>JAXIVH010000913.1:0-37264 GCA_036785325.1 Urophycis tenuis | reverse complement strand
CGCCGCCTGGTGTTGGACTGCCGAGAACGCGCGCGTGGAAGTGACTGCACCTCTGGTGATTGAACCCACGTTCAGCGTCACCCTCGGGTAAACTGGCCAGTTCAAGTGTCATTATCAGCAACAGAAGGCAACAGTGGCCTTAGGTCCCAAGGTCCAAGTCTGGTGTACAAAAAATAAAATAAAAAGTACGCACTTTTTTTTTTTTTTTTTAAATCAGGGCACGATGTCAGACTTAAAAAAAAAAACTAAAACAAAAAAACCAACGTAAATGCACGCATGCTTGAACCTTAAAACGTCATGTGATTTTTTTTTTTTTTTTAACGCTTTTTTTTTTTTTTTTTTTAAACTGGAACCTATAACTTTGGTACGTTTGATGCATCAAAACAGGAGTTATTGTCAATTACAGCATTTCAGAAGAGAGACCGGGTTTCAGAGGAATGCTTGATGGGAGAGGGAGGGGAGGGGGGGGGAGATGGAGGAGGAGGAGGAGGAGGAGGGAACAGGGAAGAGAAGAAGGAGGGGGTATAACATTTACCGCAACGTAATGCCCAGGTGGCCCCTATCACTAAATCTCCAAACAGCCATCACACCCGTGTCTCTTGGCTCGCCCCCGCCCCCTCCTTCCCTCCGCGTCTGTGAGGGGAGGCCGACGGAACCGGAACCGGAACCCAGAACTGGGGGTCTGGGCGGGCTGGCGCGCGGCGCCTCACTTCTCGATCAGGCCGCCGTCCTTCAGCTTGAAGTAGAAGAACTTCTCCAGGGTGTTGGCACACTTGCAGTACTCGCTGTCGGGGGGGTTGTACTCCCGGCAGTTGGTGATGATGCGCTGCAGGTCGGCGATGAAGAGCTTCTTGGTCACGTAGTAGCGGTTCTTCAGCCTCTCGGTCATGGTCTTGAGGTCTGGGGGTGGGGGGGGGGGGGAGGGGAGACAGAGGGGTGTTAGGAGACGTTCTCCAGGGTTGGTAACGGTTGGCGTGTATGAACCATGCACGGGGATGGATGGCCGGGATGACATCCAGAGCGATCACAGCAGGGAGGAGAGGCGAAGGCAACGGGGCGAAAAAAAACATGCGTTCCTCCATTGATAGCGGCGGACGCACGGTGGTACTTTTGAGTGCCCCGGCCGTAACGAAGCCAAGAGTTTGATTCTCTCCGGGCGCAAACTAGGGAGGGGCATGATTAATCGACTATCGACTAATTGATCATTAAGAATTTCGTCGATGACGTTAATTTATCTTCGACTAAACTAATGCAGTTTTTGTTCCGTAGTGTCAGTCTTGGAATGCAATGATAAGCGTTTTAAATTGACAGGAGAAAGTCTGCAAAAAAACTCACAAGGGCAGTCAGGGGTAAAATACCAGAGAAATGCAGGGCGAAAGAATTTAAATGCGCCGTCCGGTGACTTTGCTTCAAAGCGGTGGCCATTATGTGGTCAGCAAGTCTTCGCCCAACTGTAATTATGCTCTAATCGCAATCCGGCCTGTTATTCCACATATTAGGCCATTGTGACTGTGCTTCCGATGGTGTTGTTTGAGTGTTTTTTTTTTTCTTCCTCTCTAATTGCAGGTATTAATGCCACTACAAAGCCTCCCCCCACCACCAATACCACCAGTGGGAATGAAGACAAGGTGCGCTCATATTCTGTCAAGTCAGTTAAACGCACAAAGTATCCAGTGATCCAGTGTTAACAATGGCTCTCTGTCTTCCTATTTGTTTTTGTCCTGCTCTCTCTCCCTCTCAAACAGTGTACGAACAGGTCCGCACGGCTAGCTTTCTATTTCTCATTGGCTACATAATGCTTTTGCTTTCAATGGTGTGAGGAAAGCGAAACTTAAGAAACGCCGTGCACAGTCAGCAGAGAATTTCCCCCGACAGAGAAGTGAAAACGACAGAAACGCTCGAACGTTTAAAGTGGGTGGAAATGCGGTCGAACCCCAAAACCCCAACCACTCACCGATGGGGAAGCGGATTATCTCGTAGTAATCCGGTGCTTCGGACTTCTTCACCGGTTCCATGAAGGGCCATGCGTCGGGGTGCGTCTGGCGACACACACAAGGCCTGGTCAGGGGCTGAGGAGTCCCGCGACTTTCCCCCCCACACTATTCAGTCAAACGTATTCAACGGCATCGAGTTACCTTGATCTGGGCCAGGAGGTTCTTCAGCATGTTGTACAGCAGGTCAGGGTCCTTGACCTCTTTACTGCAGAACACAAACACACACACACAAATCAGACAAAGCCGTTACAACTCAGTGGCAGTCAGTACGTTTACATGCAGCAAGAAATTCGAATTTCTGATCGGATCAGATAATGACATGCATAAGACCGGATCACTTGTCCGAGTATACATGCCGTTCAGAGAATCGGATTAACAGCCGGGGCATGGCTGACTCTGGACGCTATGTGGCGCTGCGCATGTGCAGAATGGCACTGCGCGTGCGCAGAATGCAAAATCCGATTCAGATCCGATTGCTGAGTATACATAGCGTTAAAAGTCAGACTATGATCGAATTATCCAGGTGTAGTTATCCGATTTTAGATGTCCGAAATAGGTCCGAAGTAGGTCGGATTAAGGTGTTTACATGCACTTAAAAAGTCCGAACGATGTCTTATACGATTAGAAATTCGAATTTCTTGCTGCATGTAAACGTACTGAGTGAGTAATGCACAGTATCTACTCAACAGGCTAAGAGGGGCGCAACAGCGAGGACAGTAACCGCAGAGTCCAATAATCACGTTTACCTCTTGTCCTTGCTACTGGGTTTCCAGCCCGTCTCTCCTAAAAAAAAAAAAAAAAAGAAACCAAACCAAAAACAAAAGTCAGGGTTAGACCACCGTTTTGACTCACACACACTTCGCGGCTTCTTCCACGCAGTGCAGCGCCGCACACTTACGGATGCCGGGGATGCTCTCCACGGGGATCTGCCGGACGCCCTCCTTGAAGCAGGTGAGGCCCGGGTACACCTTCCTGATCTGGCTCTGTTTCCTCTCGATCAGCTTCTTGATGATCTGACCGCACGGGAGAACAGGTTGAGCCACGCGCCGGGGATTCCACATCCAAGACAGGGGAACGCTGCCGAAGGGGAAGAAGGGGGGGGGGGGGGGGGGGTCACATGTACCTCTTTCTGCCTCTTGATGATGTGCGAGAGCTCCGTGTAGGGGATCCTGGGGTTCAGCTCGCACTCCATCAGCGTGGCGCCCTCGTAGTCCTTGATGTATCCGAGGTAAAGGCTTTTTGGTACCTTGATGTCTTTGGAAAAGCCCTGGGGGTCGACAGAGACGCACACACACACACACGCCTGGGTGTGATCTCGCTGTTTGCGCACATGTGTTTGTGTGTGTGTGTGTGTGTGTGTGTGTGCGTGTGGGCGTGAGACGGCACCTGCTTCTTGAAGTAGCCGATGGCGTACTCATCGGCGTACGTGAGGAAGAAGAGGATGCCGTGTTTGATGTGGTACTCCTTCAGGTGGTTCATCAGGTGCGTTCCGTAGCCCTGACGGTGACACGCACGCACACGCACACGCGCGCACACACACACACACACACACACACACACACACACACACACACACACACACACACACAGGGTGAGCACCTCATCACCAGGGTGGACCCGCCGCCGCCTCTCTGGCCGTGTTTGACTAGCGGAGACGCACCTTGACTTGCTCGTTGGACGTGACGGCGCAAAAGACGATCTCTGTGAAGCCCTGAGTGGGGAACATCCTAAAACAGATGCCTCCGATCACGCGGCCGTCTTTGATAAGTGCAAGGGTCTTGTGCTTCCTGCGCAGAAGGGGGACAAACGACAACGGACATGCCCTTAGAAAAACCCACCTGAGCGTTACAGAGTCACTTTACAGGACGTAGTATGGTGCAGTGGGAATCAAACCCAGCCAAAAGTCACTGGGATCGATTTCCCAATCCCAGCAGCCGGAACAGTAGGCATCCTAGAGCAAGATGCTCATCCCCTAACTGCTCATGAACAAACAATCTCTGTAACCACCGTGCTTAAAAGCTTCATAGTGCAACATCAAACAGTACTGTGGAGGAATAACCAAATCTTACATTACCCACATCCACATTCCACCTTATATTGGCTTACACAACTCCCTGTACTGATGGCTACATACCGTGTATCAAATAGTTTCACCAAGAACACTAAACAAAACAAGCAGATAACCCTCACTCCCACAGAAAGGTCTTACACGCCGTTAGCATAAACAAAAAACAACATCATCGTCATCCCAGGACCTGCGGGCTCCTTAAGAGAAACAACAGAACCTTGGGTCCGCAGGAACCCACCCCCCCACCCCACCCACCCGCTCAGTACTTACGGGTCAAACACCAGCCGGGTGATGTACTCTTTGGGCATGCGCGGCAGCTGGTGGGAGAAGACGTTCTGCAGGCCCACCAGCCACATCAGGATCTTCTTGTTGGACTTCTGCGACAGGGAGTTGCCGATCACGTGGAACTCGATGATGCCCCGCCTCTCCTCCAGCCGTGCCGTCTCGTCGCGGGCGGCGTTGGGCGTCAGCAGGTTGGTCTGGGGGCGCGGGGGGGGGGAGGCGGGACAAGGCGTCAGGAGGGGACACGCCCACCGAATGACAGCGTTCAAAGATATATGATGACGGCAGTGTAAACATGAATAAATGAGATTGAACCATTTCATTGTTGGTTGTTGGTCATTTCGCTGACATCTTCAGCCGAATAGACAAAGGGTAAAGGGGGCATTTAGCAGACGCCTTTGTCCAAAGCGACACACAATCAGTACATTTGCAGGGTTCGACACGTGGACAGAGGGGGGGGGGGATCAAGGGGATCGAACCGCCGGCCCTACGGTGAGTGGACGACCCGCTCTGTCCACCGGCTCTACCCACTGAGCTACTGCCGCCCATAGCATAAAAATCAATAGGGATGTAAATGGCAGTTTCTTAAAAAACAACTACAGGGCAGAATGACGAGTAGCTGAAGGAACCAGAAGTGCTTCAATGCTTATCATTCGCTATTATTCTAACGAGGAGGTACTCAACCATACAAGAGGAGGACGCACACACAACGACAAAAAAAGCCCCTAAAACCCAACAGCGTGGCCGAGTCACCAATCCAGACGTTCCCCCCTTGAAGACGGGGCACGCGTGCGGGGGGGGGTTCCGCTCACCTCGGGCCCCAGCATGGCCGCCGGGTCGGTGATGGTCATCATGACCTCGTTGACCAGCTCCATGGGAATGTCGCCCATCACACGGATCCGCTTGGCGTCCTCCAGGGTCATCGCCTCCGGGAGCTTACGCTTCTCGCCTGCGCAGAGCGGCACAGCGAGGAAAACCAACGGTTAGGGTCCCGTGGTCCATCTCACGGAGGTCGAACGGACTATTGTAGCTGTCGCGTGGCCAGCGAGGCCGTCGCGCCATTAGTTTGCGCTGTACCACGTGGGAAGTGGGAGCGCCGCGTTCCGAGTAATGAGGAGTAGACGACGGACATCTTTCAAGAGGAGCATGACACACCGATGGCTCCTGATGATGCATTTGGGTGATTTCAGTTACACTGCATGTCAGGACAAAATGAATTGCGCCATCGTCTGGAGCCATAATTCTGCTTGTTTATGTCGCCGCATAATTACTCCCGAATATGCTTAACATCTTTTCTCTTTCTTTTTTTTTTTTTTTTTTACAAACTCCCTTCCACCCATCAATCCCAGACAGGATCCCGGCTCTATGCGAGGGAGACTGAACCCACTATATTGTGTTGTGGTGTTGTGTTGGGTGAAGGGCAGAGGGGGACAGACTTGGGGCTACGAGGGGGTGAGAGAGTGGGTGAGAGGGTGGGTGAGAGGGTGGGTGAGAGGGTGGGTGTCACGGGGCAGGGCAGTGTGTGTGGTATTCCCCCCCCCCCCCGGCGGGACAGCAGACCTGTGGTGGGCTCGGCCCCCGGCTTGTCGGCGCCGCCCAGGGAAGAGGCCCCGCTCAGGCCCTTGGAGAGGGAGGGGGCGAGGGACGCGGAGGTAGAGGTGATCCCTGGGACACACGGGGGCGACAGGGAGCGGTTCGATCAGGGACGGGGAAATCACATGCGTCGGTCCAGCTTAGACATTATGGGGTCACAGGGGCATCTTAGTGGGATAGTACAAAATGTAACATAATACTAACGTAATACTAATTATAACAATTAAAAAATACAGTTATTATTACTATAATGACATTCAAGTCAATTCATTTACTCCATTATTACTCTATATGTTCAACATTTAGCGGTTTACTGTGAAACAATAGAATTTACAAATGCATTAATAGAATTTGCATTATACTATTTATAAAATAAATAGTTCTTAATTGAAATTGAATCTAATCTAATCTAATCTAATCTTAATAATCTTAATAATTCTTCCATTCAGTAGATTCTTCCATTCATAAAAAGACAAAATTCCTGTCTAGGAGTACACAAGGGAGAGGGAGGCAGGGAGGGACGGAGGGTGCGAGTACGAGTCCCTCACCGGTTTGGTGTCCGAGGGGTGTTCCTTCTGAGGCGGGGATGGTGAAGTCAGCCTCCCAGATGGGAGAGTTCTCCCCGTAGATCTCCTCCTCTAGCATAGACAAGAACCTGAGGAACGCACACACACACACACAACACAGTGAGGCCCCGGACCAAAACAGGATGAAAACAGCTCTTTTATTAGATAACGAGCGTTAAAAATGTACAACGGGTCCCCTTAATGCACATGTGTCAAACTCAAGGCCCGCCACGTCGTTTAATGTGGCCCGCGAGAGCTTAAGAGGCATATACTACTTCACAGCGTACCGTAGAGCGACCATCAACTACATCTCCCACAATGCATTTCAATGTTGTGATCAGCAAAATCTCCTGCCTCTAGATTGCAGTGGTTCCAATGCTTCCATTTGTACATGCATATAAATGCATGTACAATATTTGTGCACTGGAATAAATGATAACCAAATGCAGAGACAGTTACTTGTATATAGTCTGTTTAGTGTATATAGTCTTATGGTTACAACCGGCCCTTTGAGGGCAACCATAATGCTGATGTGGCCCGGGGTGAAAATGAGTTTGACACCCCTGCCTTAATGTATTAAAATTGATACATATTCATGTCTGTCTGTCCTTTGGGGGGGGAGAAAATCCAATACAAATATTTGTTAAAAAGATTTGACTCACTTGTCGGTGAATCTTTTTGCTGTCGCAAGAAAATCAATCACAAAACATCCCGTGATCTATCCTTTACTTGCGGTCGGATGCCCACCAAAAGTCAAAATCATTTCATCCTCATTACGGCAGTCAGCCGCCGTCATTGTACCGCTAATGTGCACGTGACGGAAATAAACTTGGGGGGACTTATGTCATGGCTCGACACACACACACACACACACGCGCACGCAGTGAGGGCACTCACTTAGGAAAGTGCGTGAGTATGAGGGTGCGCTTCTCGGGCAGCAGCTTGTCCTTCTCCACGCGGAACTTCTCCAGCAGCTGGCGCCGCGTCACCGTGAAGATGGACTTGAGCAGGCTGCGGCCGAACACCTGCGTGGTCTCGTAGCGCGGCAGGCTGTCGTTGCTCTGGGGGACGTGGCAGTAGCATAGCCACCTAGCCACCACCAAGAGAGACAGAGAGAGACAGAGAGAGAGAGAGAGAGAGAGAGAGAGAGAGACCAGGATAGCCAAGATCAGTTTTAAGAACGTAACCGGTGTCCCAGATTACTGCTGTGAAACTAATGGATGGGGGGGGGGGAATGCTGACTGGCAAAGGACTCTTAGAAATACTGCAGATGTGGTGTGGTTGTGTCCAACTTGTGCTAGGGCCATTTGTGTGTGTGTGTGTGTGTGTGTGTGTGTGTGTGTGTGTGTGTGTGTGTGTGTGTGTGTGTGTGTGTGTCTGTGTGTGTGTGTGCGGAAAGACTATGACAAAAATTATAAAATGACAAGTCAAGCAGAAAAAGATTATTTGGCTCCATGATTGCAATTATTAACTTTTAAACACAATGAATAATCTACTTAACATTCTGTCGACCCTACTGTACAAAATAAAACTATAATAAAAGCAATTGCTGAATTTTAAAGACTCTCTGATTCGATTTCTGATTTAATTCCGTTTTTTTTTTTTAGCATTTATTTTTTTTACACATCATTTGACTTTTTTTTTTTTTAACCATGAATTATGCACTTCATTTCCCCTCGGGGAAGAATAGAGTTGATCTAATCTAATGGCGATCCCAGCGTGTGTGTGTGAGCGTGTGGCCACAGACCTGGTGTAGTCCACCTTGTAGGCCGTGCCGTCGTCCTTCTGCGACCGCTGGCGGTACTGCGTGGGGGTCTCCAGCTTCCAGTAGTTGAGGCACAAGAGGAACATCTTGGAGAGTTCAAACATGGTCTGCCGCTCCTTCGGCGCCAGGTGACTGAACTTGTACTGGACAAAGTTCAGCACCCCCTGGGCGGAAATGAAAAGTGACTTGAAACTCATTGAAACCATTTATTGAGACAATTTGTGTCGGGTCATGGAATGAGATCATGAGATCACAGAGAAGCCTCTCCATGGTTCAGATAACAGTATTGGTTTACTTAAAAGTATACATTTTGTGTTTGGAATCGGGTGTGCCAATAGAGAGAGGTGACAACTGCAAATCTTTAGGAGGCTTTTTTCTCAGTTTTAGCTTTTGTGATGTGCCTACTTTCATATGGCCACAACTTCTCCAAATATTATCAGATTTCCATGTGTTACACATCAATGGAAAGCTTAAAAACTACACTTTCTACCAAAAACAACTAAAAATGACACAAATGTTCTGAGCTCCATGGTTAGCTGTGCGTCAGGTTAAGCAACTCGCCTGGATGCCTCGGGGCTTGGCTAGCGATCGGACATTGAAATGTAAACTTACTTACTTGAGTTTCTGAGATTAGTGTTTCATCAACACATGCTCACCTGCTCTATGTTTGGTTTCTCAAAGGGAGGACTTCCGAGAGAGCTCTCCACGATTGGCTGGCTCATCTGCAGTATGCATTTCCTCAGCAGCTACCGAGGAAACAGAAAGAGAGCGGGTTGATTTGGACATTGTTTTACATATTGACATGTGTCTTCTCACACATGTATAATGCTAAAAATACAATGACAACGATATTACAGGACACGATATTACAGGACACAGGACACAACTGAGTTACCTTGAAGAGGTAGAAGTAGACTTGCTTGGTGTCTGTGTCCTCCTCCTTGTGCACGGACATGAAGAGATTCTCCACATCCACCACCATCCCCAACAGCCTGTTTATCTCCTCCTCCGACACATTCTCCAGGTGGGATACATGGTCAGCTACAGAAGCACAGATGAAAGGACATCATCGAATAAGGAGCCTTTCATCCTTCCAGGTTATGTGTCAGCGTCATAAACGCGAGTCACATTATGTAAAGCGTCGATCAGAGACCAACAACAGAGCATGTTAACATCCTGCAAGGAGAAAGGTTGATATTTTGTACCCAGAGCATGTCCACAGCTGCGACATGGTTCGCTAAGGCTGGCCGCTTGTTGTTGAAGGTCCATACGGGTAGCTGTAGGCGGGTTGGGATTTTTCCAGCCATTGCACTTGCATGTATCGCTGGCCTGAACAGCAACGTAAGAATACAATGTAATACACCCCAATAGCTTCATTACCATGACATGCAAACCATGAATGACTAGCTAGCAACCCGTTTATAACAACTGATGGGCGATAGCATCCAACTGATGGTTCGCCATGCACACACATTAACCTTAGCTTTGCAAACTGTTGTTTATCTTAATGATATGCAAGTGCAGGAATCTATTGTTAAACAGACATGACACATATTAACGAAACCCCAGCAGTGCTTTGTTGTGGAGAACTTTAGCTAGCTAGGCTAGCTACCTTGCATGCGGAGAATACGCCAAGTTTCTCTAGCTTTTTTGCCCGTGGGAAAGCTCGGACTTGGGCTTTCTTCTGGCTTGCACGCTGCTGCTGGCTTAAGCCCGGCCTAGCAGGGTCGCTATTCCCTGACCCAGAGCCGGTAGAAGCAGTATTCGAACCAGCAGACCCACTGGACTGGGCTTGGAGAAGCCGCGGTTGCAAGGCCTGTGCCGCCGGGTCCGACATATCCACGCTTCTTCGCGACCCAGCAGACTCTTCTTCTGTTTGCGTTTAGGGATGCCTCGCCCTCCGTGGTGTGGTGCATTGTGGGTGATGTAGTATGTATGTGAGCAAAACAACACTCCTCACTCCTTTTGTCATTTGTTTTTCAAACGAATTGTTTGCGCCGTATTTTAAGTTATATGACAAATAGTCTGGAATATAATAGTGACCAAACAACCACCGTGGTCAAACCCGGATAGGTGATTGTAGGCCAGCATATCGTCTTTTACTTATTTAGTGTTACTTTTGAGTTTATAAAAGTGGCAAAAATACAAAAATATAAGCAACTACGAGATATAGGTTTTGTGTTATTTTCATATCGTCAGAGACTCTGTCCATTTGTTGGGGACTAAACATGATCAAACCACCAAACTGCCCAAGGTATGATTTGTTAGTTATTAATATCGTGAGGTGTTCTGGTTCAAACAATTACAGACAGACAAAATATACCTCCCCTTTGTTTATTGATAAAATTAAAATGTCCTTTGCCTCGTCTTCACGACGACTCCTGGTCTCGTACACACACACGACAGCAGAGGACGCTGTGGAGATACTGTTGTGCTAGTTGTTGACGTAATTACAGAGTGTGACAACACTGGTCATAAGTAAGCCCTCCACGATATTACAAAAATAAAAGTGGTAAAGGAATAGACAATTAAGCGCCGGATGACATCTGATTTGATGGAGATGATGAGATAGAACCAGTGCATTCAATACCATAAGAATAATAAAAAAAAGAATTAAAAAAAGAACATCTTCAATCACAGAAACAATTGATGACAATATATCAGAGTGGGAAGATATTGTATTGACAATAACTACTGATTGGTAATATACTTGAAGAAAGATACAAATACAGCAAATGTTTCCGATACACAATTCAATTTTGGTCAAGAAACGTGTCTTGCTTTATGCATTTGCCATTGTACACTTATGATTCAAACACAGTACAACAATGCTAAAAATGACTTGCCTGTGATATGGTTAATAATGGTATATTGAATGTTTATGGTCGGATATCAACGCGTGATAATCAATCCATGGTTGGTCTAGGCCTTTTAATAAAAAAACAAACACAAATCAGACCGGATAATCTGTCAGGTGATAAACATTGACAATGAAAGCGTGAATTTACAACGCTACTATCTAGTTCATTTTCCCCCTAGCCACACATTTTTTCATTTGTATTTTTTTAACTTTTTTTTTGTTCTTTTGTGTTTTAACCCAGACTCCCATCACATCCGAGAAGGCCATCAGCATCCGTGTAGGGAGAAAAAAAAAAAAAAAAAAAAAGTGACGGTTGACACGTGCGCCGACCAATCAGAGAAGAGGATTAGAGTTCCAACAGTGGCACGGGACCATGATTAAAAATACTGCAGTGATTACTGGTGCACGGTCGGGGGGGGGGGGGGGAATGGGAAGGGGGGGGGCAAGGGGGAGCCGACGTTGGCGCTCTGCTTTTTAAAAACGCCTGGTTGGCGCCGAATTCCGCCGAGCCACCGTTGCCGGGGACGGTGAGGAGAAAGGGGAGCAGCGGGGGGGGGCTCGGCTGAGTGAGACGACAGACGGATCTTAAGCCACTTCCACCGCGGGGACCTTTTCGAAGTTATCCCTCGCGGTGATTTCGAGGTATCCGTCATCGTGGCGCTCTAATTGGCCTATAACTTTTTGTATATATACACACAAATCTATAGATAGACACATAGATGTATGTCAGCGCGTTGTTGTTGTTGTTCCAGTTCGTTCATTGGGGGGTCGATTCATTGGTTTAAACGCTCCGTGGCGAATGGCGGTTGGTTCGTGCCGGCGGTTGGTACATCCCGCGGCGGCGGCGGCGGGGAGGTGGGGGAGGAGGTGGGGGAGAAGGTGGAGGAGGCCAAACGATGAGTGTCTTCTTGTTTTGCTTGAGGCTGTCTGACCGCGGCGTGATCGGGAGGAGGGACCCCCGACGGAATGCGCTTTCGTCAGCTGGTTAAAAAAAAAAAAATCGAAGACTGCGGTGGTTTGCTTGGTGCTGTCGGTTGGGGGGGGGGGGCCCCCGCGGCGATCGAGCTGCTTTTGACATCGGGGGTGGGGTGGTGGGGGCTTCGGCGTGTCAGTTAGTTCCCGCCCCCGCAGCACTGGCCGCTGCGGCCCTGCGGCGCCGCGTCCTGCAGGTCCACGCCGCCTCTGGCGCGGCCGCCCGCACCGGCGGCGCCCTGCGGCTCGCTCTTAGGGAGCTTCTTGGCTGTGAGGGGGCGGGGAACAGGACATAACAGGCACGTTAATTGACGAGACATCGTCATGACACGCACGATAGCGTAGCATAGCGCGGCGGCATTGCCGGGTCAACGTACCGATGGCCATGAAGATCTCGTTGACGTTCATGGCGGTCTTGGCCGACGTCTCCATGAAGAGGAGGCTGTTGTCGTCGGCGTAGGCCTGTGCTTCCTGGGGAAAAACAACCGCGGGGGGGGGGGGGGGGGTTGAGAGTGGCTTCAGGTTATTCATTTGTTAATGCTGATGGCGTTTTTCTGGCCCCTTTTTTTACTTTCACGGGAAAGGAAGCGCACGCATTGACGTACATCAGCGTTTTGCAAATGAACCCTGAACGCGAGTGCAGTGCAGACGTCGGCGACCGTACCTGAAAATCTACTGCTCTTTTATTGGCCAGGTCGGCCTTGTTGCCTGCCAGCGCGATAACAATGTTGGGGCTGGCTTGCCTCTGGAGCTCCTTCACCCAGTTCTTTGCGCGCGTGAACGTATCCTGGTGGCACAAACACACTCATGAGCAACATTTCATTATGTCAAGTGAACACATGCCTTTGACGGGATTATTAAGCCCATAGGTTGGATGCTGGTTAAGACGTTTTACACAAAATAGACAGCTTTGCGGAAGCACACACACACACTCTTTAGTCTTGCCTTAGGTGAGTACAGACTACACAAATAAACTTGGGTTGTCCCAGAGTCACCATGTTGCTACGTTTCAACATGAATCCATCCTTGGGTGTACCAATTCCAGCATCACATTCCAAAAAACATCTGTGCCGAGTGCGAGCCAGACAGACAGACAAAAAAAGGCGTCGCTCCCATGCACAGTAACTGCCCCGCCTCCTATCCTTATACACGTCTCATAACACATTCAAGGTGTGCCGAAAAAATTTGCTTGCCACGAGTCAAAAAGCGGAGACCCGACACAAACCGCTAAAAGGGTAAAGGGGGCATTTAGCAGACGCATTTGTTCAAAGCGACTCACAATCAGTACATTTGTGGGGTTCGACATGTGGACAGTTGGAGGAGGAGGGGATCAAGGGGATCGAACCGCTGACCCTACGGTGAGTGGACGACCCGCTCTGTCCACCCGCACTACCCATTGAGCTACTGCCCGCCCCGATAACCAACGCCTTCGCCTCGCGTTGGACAGAGATGCTCGGCGGCCATTCGTCTTACGGACACATCAGACCGCGTGGCGGCGACGGCTGACTCACTGTGTTGGTGATGTCGTAGACCACGATGGCGGCCTGGGCGCCCCGGTAGTACATGGGGGCGAGGCTGTGGTAGCGCTCCTGCCCCGCGGTGTCCCAGATCTCAAACTTCACCGTGGTGTCGTCCAGGCACACCGTCTGCGTGAGGAAGGCGGCTGGGGAGAGGAGAGCAGCACAGGCGAGAGATGCCGCACGTGTCAGTTTCCAGCGGTGGGGGGGGGGAATTCGGGTCCTTCTCCAGGAGGGAGCCGCGTAACAAAACACTGCATTGTCTGGACCCGCGCGGGAGGATGTGGTCGCCGTTGACGACTAGCGGGTAAGGCCGGGGGGTGAATAACGAGTCGACCACCTCCCTTCATTCTGACACGACTCAAAACCGAAAAACAAAACCGTATTTCAAGGCCACCCGCCAATGCGGACGCCATCAACTCAATAGTAGTGATGTTAGAAGGTTTTTTTTTTTTTTGGTTTTACATTTTAGAAATGAATGGAGACAAAAAAAACAACTAAGAATACTGAGGTCCCCTGAGGTGTAACCATGTAGGGCAAAGTTCTAGCACGTGTCATGTGTGATAAGAAGAGCAGTGGGCTGCACATATTTCTTGCTTATTCAGCCCCCTCTGTGTCACATGACCCAAAGGAAAACCGTACACCCCGTACGCGCTTTGAAACCTTTGAGCAGCCAGGGAAGTGGCAGACCACAAGTCAAGTATAAAAAAACAAAAAAGAAAATTGCTGACTCTCTTAAAGTCTTTGGTCATTGTTCGCAACAGGCATCCTGTCTTTACATCCTGATGAGCCATCCTCGGTGGAAGGAAGCCATGGCATCGCTCTTATGTTTCGACAAATAGAAAAACCTGATGATACATCACATGAGCAAAAAGGTTCGGCCTTTATCCCGCATGGCACGCGTCTACAACGCTAACCTGTGGATTTCAACGCATAAAGCAGCTGAACCAGAAAGTGAGCAAACCGCCGATCAAAAAAAAAAAACCTATGGGTGGAATGCAGTGGAAGCAGGTTCGCGTGCACGAGGTCTGACCACTGTTGATAGGCCGCACACAATGCACTTCCTGTCCTGCAGTGCCATTCCTCCAGGGCGTCTGAGGGCAAGCTATTCAACGGCTGAGGCTCCCCCACACTCAGTGCAGCCATTAACCACACATAGCACCTTAACCTCGGGCCTAGCATCGCCCTGGTGCGTGTCGATCCACATGCAGCACGGCGTCAAGCCACAAGTACAACTTCACGAGAGAAGCAGTATCTCGCTTCACTTTTGCCGATGAATCCGTCTCCAGCTTGCCTGCCTCATTTGGTTTTGAAGCAGTCCGAGCCCCATTGTTGTCTCACTTCCTTCCCATTTTAGAGAATCGCCACATGCATCACGTCGGCTGCCTTTGAGGCAATACAGGCCAATGCGTCGTTTTCATTGCAGCACTGGAATTCGTACCCCAAAACAGAACTAAAAAGGGACCCTGTGCTGAGGTGGTACTGGTTTTTGACCAGGTACCAGAAGGGCTGTGTGGGTGGAGCTTGCGACACTGCAGACCACTGAGCGCATGACTGCAAGCTGTGAGAAGGCTTAACAATCAGCTTGTGAGAGGAAAACCAAAACTAAGAAAGACAAATTGCACAAAAAGAAAGAATTATAATAAAAAAACAAATAGCACAGCAGTAACGTAAAGTAAGCTTGTAAAGGGTAAAGGGGGCATTTAGCACTTTTGTCCAAAGTGACTTACAATCAGTACATTTGTTGGGTTCGACATGTGGACAGTCGGAGGAGGAGGAGGGGGATCAAGGGGATCGAACCGCCGAACCTACGGTTAGCGGACGACCCGCTCGTTCCACCCACGGAGCTACTGCCGCCCCAGCTTGTGAGGATTCTCCTTCATTAACCGCTGATCTTCCTTCGGTTTACATGGGCGAAATGAGGCCACGCTGTCGCAGGTTGTTAGCGCGTGGTTCATGTGTACACAGCATCACACGGACTAAAAGCAGTAGCTTTCTTATTTGTTGCTATTTTCAGCACTCCTCTCCCGACTGTGTCCCGGAAGATAAGCTTTGATAACTTTTATAACAATGTTGTCTCCACCCAAAAAAAAAAATCACATTCACAGGTCCGGTCTGCTTTGGTTAGCAGGAGGAAACCTTTGGAAAGTTTCCTGAAACATTTGTGTTTAGTGATCGGGAGATCTGCTGGCTGGTGGCTTGTAACTTTATATCGTGAATGGCAAGAGTAGCACAAAACACAACCGATGTTTTAGAAATGTTTTGTTCAATGTAGATATGTGGTTTGTTTTTTGGCAAATAAAACTGGCCTCTTTCAAAGCGCAAATGAGATGTTCAGAGTGAAATTCTAAATGTGTAAAGTTTGACAATCAATACAAACAGTCGCACCCTTCCTATATTTAACAGTTCTGTTTTTCAGCGGTACAAAGCACACAGCGGTCTGTGTACTAAGCATATTGTACAGCTGAAAAACAGTACCCATAAGCCGTAATCCTGTCTTGGGCTGGAGTAACGTACAGCCTCGGTTAACTCGTTTGAGCCAAAACAATCTTCACATTCAACCTCCGCTTCCACAAAGGCGTTTCCCAGGGCCCACCGGGTGAGCCGGGAGCAGAGAACCCGTTCTGCAGCTTCGGCTCCGCGTTTTGACAACAGAGGATTTTGCGAGCCAGACGGTGGGTTCTGATGGCATCGTGCATGAAGCAGTCCGCCACAGGCACGCACGCACGCACGCACGCACGCACGCACGCACGCACGCACGCACGCACGCACGCACGCACGCACGCACGCACGCACGCACGCACGCACGCACGCACGCACGCACGCACACGCACACGCACACGCGCACGCGCACACCCACGCGCACACCCACGCACACACCCACTCCAATCTACCGAGGAAAAACGGCACCAGCAAACCAGACAAACAGGAGAGTACCACAGAGTACCAGGGGGTGGTGGGTGGGGGACGGGACGGGACGAATGCGGCAGAGGAGGAGGAGGAGGAGATGCGAGCCTCACCTCCGATGGTGCTCTCCTGGTACTCGTGGAACTGGCCTTTGACGAAGCGCAGCACCAGGCTGGACTTCCCCACCGCCGACTCCCCCAGCAGCACCAGCTTGAACTGGCAGATCTTGTTGCTGGCCGCCGCGCCGTTGGTCCGCGCTGGGCCTCCTCTCCCCGCCATCGGGGCCGCGCTGAAGGTCTTCGCTGGTGGTGAGGGGGGGGGGGGGGGGGGGAGGGAGGGAGGGAGGGAGGGAGGGGAAGGAGGGGGGGATGTCCGGGCACCTCGAGGAGGCAAAAGGTGTACGGAGGGGGGGGGGGGGGGGGGGGAGGGGGCGGTTCACGCGGGGCAGGCGGTGGTTTGGGGGAGGGGCCAGACAGCGTCCACCGGCTCAGGAACGAGGACACCTCAGTGACGGGGTGAGCTGGAGAAGAGAGAGGGAGACATGTATTGAGACACAGTGCAACACACAGCACACACAGCTAGAGAAGAGAGAGGGAGACATGTATTGGAGCAACACACAGCACACACAGCTGGAGAAGAAAGAGGGAGACATGTACTGAGACACAGTGCAACACACAGCACACACAGCTAGAGAAGAGAGAGGGAGACATGTATTGGAGCAACACACAGCAACGCAAACACACACACGAAGCCAGGCGGTGTTAAAAGGGGCATTTAGCAGACGCTTTCGTCCAAAGCGATTTACAATGAGTACATTTGTGGGGTTCGACATGTGGACAGTCTGGAGGAGGAGGGGGATCAAGGGGGATCGAACCGCCGACCCTGACGGTGAGTGAACGACCCGCTCTGTCCACCCGCACTTAGGGGCAGCCGCGGCCTACTGGTTAGGGCTTTGGACTTGTAACCGGAGGGATGCCGGTTCGAACCCCGACCAGTACGAACGGCTGAAGTGCCCTTGAGCAAGGCACCTAACCCCTCACTGCTCCCCGAGCGCCGCTGTTGCAGGCAGCTCACTGCATCGGGTTTAAGTGTGTGCTTCACCTCACTGTGTGCCTCACCATCACTGTGTTCTGAGTGTTTCACTAATTCACGATTGGGTTAAATGCAGAGACCAAAATTTCCCTCACGGGATCAAAAGAGTAATTCTTCTTCTTCTTCTTCTACCCACTGAGCTACTGCTGCCCGTGTCCAATGTCATCGGGGTGTGTTTCTGACTCTTATTATCGTGTCAACACGCAAGGTGGAGTTCCTTTAGGCCAAACAATGTGTCATGGCAGGTCACACAGAGCACGTATCCACGGTGGCGGATATGATCTTTAGATTATGTGTGAAATCTTGCAAGACGTTAACGCTTGTGTTTTCCTTCCACTTCACGGTCTGTCAAAAGGCTGCGTGCGTCAGCTTCTGCTTGGTCAGAAGGACAGGAAACTGTAATGAAGTCGAAACAGGAAGTGAAGATGGCAGAGGACACTGCGTGGGCATAGCTTTGCCTTCTACTATCCATTGGAACCCTAAAAAGAACAATGGTGCTAATAACCTGGCTTGGACTCATCGCCAACGCATTAAAAAAGGTCAGGGACAGTCCACATTCAGCATATAATATGACCATGCTACATAAAACTCTCACAGGCAGTTTCACTGCTGACTGGGGATGTTAGCATAAGTATTTTTAAGCATGGACTTTGATCCACATTCAAATCGTCTGGCACTACATAACCACCACGTAGGAGTGCAAAGGGAAAACTTCAAAACGCGTTCTTGACGTATTGGGTTTGGTTCCGAAGTGCCTGGGTCGGCCTGTATCGTGTGGCTGGCGGAGGAGCCGTGGTCCTTACACAAGACACAGACAGACACGCGTAATCCACACACAGACATCAGTAGTCCACAATAAGCCCTGGAGGGTTGGACCAGAGCACAATACGCCTTTCCCACACTCCCGCATCCAGCAGAGCAGAGGGAGGCCTTTGGAGGCCAAAGTGGCAGAGGTGGCCGGGGGAATAAAGCCACACTGTTCACTGGGTCAATGGACGGGTTCATCTGAATCGGCCCAAAGAGCCCAGGGTTCACCTGTTCCACGTTCCCCCGTCTGAACAAGCCCCAAGAGAGAACTCGACGGCAAAGGATGTATTGAAGACATTCCGTCTGTCTGTCTGTCTGTCTGCCTGTGTGTCTGAAGAAAGCACAGCTGAGAAAATGTAAACGGTCGCATTTCTAAACGTGTTCCAACAGCATGTCGTTTCTCTGTCGAGATGCTAACATCTCATTTGCCACCTTTAGCCAAGGTTATCCTTGATAATAAGACACCACCACCGTGAAGGGAAATGGCTCCCACCGTGTCCATAACGGGCATTATTCAATGTTCAGCGCATGTACCGGTATCCGTGCCTTCTCGATAAAAATCCTGATCCGTGCCCAAAAATCAACAAGTATACCCCGGGAGAACATTGTTCCCCTGAGGCGGAGCCTGCGTAGACGGACTCAATCAATCGACCTCCACATCATGACGAGAGTCTGCTGCACAGGTGGCATCCGAACCCCCCCAGGAAAAGACCCTTGTGCAAATACAGTAGACGCTTCTGACACAGCCCACCACGGATTCTCTAATGGCATCCTTAATGGGCTCAGCAGAAGCCCACCGGGGGAAGGGGGTGGGGGGGGAAGACACACACAGAGGATGTGGGTCAGGGAAAGGGTGGAAAAATGGGCGTACGGAACGAAATGCCTTGAAATATTTATGACGGCCTCCTGTACACTGCCGATACAATATTCAAGCGCTTGGCAAAAAAAAAAAAAAAAAATAGTGCCGTTAAAGTGTAAGCCAACACCCCGATTCAGCTCGTGGGTTATACTAAAAAGTTATACTTCTATTTTGTTCCTTCGTTGAATATGAGCGATGTTGTGTGTGAAACTATCCACACGCGTCCGAGAGGCAAAAAAACCCCATCTCTCGGACACTAACATCATCATCATGCACCATTGCTGCTGTTGGAGGCGAAGCTTCACACATCCCCAGGCGCCGTGGCGTTATACACTGGAAGTGTCTTGAATTGACCGCTCCCTACGCAGAGCTCCACGCATACGCCAACACCTCCTTTCACATTCACCTGTTGTGAATGTGAGAACTAGGGATGTCCGATATTGACTTTTTGCCGATATCCGATAGCCGATATTGTCCAAATTCTTAATTTCCGATTCCGATATCAACCGATATGGTATACCGATATATACAGGCGTTTTTATTTTCGCCCAGACTAATTTTAGGTCCCATATCTCCTGTTGTAGAATTAACACATCATCTACTTTTATTGTGATGCCTCACTAGATTGCATTTCACAAATTAACAGTCTATAAAAAATAAGGACACTATTTCAACTTATGGAAAAGTGTCATATTTATGCACAAGCACATTATCGGTGGTAAAACCGATAACGATATGAACCGATATTACAAAAATAGGCTAATATCGGCCGATATTATCGGTTGGCCGATATTATCGGACATCCCTAGTGAGAACCAACACTCACATTCACACACACTGGTTGACTAGTAGAAAACATCGGATTTTACTCCCGTTTCTTTCTGAATGATGGTCTCATTTCAGGAGCATTACATGGCATAGATACTATGTTTAGGATCCTAAATCGCATAACCATGTTGAAAAAGGATTTGGGGTTCACCTCCCTTTTAAGACTTAAGAATACATGTATGCAAACTACAAAAGCCTGGGCAATATGAATCTAAATCTTTATCAGACCTGACCAGACCAGTCTGTGGTTTATGTAGGCATTGCCGCTCTAATCTAAAGTCTTTATTTGTTGTCATTCGTTTTTTACTAATCCCAACAACACAAATATCAAATAGGAAATGGTCAAACCAATAACGATTTCCCAAATGCACTTGACAATAAATGTCATTCACAACGCTCGCACGCGAAGGAGCAATTCAGCGGCAAAATAACGGCAAAGTGAAAAGAAGGTCAGCTTGGTTTTGACTTGGTTGCAACATGCTACAGACATACACCCCGGGGCACCACAGAGACGGCCCTGGACGTCACACACCCTGTGGAACAGAGGGGAGAACGCAGCAGAAGGTGCCTGGAGGGGCCGAGCGACATTCATGACTTTGAACCCAAAAGGACTTTGCAAGTTCTAATGAGGCAATACATCACTTAGTAAAAGGCCAGGCCATAACCCCCTAATGCATGTCTTACGACCATTTAAAGTGGGCCTTGATCTCATGACTGAAGCAGCATAGTTTCCGTTGGGAGACATAAAGACTCCCAACAGACCTTGGGGACTAATATACAGAAGCATGAAACATTTTTCTTTTAGATTTAAAAAATGAGCCACGGGCATAAAAATGTGACAGAAAATGCTTGTGATAATGACTTTCTGGCAAGCATGGAAATACCCAATGGTATTGGCCATGGGGTCCTTATATTGACAGTCATTCTGATTATCACACTGAGGTATATCTGGTCTACACTGATAAGCAGCAGCCCCGTACACACATGCAGGCTACGACAGCGTCATTTCACAGCACAGGGGTGATGTTTGAATGGGGGGGAAGGTATCGAAATGACCAGATGTGTGAGCAATTCAGAAATACTACCACGCAAACGGGCCCAACGCAGCACACTCTGACGTATGATGCTGTTGTCACGTCAAACAATTACAAATGTATCAAGGAAGTTTATGTATAGTTTATATATATAAATTAATCCGGCAATTTTACGGCATTCACACGCAGGCCAGCAACAAGCCACGAGTTGACAATGCCTTTCATTAAAAACATTCGTCCAATTCCAGATTTTACCCATCCACTACCATGCAACAAAGGCTTTAAGCATTCACAGAAGAAGTGAACCCGAGCCTGTCAACAAGTAAGTAGTGGGTGACAGTTTGCATTAGTCATTAAAGCTGGTAGAGCTGCTGGTGGTGGTGGTGCAAAAGCCACCTTCAACACATATCTCACTATCAGTTATCAGGAAGCAAGCAGGGACATGACAGAGGTTGCCTTCACTGCATGGGCGGGGTAGTTTTCTTCTTTGGGTTTGGCGGGACCATTGACGTGTATGAAGGCGTTTTAAGTTAGCGGAGCGTGAGGGTACCAGAGAATGACACTTCAGGGAGGACTTAAAGCGAGGCTGCCAAGCAGAAGCTCCCCCCCCCCAGGACCCGTCACGAGGGGGCCTGCGGTGGTCTTGCCGGTGATTCCGTTGGTTATTGTGTGAATCCGAATCAGAACTTTTGCCTTCATTGTCGTGTCATTCAGCAAGTCTGTAGCAATGGTGACAATTGGAAAGCTGTAGAAATTCCGGCAGGAAAAGCCACAGGATGCTTTTCAGCAGAATATAAAGTGAAAGCCAGACAAAGATAGTTCTCTAAAAGTTGGTCAGACCATTGCACAGACCACCCCTTCTGTCTGCACGAGACAATGTTACACATTGCAGCTACCTACTGCCAAAGCAGGGCAGGCATTTCCTCATTTGTGGTTCAGGAATAAGAACTACTTGCATTACTCACGACTGACGATGCAATTTGAAATGGCCAATTTTGTTAATGCAAAGCATTGTTTTGCATTTGGTAGTTACAAAGCAGGTTGCTTCATGCATTATTTGAGATAAAAAAAATAGATATAACTAAACAAAACTTGGATTTTTATTATTATTGTTTGAATATCCCTATATAGATATTTCCGTATTCATGGAAACTCACATAGCATTAGTGAAAATGCTGATGAATGCTGAGTTTATTCAACTTTTAACTTGTTCTTAACATTTAACAATCGTACATTTATTTATGTTAAACGTGTAACATTTAAGCTTGTGGCTCATGTGTATGCTTAGACTAAACTGGAAAACCCCTGGTCTATTGCCCTTGAGGTAGGCTCACCATTTCTATTAAGTGTTAAGAAACATTAGCAATTCATATTCTGTGCAAAGACCAAGACATAACACAGGGCGAGCCAGACATATTCAAATACATTGCATCAGTGCATTGACTAGACAGCAGTTGTCAGTAGTCAATAGCAATAGTGTCTAGTCAAGAACAACTATTAAGAACAATAAGATGTGTTCTTAATGATTTCTACAAGACAATGTTGTTGATATGTCACGCTTATGGTGAACAAGGTCCACGGACTATAAATATAAGCACGGTCATTCCGTCTCAAAGGTCCAGCTACTCAGGGCCATAAACGGTACATTGCAGTGGTCAAAAAACGCTACATAAATCTCACACTTTCTGTTGTAGGCCATAAGTGTTGTCAATTGACATGTCCAGTGGTCAAAAAGAACAAAGTCAACAAAATCATTAACTTGCACCAACCTAAACCGATGTCAGCCGAGTTGTACCCGCCTATGACTGGAACACACGCTCACAGGCTGACAACCTGTCGTCGTTTCTCACCGCTCACCAAACTTTCCAATCCGATACCGACAAAAAAAAACCCTTGGACCCGAAACACCGACCACCGCGCATGACGTCACAGTCCAACACCCGACCACAGTCCCGTGCGGGAACGAAGCGTTAAGCGTTAAGCTAGCTTGTCAACGAGTTGGTAAAGGAGGGATATTTCTCAGCTACCAAAGTTCACTGTTCTGTCAATACCGAATGCCGTGCTGTCAGTTCACCGAACCCCCAGTGTACACAAGACGAGCCGGCCATGTGTGTGACCGTATCCGTTACATTACGTGTTGCTCCATCGTAGTTAAATCAACTTACATACAAAACGGGGGACTGATGTAGCAGCGGGGTTAGCGCACTCCCATCGCGTCACTGCCACACGTCGTCAGCTGTTTTTAACACTTGCCAGATGCAACATAACGTTGATTTATCAGACCGTCTGTGGCTTATGTAGGCATTGCCGTTTTCCCCGGGTCACAAACAAACACAAATTATATCCCCTTCGTACGTTACACGGCTTAGCTTAGCCGCTCTATAGCTAGCATCTCCGTGCAGTTTTGATAAGGGAAAAAAAATCGCCTGAGTGAGGACTTGTCTGTCGGGTTGAGCACACAAGAATAGACATACAGACACGCCGACTCACACGCAATGAAAAGGAGTCGTCGGTACCCTGGCGATACGTGTTGAGTGTTCGTGTAATTATATCACACTTGTGACAAGTTTAACTTACGATACTTTCGCTTCTCTCGGAGATCACATCGGCTGCTCCTGTCTTTCCGTTGTCGGGCCCGGGCCTTCCTTTCCGGTGAGGGACTTTTTCCGGGAACCGCCCACTCTTCGGTGGTGATCCGACCAATGGTGTTCTCCTCCCCAGCCATCGTCAGATTCAATACAGAGCCATCCCTCGCATATTTTCGTATTTCGTAATATATTTCGAATTATTAGGGACCGAGCCTGTGAAACAGGATGAAGGTCCCTTTTGTTTTTGGTCCGTTTATTTGTTATTATTATTATTTCAGGGATCTTTGATGTTGATTTGCACTACCTGAACATATACGAAAAGTAAAAAAAAATAGGCAAAGTTTTCAGGGGGGTGTACTACGAACCTCGATTAACATACCCAGGCTTAGTTTGGATAACCTGGATTGACAAATACGAAAGTCGCAATCAGAGTTAAACGGTACCACGAAGCTCACTTACGATTTGATTTGTCGAGCCAGGTTTTCCGCTTTAATTTTGATTAGTTTTGATGCGCGTTCCCGTAAAAGAGGCGTAACCCAACGTTATTCACCATGACGCAATGGATCCGACGGAGCGAAAAGGGGGAAGCGGGCTATGTACTTCACTCTATATATATACAGTCAATGACTTCACTCAGGAGGAGCAAGGAGTCGTTATGAACTCATACGAGGAGTTTAAAAAGAAAATAACGGCAAGGGGCAATTGCCCA
Source organism: Urophycis tenuis (assembly GCA_036785325.1). NCBI lineage: Eukaryota > Metazoa > Chordata > Actinopteri > Gadiformes > Phycidae > Urophycis > Urophycis tenuis. Next base: position 12,823 of record JAXIVH010000913.1, on the reverse strand, counting down.
TAATAAGGCTAGGGAGGTGTGCTGGCAAAAAATAGCAGATTCTGTGCGTAGCCTAAGTGAAAAGATTCTGCATAGCCTAATTGTCTAAAAATAACTATGCCAAATGCAGAATTGTTCGCCATTAATCAGAATCAGAAACAAGTTTATTGCCAAGTTGGTTTGCACCTACAAGGAATTTGACTTGGTGCAATTGGTGCAAAAGAAAAACAGTAGTAAAAATATAAGTAAAATATCTATAAATATATACAATGTATACGGAGCAACAGTGCATGCAAATTACTTGTCAGAGGTGGGATTCGAACCCACGCCTCCAGGGGAGACTGCGACTGGAACGCAGCGCCCTAGACCGCTGTTCCATACATATTGAGGAAATTGTGCATATGATTGTAAAATGCAAATGCAACCTGATTTATTCTGTTATTTAGGGAATTCATTTCAAATACATGCTATCTGTAAAAAAGTATTGCATGTGCCAGAAGGTAGTGACGGTGGTGTGGTGGATTATGTGAACTGCACACCAGCGACCGGTGTTCATATCTTGCCTGTCCATCATCATGCCTTTTACCCCATCTAGATTGGGTGTTAGCACGACCATCCTAAATAAGCACAAAAAAGAGTATTTTATTTTATTCTATTCTATTCTAAAAAATATATATATTCAATGTGGTAAGTTGCAATAATTTCAGGTGAATGTAGCCTATGATTTGCAATAGGATAGGCTCTAACCTTTCATCTGATGTTGATTACCTGTGGCAAATAAGAAAAAAAACTCAGCGAAACACCCTGAATAGGAGGCGGCGCTCAGCTTTAAGTAGCCGATCTAATCGGAAAGTTAGCTGAAAACCTCCTCCCGACCAGGTTTGGTTGCGAGCATAAGTTACCATGGTGATACAGCTCCGCTAAAAGAGAGCGACTTTCGTATGACAGCTAACCCAGGCTTTGAGCTCAACATACCTCGCTAACCCACTAATCGAGGTTCGTAGTACACCCCCCAGGGGGGTGTACTACGAACCTCGATTAACATACCCAGGCTTAGTTTGGATAACCTGGATTGACAAATACGAAAGTCGCAATCAGAGTTAAACGGTACCACGAAGCTCACTTACGATTTGATTTGTCGAGCCAGGTTTTCCGCTTTAATTTTGATTAGTTTTGATGCGCGTTCCCGTAAAAGAGGCGTAACCCAACGTTATTCACCATGACGCAATGGATCCGACGGAGCGAAAAGGGGGAAGCGGGCTATGTACTTCACTCTATATATATACAGTCAATGACTTCACTCAGGAGGAGCAAGGAGTCGTTATGAACTCATACGAGGAGTTTAAAAAGAAAATAACGGCAAGGGGCAATTGCCCATAATAAGGCTAGGGAGGTGTGCTGGCAAAAAATAGCAGATTCTGTGCGTAGCCTAAGTGAAAAGATTCTGCATAGCCTAATTGTCTAAAAATAACTATGCCAAATGCAGAATTGTTCGCCATTAATCAGAATCAGAAACAAGTTTATTGCCAAGTTGGTTTGCACCTACAAGGAATTTGACTTGGTGCAATTGGTGCAAAAGAAAAACAGTAGTAAAAATATAAGTAAAATATCTATAAATATATACAATGTATACGGAGCAACAGTGCATGCAAATTACTTGTCAGAGGTGGGATTCGAACCCACGCCTCCAGGGGAGACTGCGACTGGAACGCAGCGCCCTAGACCGCTGTTCCATACATATTGAGGAAATTGTGCATATGATTGTAAAATGCAAATGCAACCTGATTTATTCTGTTATTTAGGGAATTCATTTCAAATACATGCTATCTGTAAAAAAGTATTGCATGTGCCAGAAGGTAGTGACGGTGGTGTGGTGGATTATGTGAACTGCACACCAGCGACCGGTGTTCATATCTTGCCTGTCCATCATCATGCCTTTTACCCCATCTAGATTGGGTGTTAGCACGACCATCCTAAATAAGCACAAAAAAGAGTATTTTATTTTATTCTATTCTATTCTAAAAAATATATATATTCAATGTGGTAAGTTGCAATAATTTCAGGTGAATGTAGCCTATGATTTGCAATAGGATAGGCTCTAACCTTTCATCTGATGTTGATTACCTGTGGCAAATAAGAAAAAAAACTCAGCGAAACACCCTGAATAGGAGGCGGCGCTCAGCTTTAAGTAGCCGATCTAATCGGAAAGTTAGCTGAAAACCTCCTCCCGACCAGGTTTGGTTGCGAGCATAAGTTACCATGGTGATACAGCTCCGCTAAAAGAGAGCGACTTTCGTATGACAGCTAACCCAGGCTTTGAGCTCAACATACCTCGCTAACCCACTAATCGAGGTTCGTAGTACACCCCCCAGGTCTGGTTATTATTATTATTATTATTATTATTGTTGTTGTTGTTATTGTTGTTATTTAAATGAATTAATCTGTCAAAGAGAACACAGATTATAATATTGATGTTCACTGAAGAGTACCGAATAAATATACACGGGTTGATACTGATTAGATGTACTGGTTAGTGTGTACAAAACAGTCGCTGTGTAAACGTTGCAATTTGAAAGTTTAAGAAAAATACACTTTTTGCAGTCTATGTACTATGTCTACCTGTAGGCCTACATATATTTGAAAGAAGGCTACAATACAGCTGGACATCTGACCCAACATCTAGATTTAGATGTATGGGGAATTTATAGGGCGCTTGGGTGTACCTTTCTTTGACAACTGGTGACAAACGTTTGTGACCTGTCGTCTTCAAATCCTAATTGGATATCTGTGTGATCCATGGGAAATATGACAGAGGCTAGAAAGTGCATCTTGACGTTACAGCTTGTTTGTGTGTTTGTGTGCAGGTGCACGGTGCGCCAGTGGCGGCTCCAGAAAATGTGCATTGCAATCGGTCTTTAATGTAGGCTTATGTAACAGTGTACAAAAAGTAGGCTACATCTGCACACACAATGGTTATTATTGATACAGAAGTATATCTTTTTGGCTTTATTCCAAAACAAAAAGGAATACTTTATTTCTCTCTGATTTGCCCCTTCGTCAAAGTGAATGCGCATAATAAACAATTCGATTTTTATTTTTGCTGTGATTCCCTACAATGGCCACAGAGTGGCAGTAGGCTATCGACATTGGACACCGCAACCTGGCCTTCAAGTCTTCAAGTTAAAATAAGACGAATGACAGTGTCATTCGACATCAAGAAGTACACACTGCTCACCAAGCAAACGTGTTTTATACAAGTACATCAACAAGTTGATGCTAATGTTCATCAGATACAAACGTCCCATTTGTACGTTTTCAGAATGTGCGCTCAAAATCACGCTGCGTTGTCTACCCAAAACACAGTCTTATGAGCAGTTTGGAGATTTGGATACCTCCAGACCCCAGAGCGGTTCAACCTGTGAAGTCGGAGGGCTGTTGCCGGCGGCCCGAGAATCCACCGTGTCACTTTCTGTCCTCTCGTTTCTGTACTTCAACTCTTGCTGATCGGAGACTCTGCAATCCATTGACACTGACTGAGTCTGCATGGACTGGGTGAGGCTCTGCGTGTCTGTGTGAATGGGGCTGGACCCCACCAGGTCGTTCTGCCTGGGGCGGGCGAACGCCCCCTGGTGGCCCTGCTGACGGAGGGAGACGCTCACATGATGGGCGCAGTGCGCCACGGGTGTCAACGCACCACCGAAGGCGGCGCTGGCGTCCAGCAACAGCGGCGGCTGGCCGGCAGGCGTGAGCGAGGGATGGGACTTGCTGAGGCCTCCGGAGGAACACAGCGGCGAGCTGATGGCGGGCGACACGGAGGTCTTGTGCGCCGGCCAGGGTTCCGGGCCGGCCCCGGAGAACCCTCTGAAGGCCGGGCCGAGACCCGGGTGGCCGGGTGGCGGGCCCGCCCCCGCCCCTGCCGCCGCCGCCGCCGCCGCCACCTGGCCGGCCGGGTGGCCCGCCAGGTAAGGGGAACCGGGCGGGGTTCTGGCGGCGTGGAACCCGAGTCCGTGGCATCGGCTGGGGAAGCGGTGCTCGGGGGCGGCCGCGGCGTCTCTCTCGGGGCAGCACTGGTGCACGCACGCCGGGGGGAGGGAGCAGAACCGCTCCGCCTTCTGTCCCAGGGTGGGGCTGCAGCGGGCCTCCGGGTAGCCCCACACGCTCCTGGCCGGGTGGCCCGCGGGCTCGCGGTGCAGGTAGCCGTACGGGACCGGGTTCTGCCATTCGCCGGCGGGGGTCCCGGCGCCGGCCGCGGGGACCACCTGCATGCCATAGGAGTATTTGGGGGGCAGAGGGGCGTGACTCAGCGTGGTCACGTGACTCTGCAGGAAGTGCATCATTTCCTGGAGCTCCTTGGACAAGTTGGACACCTCTTGGTTGAGATTGGACATCTGTGAGGGGAATGGTGGAGAGAAAAAGACAAAATGACTAGCTGCTTTCACTTTCAATAGTCAGAATGTGCTGCATGAAACCACGAAAACATTTACATTCACAGACATTTATTTTTAAAACTCTGCCTGAGTTAGGATGAATCATTACTTTTACAATTACATACCTTTTATTTTGTTCCGAAGACAAAGAACACATAATACTTTATAAGTCAGTTGTTATTATCGATAATACCATTGCTTTGGTCCAGTTCATTAAATAAATGAAAACTACTAATATAATAAAAGAATGCTCATTCCAAACCTCTTTGTTTAATTTGCTGATGTTCTGCTTTATGTCGTCTGTTTCTAGCAGCAGGTTAGCACTTATCTGGTAAGGATCTGTAAAAGAGTGGAACAAACACCATTAATGACATTGACAGACAGACAAGACAACTAGAATTTTTTTTTTAATTTTTTTATTGAACATAATTAAATCAGTAATATTGCATTTGTAAACCATATCAAAAGGCAGTGCTTCCATTTTGGCTGAGAAAGTACCTTTTCCATTTGTCTTTGCCTCGTTGTGCTCCACATTAAAATGAAAGGTGTGACTGTTGTCCTCTATCCCGTCCACCACCCTGGTTGGTACAAGCGGTGACAGACAGACAGACAGAAATACTTTAATGATCCCTGAGGGAAATTGCATTCGTTATGAATAGTCCAGTTTAATTTTAAAGGGAAAAGAAAAGAAAAACAGTGTAGAAGTAAAATTAAAAAAACAGTATAGGAGTGCAATGAAATATAAATATATAATATAAAAATATGGAAAAAAAAAACAACAACAAAAAAAACATAAATAGGTCTATACATAAATATACATAAATCTAGGCATTAAATAAATAAATGAAATTGAATTTAAAAAAAAATCTAGACGTAGAAAAATGAACCAAAACCCCCCCCATTCTAACAGAACTCCATTCCAACGTCGGCCGGGCCCACCTGGGGCTCAGGTCCAGCGGGCTGACGGAATGCAGCGACGGGTTGAGCAGCTTGGCGCTTTGCCGACAGCCGGTGTCCGGGTCTTGCGAGGAGAGACTCATCGCGGGCGCCGGGCGGCCCTCCTCGTTGAAGAGCAGCAGCGGCGATGGTATCTCGCTCCTGCCGCCGCCCTGCACCGGCGAGCGGCAGACGCGGAGGGAGTTGATGTGACGAAGCTCCTCCCCCAACAGGTTGCTGAGGCCGGGCTGGCGCACGGGGCTTCCCGCTCCGTGACGCAGGGGCACCCCCCTGTGGAGAGGGTGCCCCGCGTCTTCGCCTTTCTCTGCGTGGTCTGCGCCGGCGATCAAGGGCACCTTGTTGGGGGAGAGATTGGGTGATTTTGTTATTTTTTGTATTTTCGCTATTGCTCTGTGATACATGACTTTTAAAAAGAATACATCGCCTTTTTTTTCGTTTGGTGGAAGTTTGGTCAAACGTTTGGTGGAACTATTTTTTTCTCCAACAAAAATGTAAAGTGCAAAGTGACAACTGCCACTTCACTTCATGATCAACCCGTTCCGCAGTGTGACACCGTTCACATCTGTCAGGTGAAATGATGTATCCGTGGTTTGCACCTCATTTCGTAGTGCGGGTGACTTGTGTCTCAGCACCTTCGGGTGTAATATCTAAGAGTCTATATTTAAGAGTGACACATGGCGCAGGCTTCTTGTAGATAAAGAAGCGCCTCAGAGAGGCACACGCGTACCTGCACTGGCCTGGGAGACCGTGGGCATCTTGTGATGTCCTGTAGGGACACAGGTAACGTGAACCCCCATGCAATCAAAAATGCACTGATTCCTTTCCTGTGTGCGTGTGCATGTGTGTGCCACACAGCCCCACAGTGGATTGAAAATGTAGCTTCCTAGTCCTGCCATGTGGCAGCCTAGGACTAGCACACCAGCTCGCCATCTAAACCACAGATGTCAAACTCAGGCCCGCAGGCTAAATCTGGCCCATGGTGAAATAATGTTTGGCCCACAAGAACATATCAAATGTGTATTAAAGCTGGCCCGCCAGTATGTAGCGCATACACCGCTAATACTACAAATCCCAGAGTGCTTCGTTCGTGCGTTGGCGCACTAACGAAGGCTAATAATATTAAGCTTTGCTTGTTCCAGATTCGCATTCGAGTGTGTGTGTGGCGTGTGCGCGTTTGCACACAAGCACGCGCGCGTGTCTACGCCGATGATGTCGTCGTGTTGCGTGCGCGCCTGCAGCGGCGTCTCTCACGTCCAGCCCGCTGCCCTCCCGCAGGTTGTAGGTGAGGTTGTGGTGGATGTCGGCGCCGAAGCGCCGGCCGTACTCGGGGTACAGCCGCAGCACCTCCCTCAGGGCCTTCACGCTGATGTACTGCAGGTCACAGTAGGTCAGCGCCTTCACGTCCGCGTTGGTCTTGATCACCTGGTCGTGGCCCGGCAGGTCGGCCCCTATCAGGTCCCCTTTGCCTGCAGAGGGGAGAGGAGGGTAGCGGGGGGGGAGGGGGGGGCGGGGGGGGGGGGGCGGTTAGGGGGTTCGACTCTTAGTCGAGCGGTTGTGGGTTTGTTGCCAAATGGTTGCAGCCAGGTCATTTCTTGTGGTGTTATGTTTTTAAAGCGATTTGTTCATGTATTTTTTTATACACGCAGATAGCACATTTAGGTTATCCATGTGGGGCGGCAGTAGCTCAGTGGATACAGTGGGTGGACAGAGCGGGTCGTCCACCAACCGTAGGGTTGGTGGTTCGATCCCCCTCGATTCCCCTCCTCCAACTGTCCACATGTCGAAGTGTCCTTGAGCAAGATACTGAATACCAACTTGCCCCCCGGGCGCTGAACATAGCAGCCCACTGCTCCTGTGAACCATAGGATGGGTCAAATACAAATTTCTTTCCCATATCTAAAAAATACTGTGAATGACCGAAGCTGAATCGAACCTTCTCCTCACTGATATCTCTGTATCTGAAAGTCCCACCAGGACCCATCTCGCTACACAGCATGTTTTTTCAGGCATTGTTCTGGCACGGCACTGGGGAAGCGCTGGGATGAAGCCTTTGTGCAATGGAAAAACTAAAGCTGCAAGTCTGCGCTGTGTACTGCTTGTATTTCTACTGCTCCTCAGCTAGCCGCAATAACCTCTTGTTGACGTTAGCCTTGAATTAGAAGCAGCGCTCGCAGACACAAACACTGCAGCCTTGATTTGTGAAAGTAACTGACTGCAGAGGCTATCATGAAGATGTAACAACCAACCCCCATCCAAAATGTGTGATTTTTTAAGTCAGTCATATTCGCTTATATTTTATAATGTGCGATGGCAGTGCTTTTCTGAAAATGTTCAGTTTTCCACATCAAGATTAGATTAGATTCAATTTAGGTCATTCTCTAGCCTGGCTGACGCGTCCACATCTCGATGAGATGGTGGTCTGGGAACTAGGTGTGCATTTTCTCGTATTTGAGGCGTGGTTTACGAATGCCTAGAGCCGTTTATTGGGCGCTACGAATGTCTATCAAATGGCGTCTGGTTCTTCACATGCTGCTTTGCGCGCGATTCATAGCCAATTGCTACTAAAAATTAGCTACTAAAATTACATTAATTGCTACAAAAGCTACTTAATACACTTTCTAAGGCTGCATCGAACGGTAACGTTGTGTCCGCTGCCATGTTGGATTAACACGCTACAAGCTTCGGTGTCGCGCATAGAAGTCTTAATCGTCTTGCTGCCCCCCGTTCTGTGATTGGTTCCCTAACTCAGGGGAAAATAAGGGCGGTGGTTTCCAGGCTGTCTTTGCAGTGAGAATGAAATCGCGCGCAAAGCAGCATGGGAATTCCCAGGCTAGTCATTCTCAGTATTTTTTAGATATGGGAACAAAATTTGTTCTCTGCATTTGACCCCATCCTCTGGTACACAGGAGCTGTGGGCTGCCATGTTCAGCAGCCCGGGGAGCAAAGTTGGGGTTCAGTGACTCTTGCTCAAGGACACTTCGACATGCGGACAGTTGTGGAGGAAAGGGAATCGAGGGGGATCGAACTGCCGACCCTACGGTCGGTGGACGACCCGCTCTGTCCACCCCGCTCTACCCACTGAGCCACCGCCTGGGAGCGGCCGCATGACAACACACTGACACCCTTGGGTGCCGTGCTCGGTCTAGAGCGAGGCCCTCGCTCGCTGGGGGGCTCAAGGCGTCTCCCGCGCGGGCGCCTGAGTAGTAAATAAGAAACAGAATGTAGGGCGAGTCGACGTCAACCATGACGACGACCGCAAGTGATTCAGCTGGAATCTCTCTCTCTCTCGCTCTCTCTCTCTCTCTCTCTTTGTTGCACCAGACTAACCCAGAATAGCGAGCACCATGCTGTCTTTGAGCACCTCCAGGGACCCCGAGCAGACAAAATGGTTGGCTTGTAGGGCGTCTCCCTGGCGGATGAGGTACTCCCCCGGCGCGCAGAAGGACGTCTTGATGTGCAGCTGAGAGCGAGCGCAGGCAGCCACGGCTGGCGTGCTCAAACACCGGCAGCTGCAGGATGTCTTTGTTCAGGTGCATGGCGATGTCGGCCCTCAGCTCGTCTGGGAAGTCATGCAGGAGCTGGGAGAGGGAGAGAGGGAGAGAGGGACGAGAGAGAGAGAGAGAGAGAGAGAGAGAGAGAGAGGAGAGAGAGAGAGAGAGAGAGAGAGAGGGGGGGGGGGGGAGGAGAGAGAGAGAGACAGAGAGGGAGGGAGAGATGACAGAGAGGAGAGAGAGAGAGACAGACAGAGAGGGAGGGAGAGGGAGAGAGAGACAGAGAGGGAGAGAGAAAGAGAGAGAGAGACAGAGAGGGAGGGAGAGAGAGAGAGAGACAGGAGGGAGAGAGAAAGAGAGAGAGGTTAGAGAGAAGAGAGAGGAGAGAGGAGCGAGAGGGAGAGAGAGGAGGGAGGGGGAGAGAGAGAGAGAGGAGACAGAGAGGAAGAGAGAAAGATAGAGACAGAGAGGGAGGGAGAGAGAGAAGGGGAGGGAGAGAGAGACAGAGAGGGGGAGAGAGAGACAGAGGGAGAGAGAGAGGGAGAGAGAGAGACAGAGGGAGAGGGAGAGAGAGAGAGAGACAGAGAGAGACAAAGAGGGAGAGAGAGGGAGAGAGAGAGAAAGAGAGGAGAGAAAGAGATAAAGGAAGAGACAAAGTCAATAACCAGCTGCTGTGACAATTGCAGGCTTAAGGTGTGTGTGTGTGGAGCGGGGGTGGGGGATAGAGCATCATGGCAGGTGGACCCTCCACTGGAGGCGGTGAGGGGAATACACTCCGCAACAATAGTCAATAGCAACGGCACACAAGGAACGAACACGATTCACACGTGAAATGAACCCCCTCCGTGTGGCGTCTGCTGTGCTGAGCGAGTTCCCCCCGCGGAGGAAACGCCAGGGGGGGTAACAAGGAGTTTCATGACAGCAGACCCGCGGCGGAATTGCGTTGAGAGAAATGTGTAACGAGAGAGTTTCCTCTGTGTGGGTGCGCGGGGGGGGGGGGGGGACACACGCGGTGAGGTCACGAGAGGCGACAGGGGGATTGTTGTCATCGTCCTTTAGAAAAGCGCAACAACAGAGCCGTATCGATCACACTCGGGTCAACGTGGGTGCTGTCGACGTTGTTGTGTGTGTGTGTGTGTGTGTGAGGGCCCGGACAACGGATAATTCCACCCACCCCCCACCCCCCCCCCCCCCCCCCCCCGACCCCCTGCAAATACGCGCCTTTGCCTAAAACCGCTGCCACGTCGCCAAATGCCGGCGGGACGCTGCGCAGAGAGAGAGAGAGAGAGAGAGAGAGAGAGAGAGAGAGAGAGAGAGGGAAGAGAGAGAGAGCGAGAGAGAGAGAGCGAGAGAGAGAGAGAGAGAGAGAGAGAGAGAGAGAGAGAGCGAGAGAGAGAGAGAGACAGCTGTATAAAAACAGACACAAAGTTGTTGGTGAAGCAGCGGGGGCTATCGCCAAAACGGGAGTGTGCGACTGCGAGCTTCAGCGATGAATAAATTAACCGGTGAGGGGTGGCGACGGCGGCGGCGAGGGTGTTGATGAGGGAGCGGCTCGTCGCCGCCGCCGCCCCGCCACAGGTGATTACCCACAATGCCGCAGCTCCGACAGACTCTGCTCCGCCCCTCTCTGGAGGAGCAGCACCTCGTCTCCCTGACGCCTCCGTCTGGGATCGATGACGACTCTTTCATCACTCGTTCTTCTAATTTGTTACTTAACTCGTCTATTTGTGGATCTGCCACAGTCTCTCTCTTCTCCCCCCCCCCCCCCCCGCCCCCTGAAATGAGTCAGTCAGACAGTTTGTTTGACGGTGTAACAAAACCACACCTGGTGGTTTTAAAATAGGCAACATTTCAGCTGTGTCCCGGACCGGTACAGCGGTGCGCCATTAAGGCTCAGTCCTTGTGACAGCAAACTCGGGTTTCATTCCAGCTTGTGGTCATTTTGCTGCATGTCTTCCTCTCTCTCTCTCTCTCTCTCTCTCTCTGTCTCTCTCTCCCTCTCCTCTCTCTCTCTCTCTCTCCTCTCTCTCTCTCTTTCTCTATCTCTCTCTCTCTCTCTCTCTTTCTCTCTCTCCCCCTCTCTCCCTCTCTCTCTCTCTCCTCTCTCTCTCTCTTTCCCTCTCTCCCTTGATCTCTCTCTCTCTCTCTCTCTCTCTCTCTCTCTCTCTCTCCTCTCTCTCTCTCTCTCTCTACCATACTTTCCTGTCTAATCTCTACTTACTGTGTCTATCAAATGATGCCAAAAGCGTGAACACATGCCTCAACAATAAATCCTAAAATAAAAACGTTAGACAACGTTATAGTTTTGAACGGTGTTGAGACATCAGTTGCAGTGAGTGGACAACCGAGACGAGAGGACCTCAGGGGTAGATGATGATTCAACACAGGGTGTGTCAAACTCATTTTCACCCCGGGCCACATCAGCATCATGGTTGCGCTCAAAGGGCCGGTGGTAACTGTAAAGCCCTGGTTTATACTTCTGCGTAGGGATCGCGTCGTGATCACGCAATGGCCACGCCGTTCCTCGGACGCCGTCATGAGCCCGTGATACTTCTGCGGAGGGATTGCGTTGGTTTACGTCTCAAAATGCAATTCATTGCCACACCGGTAGAGGGACCAGACCATTCTGGTCATTACATATACGGATTACTAGCGAGTTAAAAAAAAAGTTTCGAGTAGAAATGAAGGCAAAAGTTTTATACGTTTTTTATCAACAGATATGACTATATGATACGATTGCTTTATATAATATACAGCTATGTAGTTTATTATGGATTACTTTCTAAATCTCTTGATCTAACGTGACATAACCGTTCTTTATCAAGAACGTCTTTTTAACTCGATAGTAATCCGTATGTAATAATGACCATTCTGATCATTACATACGGACACACACACCACACACACACACATAGGCCTATATATATATATATATATATATATATATATATATATATATATATATATATATATATATATATATATATATATATATATATATATATATATATGTTGTCGCCAATCAGTCGAAGCATTTATCAAGGCTGTGTTTACACCGTGGCGGTATTTACGAGTGGAAACCGGAAAAGCGATCTCCAGCAAATGTAGTTCGCGGACCAATCACAGCCAAAGCCAACGCGTTGGGACCATAGACATCCTATTAGGTAGACGCAACATTGGCTGCTGCCAAACGAGAAATTCGGCCGCCATATTGGAGTGGGGATCAGGAGCCGGCGAGCAGCATTGACAGCAATAGTTGACAGGTAGCGTCTACAGAAGAAAACAAGAATGTCGGGCTGGTGTTCAGCGTATTCCTGCTCAAATGAGCGGAGCGTCGAAAATAGGAATCGGGGGATTACTTTTCACAAGTAAGATTTAACACTAACGCACTATTGGTTGTATTATATTACCACAGAGTTGAGAAGTAGTACTGAAATCGTAGCCAGCTAGGCTAACAAACAAGAGTATGACCGTAATAGAATTGCTTGTCAATGAAATGAATGAAGTGAAGAAATGACATACTTGAACAACATAAAGTTGAAATAGATGTTGAAGATAAAGATTGTAAAAGCCAACAGAGGTAAAAGTTAGGACCACAGTCCAGATTGTGTGTGTGTGTGTGTGTGTGTGTGTGTGTGTGTGTGTGTGTGGGGGGGGGGGGTGTATTAGCGCTAGCTAACTAGACAATCAGATGGACAGTGGCTATACATTATAGCTAGTCTATCTTTCCTATGGTGGCATCATGCCTTCAGTGTGCATATTGTATCTCCCTCTGTCTCTCTCTCAACTCTCCTTCTTACCTCTTCTCTCTGTCATGTCGTTCAACTCCCTCTTCTCCCTCTCTCCCTCTCACCTCTTCTCTCTGTCATGTCGTTCAACTCCCTCTTCTTCCTCTCTCTCTCTCTCGACTCTCCCTCTCTTGCCTTTTCTCTCTATAGTGTAACACTCTGTAGTACCATTGATACACTT
>JAXIVH010000912.1:0-37268 GCA_036785325.1 Urophycis tenuis | reverse complement strand
GGGGGGGGGGAAGCTGCTCTCTCGCGAGGGGGGGCCGCCGATTCGTTCCTACGAACACTTATATTCAAGAGTTGCTCTTATGTGTATGTTTTTCGCTCCGTGCCGTTGACGGGATAAGAGAGAGTGGACCGAGAAGCTCAGATGAGCTCAGACGAGGGTCAGAGTCAGAAAGAACCAGAACCACTGTTTATCTGCCAAGTAGGTCTGCACATACAAGGAACTTGACTCGGGTGGTCGATGCATGACATTAAACAATGAACAGTCGACAGTAAACGATAAACACAGCACAAGACATCAAGACATAATATCGTATCAAAATGAAATGAAGAAGTCTACAACGTTGTGCATGAATGTGCAAATAGTTGTCTAGGGCAGGACGTGCCTTAATGTAAGTCATAATGTCCGGAGTACTTCAGGGTAAGAGACAGTGTCAGCGGGGGGGGTTCCCCGGGTCCTGTTGATAAGGCCAGCTGCAGCCCGGCGCCGGGCCCCGTTCACCGTAGAAGCCCGGGGAGAGATACTGAGTGGGGGGACAGGTGGCGGGCCGGCGGTCGCTTCCGGGGATCGAGCGGCACCGCGTTAATTACCGGTACATGACCGGGGACAAAGACCCCCCGCTGGCCGGGGTCACCGGGCCCGGAAGCGCGCTCCCCACGCCCGGTGTTATTCTGTGTGGACTCGGAAAGTTTTGTTGTTGTCTTGCGGCGCTTCCCTTTGTCTGGTCTGGCGCTGTATTGGCGTGCTGCGCTGGGCCGGAGGAGGCGTGTCCATCTCCCCGTGCCAGACAGCGGGGCACGACCCAAAACAACACACGGCGGAGGGGGGGGGGGGGGGGGGGGGGAGGGGGCGGGTGGGGGGGGGGGAACCATGAAAAGCGAGCCAGTCTTCAGTCGGAGGAGGATGAACCGAAGCCGAGGTCAGTGTGATGTGTCGCCGTGGCGACGGTGATTAACCAGCTAACGAGGGATGGGTGAGAGTGATTAGTAGGCTGGGGGATGTAATGGGACCAGTGAGAATGAAGGGACTGGAGGTAGCCGTGACTTATTTTCTGTTACACAGTCATTTTGGACACACTGATATCATCTAAATTGAATCCTGTATAATCAAATATTCATGTGTCTTATTTCAGGACCAGGGGATAAATGGACTTGGAATATTTTCTGGAAATATCTCGAATTATTTCTTAATTTTATGTACGCGGACGATTCTTGCACCTCCACCTTTGTTGAATGCACTTATTTCTCGTCACTTTGGCCAAAAGTGCTCAATAAAATTTACTGTAGTCTAATGAGCTTTGATCCGGAGCGACTGTACAGAGATGTCCAGACACAGCTCATCACGGAGCAGATGGACGGTCAGGGCATCTTGCTCTCAGACGCCTCCCAGCAAAAAAAACATAACTGAACATAATCTGGAAGGGACACACAGCCTTTCTCCCCGATGAAAGAAGACAGCAAAGAAACTGGTTCTGGTGTCGGTCCGTGTTGGGGGCCCGTTTTGTTGTCTTGGGCTGTCGAAGCTCATGGGCAGAACAGCATGCCGGGCCTGGTGGTAGAACTGTGGAGCGTCAGGCCGTGGTGGTGAGGGCCCGGCTTGGCCGTCGCTGTGGCAATGAGGTGTCAGGCCCTGCCATGGCGGCTGCTTAACTTCTGCCTCCATTTCCTGCCCGAGCATTAACGTGCACACACACACACACACACACACACACACACACACACACACACACACACACACACAAATGCACACGCGCACATGCACACGCACACACACACACACACACACACATACACACACACACAAATGCACACACAGACACGCACCCACACACACACACACACATACACACACACAAATGCACACACAGACAAGCACACACACACACACACACACAAATGCACACGGACACACACACATAAATGCACACACGCACATGCACGCGCACACACGCACACACAAATACAAACAAACATGCGCTCACGCACACACACATTCATCACCTTCATTTTTTTTTTTTTACAACCATTATCTATACCCTGTTTACTTTTGTTGCAGACGCACACTCCCTATAATTTGCCCAAATCAATGTTCGCCATTTTCCTCTCGCTATGATTAGCGGGGGACAAAAAAAAAAATAGGAGGGAAAAAAAAAAAGAAAGAAAGATGTTAGGCAGCCATGGTTGCCATGGTTTCAGGCAGCGGGCCGCGCTAAGGAAGAGCCATCCTTGTTCACAGCTGTAGACTGACATGGTGTAATGAAGTTAAATTAAAGGAACTTTAGGGGGCTGAATGTGGATTCTAATTACCCGAGCTCACGGTCTCCTACGACGATAGAGCGCGCGAGAGAGAGAGAGAGAGAGAGAGAGAGAGAGAGAGAGAAGAGAGACGAGAGAGAGAGAGAGAGAGAGAGAGAGGAGAGAGAGAGAGAGAGAGAGAGAGAAGAGAGAGAGAGAGAGACACCACACACACAGAGAGAGAGAGAGAGAGAGAGAGAGAGAGAGAGACAGAGAGAGAGAGTGGGGGGAGGGAGGGCATAAGAGGAATGGGGGGGTGAGAGGGGGGGAGTGAGAGAGAGACAGAGAGAGGGGGGGGGAGGGAGGGCATAAGAGGGAATGGGGGGGGATGAGAGAGTGAGAGAGAGAGAGAAAGAACTGGGGGAAAATAAGCTTTATGTGCCTGTCTGCTAATTTGATCCATTAGGGTATATGTGTGTGTGATTGAAAGCGTGCGTGTGCGCGCGTGCGTGCGTGACGTGCTAGCTGCGCCGCCAAACACACACGCCCGTTCTCGCCCGTCAAGGTGCAGAGCATGCCGAGAGTGTGAGAGGTGGGAGCCGTGGGTCTGGTGTGAAAACTCGCGGGGGGGGGGGGTTTTCAGTGGGGGGAAATATGTGTCTAATTAGCATGTGTAACAAACTGGCGAGGCGCCGCCACCGCGGTTTTGACGGCTCGCCGCGAGGGGGGGGAGGGGGGGGGGGGGGGGGGGGGGGAAGTGCCGTTAAATTCGCGAGGAACGAGGAAAAAAAAAAAGATAAACACGCTAAGGAGCGCCGCGATCTGGTTGATGTTAACGGCACGTCTCCGCGCCACTCTGTAATCTGCCGTTGTCTCCGTCTTCATCCTTGGTTAAATGTGTGTGTGCGCGTGTGTGTGTGTGTGTGCCTGTGTGTGTGTGCCTGCGTATGTGTGTGCGTGTGTGTGTGTGTGTGTGTGTGCGTATGTGTGTGCGTGTGTGTGTGCGTGCGTGTGTGTGTGCCTGCGTGTATGTGGTGTGTGGTGTGTGTGTGTGTGCCTGCGTATGTGTGTTTGTGTGTGCGTGCGTATGTGTGTGCGTGTGTGTGTGCGTGCGTGCGCGTGTGTGTGTGTGTGTGTGTGTGCCTGCGTATGTGTGTGCGTGTGTGTGTGCGTGCGTGTGTGACTCCTCCAATTTGGCTTTCCCAACGCCGCTCAGATCATCCCAACCAAATTCCGGTTCACTCGGGGGGGCTGCGTCGCCGAACCGCTTCCCTGCGTCCCACCGATCGACGGCATCGCCATCACCCTGTTCGCCACGCCCTGAAGGAGACGGGTCGTAGCTGCGGCGGCGGTCGGGCTGCAGGCTCTCAATGAGGGACGCGGAACACCTGCGGCCTGCTAGCGCCGTGCGGCAAGCGGACGGGCACCGCACCTGTCTGACTCGGTCCCGTGGCGCCGCATGGGCCAGGCTCTCTCACCTGGTGAACCACCGACGCAAAGCAGGTCTCTAACAATAAGATAAGATAAGATAAGATATTCCTTTATTAATCCCCCTTAGGAGAAATTCACATTGACCAGCAGTACAAGGGGATAGAGGAGTGCGTTAAAAAAAAAACCTGACTATAGACAATAAACAATAAAATAAATAGATTTACCTAAACAAGATTACATTATATGCGAGCTCTTAAAATCAGATCAGGTGAAAAAATGAGAACCTATATACATACATCGTAGTCATCATTGAGATGGACAGTGCAATTGGTAGATGAACATACATAGTAGTCATCATTGAGATGAACAGTGAAATTGGTAGATGAACATACATAGTAGTCATCATTGAGATGAACAGTGCAATTGCTAGATGAATAGATGAATAGTGCAATTGGTAACAGGGTCTTACTGAGGTGTAGATATAAAAATAAAAATAGATGTGCAGTTTTAAGTTGTGCAAAATAGATGCAAATGTGCAGAATGTGCAAAATGCAAAATGTGCAAATTATACAGGATATTCAAGGTAGTGTAAGTAAAACATGTGAGAAGACCTAAAATAACAACGGCTTAGAGAACAGTCCTGAGGTGTGGGGTGTGGTGTTCAGTCCATTATCTGGAGGTGTTGGGGCTTTCGAGACGTTGGGAGCGGGTGGTTGAGGTATTGTAGAGCCTGATAGCTGATGGGATGAAAGAGCCCCCCAAGCGCTTTGAGGCACGTGGCTGAGTGAGCCTGTGGCTGAACGTGCTCCTCAGTTGCCTCAGCTCGGCATAGAGAGGGTGAGAGGGGTTGTCTGCAGCTTCCCTCTCATCCTCCTCTCTGTCACCGCCTCCACACAGTCCAGCTTCATCCCCACCACAGAGCTCGCCCTCCTCACCAGCTTATTCAGCTTACTGGCCCCACCGCTCCCAATGCCTCCTCCCCAGCACACAACGGCGAAGAAGGTGACACTGGCTACCACAGACTGGTAGAACATCCGTAGCAGCCTAGTGCACACATTGAAAGATCTGAGCC
Organism: Urophycis tenuis; assembly: GCA_036785325.1. Lineage (NCBI taxonomy): Eukaryota > Metazoa > Chordata > Actinopteri > Gadiformes > Phycidae > Urophycis > Urophycis tenuis. The sequence goes on along the minus strand of JAXIVH010000912.1, from coordinate 32,534 downwards.
TCCTCAGGAAGAACAGCCTACTCTGTCCCTTCCTGTAGAGGGCCTCAGTGTTGTCCGACCAGTCCAGTTTATTGTTCAGGTGCACCCCAAGAAACTTGCAGGTAGGCTTGCTGAGCAAGGCGTTGAGGCGGGTGGCCAGGCCGCGGGTCTGCAAACTAAAGACATCTGATTCTCGTGGTTGAGAGGCAGGGCAGTGGTGTCTGGGGAGGGGGGGGGGGGGGGCGCTGCCTCACACGGGGAGCTTACGCCACACGCAAAGCCCCGCGTCTTTGGGATTTTAAAGCCACGCGTGTTACCAGAATAATCAGAATCAGAATCAGAATCAGGAATCAAGTTTATTGCCAAGTAGGTTTGCACTTACAAGGAATTCGACTCGGTGTAATTGGTGCAGAATAAACATTAAGTCAAGGAAAAAAAAAAAAAAAAATATAGGAGGATAAAAGAAAAACAAGTATTAAAATATAAGCGATATAAATATAAATATATACAGTGTCTTACAAGAACAAAGGAGCAGTCTGCCAAGTATGGCAGACATGGCGGTATAGAACAGTACCGTAAAATAATACTTAAAATCATTGCGTTTCGCGCATTTTATTGCCTGCCCCGTGAACACTCGGGCGTCGCCGTAGCGACACGTCGTTGAGCGTCTGCCGGCTGTGCGTCCGCCTCCCGTCGGCTGACCCCCTGTGGACGCCTAGCGATCCATGTGGTCTCCAGGGGCAACCTGCCTGGGGGGGGGGGGGGGGGGGGGGGGCTGGATCAAACAGAAGCTTGATCGTGTATTATCCCTCATTTCCTGTTGCGTTATTGTGGCATGTATGACCCAAGGGTGGGTGAGGTTATGATAATAATAATAATAATAATAGTAATAATCAGTGCGATCCCTCCCCCACGTAAAGAGTGAAGATCAAAACTCTGAACAACGTCAAATCCCGGCTTACAGCTTGTATATTTTTTAAATGTTAAAAATTTTCTTCTGTTTTGACATTTTGTAATTCCAGCTGTCGAATGTCAAGTGATATTAATTCAGTGGCTCATAATTAGTGTGACGGTGGAGCCAGGTTTTATTCATCACTTTCCAAAACCGAAGCCAAGGCGCGTTATTAGTGAGCACAAGGGCAAAATATGAGTTCATTATTTTGGGGTAATTGCTCCTTTGCTCATCACTGTGCAGTGTGGTCTCACTGATACCGTTCGCCACAAAACCGTGGAATCTGGACACAAAAGCCTTCAAACATGATTTGCTAAATACATAAATTCACTAAAATTCAATAAATGAATTCAAATTCACCCAAATTCACTCAAATTCACTAAATAAAACAATCAAATGACGTGGTTGTTCGACCTCCAAATCCCAACCAATACTTTAAAAAAAACCCAGCATAACCTTGTAATAAATGGATATGGAACATATGTTTCATATTTTCTAACACATTTCACCCCCCAAAATATTTCACAAGTTCCCATCGGCCTTGGATACCGTGACTTCATTCGGGTCCTCAAAAGCAGGTGTGGTTTATTTCCTGTGTGGTGTTGCCATGGCAGCACACTTTAGCCCCCCCACCCCCCACCCCCCGTGGGGGCCTGCAGGGGCTCACTTTAACCCCTGTAGACACACGAAGAAACCTCGCTCTCTTAAAGCTTCACAGGGAGTTCAATGCGTTATACATCTCAACTCTCAAGTAGCCATATGCAAACAACAGGTACGCATAGCAAAAGCACACACGTACACAGGAGCCCTTTGCTATCAGACAGAAGATAATATTCTTAAGCCCATACAGGGATTACCAGAGTAGCAAAATACTTACTAAGAGATTAAAGGGGAAAAGAAGAAAGAAAAAAAAAGCAAACTACCATAGAAAAATAAGTGCACGGGAAAAGGGCGTACGCATCATAAGGGTACGAGAAATGCAGGTGCAGAGTGTCAACGGGAATGGAAGGAGCAGCATCGCCCCAGCTGCCTTACTGCTGCACCTTCGTGGCATCCCGGTGACTGAACGGAGGCCAGTGAGACGTGGTGGGGCTGAGACGGCCGCACGTCAGAGAGAGCCTTGCGGCCCGCGCGAGCTAGGGCACGTGTTGCCTGCACGGGCATTTGCAAACACCACCACCGCGTGGCCGCGATCCCCCCGGCCAGGGGCTCCGCCCCGGAGAGGAGCTCGTCTCAGTGGGACTCCCCTGGCGGATTAAAGGTTTGTTAACAAATAATGGTAAATCCTCGGCGTGATTTGGCATCACTCGGTTGCCTTCCGCTGTGCTGCGGTGGATGGACGCACTACCGGAACCGCGCCCCCCCCCACCCATCTTCGAGCATTATCAATTAATTTAGCTCGCGGCTCGTTAAGCCGGCCCCCTCAGTGCGTTTAGCGAGTGCCGAACTGCGAAATTACAGACCGGACGGACTCGGGTGCACCCCGGGGCACACAGAGAGAGAGAGAGAGAGAGAGAGAGAGAGAGAGAGAGAGAGAGAGAGATGCACGCCAAACTACTGCATATGTGTGTGTGTATTGTCCAACACGGAACAAACACAACAACGAATTAAGGATGTGTGTCCTTTCCCCTTCGCCTTTCCTTGGAAAGGTTGGAAGAAAAAAAAAAAAAAAAAAGGAGCCAAGACTGTTCCGGAGCAGAGTTGTTTGAGCTTGAGACGTGTGCGATGATTTCATGCAAAGATTTTCATGCTACAATTTCAGGCGACAATTGGTGTGACATCTGGTGCGTTTGTGATTCATAGGCCTATCCTCTTCAGCGAGCCGATTCCATGCTTTTTGGTGCGCTTGCACACAAAGAAAGGTAATTTTGTACCATGTATGTTACACCTGTGGTCTGACAGAATCCCTCATACCGAATGAAATCCATGTTTTGGTGGTGATTCCAGTGATTGCAGACGCAATCTCTTCCTGTCCTACTTGTGAAAACCCCAAAACACACACACACACACACACACACACACACACCCAAACATAGACACACACACATATACAGACCCACCCACACACACACACACACACACACACACACACACACACAAACACAGACACACACACACACACACAAACACACACACACACACACACACACAGACACACACACACACATACACACACACACACACACACACACACAAACACACACAAACACATATAGACCCACACACACACACACCCACACACATACACACCCACACACTCACACACAGACAAACACTCACACAAACATACAGACCCATGCCCACACACACACACACACACACACACACACACACACACACACACACACACACACACACACCAATAAACCAGGTTCTCTGAGTAATCCTCACTGCAGGTTGGAGTGGTGGTAATTGTAAGCAGGGGCGCAGCGGGGACTGGAAAAAGTACCAGCTATCGACGGCCCGGCCTGGTCCCACGCTGGGCTAAAACACTAGCATGGTGCCGCCGCCGCGCGGCTACCATGTCAATGCTGCTCTTTAGACAGAGATGGCTCCATTTGAAGACTGAAAAGCAAATCAACAGGACTATCGACCCGGACGCCGCCAGGGCCCCGTGGGTTGCCCGTCTGGGAGCCGCCAGAACAACAGAACCATCGCGGGAAACTTTATCGACGCGGCTGCTCTGGACACACTTCCAGACGCGGCGCGCGGGGATCGAAACGGACGCACGCGGAAAATACGGCGAGCGCGTGCGCGAGTATGTCGTGAAAAAAAAAAAAGGAGGGGGGGGGCAGCGGTTTGGTGTCACCGAGCCCTCGCCACCCGGTCAAACACCTTGCTGCCAGGCTCCAGTGTTTGGCTCCATAAAACCCTCTCAGAGGTCTGTACTTTTTTTTACCTTTTACGAAGGTTTCCTTTTCCCACAGGTCTCTCAACACATCTGTCAGTAACAGCTTGGACATGATGCCGGCAATAAGTGCAGGGTTAAGATTGCTCAAGTCTGTCAGACCTGTCTTCTAAATGTTACGTCAACCACCCTGTGCTCATTTTCCCGACTGTGCAATTATATTCCTTGCGGTAATTCTCCTCGCGGTCGGGATCAGACAAAATGGAGAAATTGACATGGATGTCAAAAACGGACAATGGCGGTATCTTCAAGCCCTCGCCTCAGTTCTTCCCCAATCTGACATTTTGAGGAAGTGCCAAGATGGCCGCTCAACCACCTTGGGTAAACACAGGAACTCGGAGCTCACCTATTGTACCGCACGGCTGTGGACTGCAATGTAGAAGTAGAGGTTCACGCAACGCACGTCTGGTTATCACATCACATGGGCGGGTACAGTAATAACTAGACTGCTCTGGTTCCTTTTAGAAGAAAACGAGAGGAACAACACATTTAAAAGCAGGACAAGATTAAACAATTTGGATGGGAAGCACCGTTTCTCTCTCTAAATTATTTCACATTTGACCCGCCACTTGATACAACGCTACTTCAGCAGCACGCAATTGGGCAATTAGCGAGCCATTGACATCCATTCTATTCCCAATGAGTTTTAATTAGCTCCCATAGCCGCCTCTCTGTTCTGTCCACCACAAGGAAGCCCAGATGAATGGCGCTGGCTACATCTGTACTTCTTAAACGATTACCAATCCCCACATTTTCACACACACTGTGCACGGCTCACGTTCGCGTGGAGACTGCGACTGGAGCAGTCAGAATTCTTGAATGTTCTGGGCACGAGTACGCTGGTGATTTTTATCCAACTGGATAATTTATTGCTTCCACCCAGCAGTTGCAATGGACTGGCCCAGCAGGGGAAAAGGGTGATTTGAGTTCAGCTGACAGTACCGTTCTCCGTACACTCACACGACCGGGAACTTGAGTTGGGCCGGCATGGATTTCGCATGGTTGAATCTGATTCGTCAGGCCAGAGCCATCCATGAATCATATATTGCAGGTGGCTCATATGTGGCTCAATGATGCCTAATATTTCGGGCGACTTTTGTGTAGTTTTAATGTGTCCGTTTAATCTATCTGACGGCCTCTACCGTCAAATTAACTTGAATACTATACTGTATAAGACAAAAAATATGACCGCTAGCTATGTGTGCATTTGTTCATGTCAGCATCTGCATTCAATTTGACTGAAAAAATATTTATAAAAATAACTAATATTAGGCTAATTTACTATAATATGGGCTAATATAATGCACTGAACGTACACAATGAGCGTAATATTCCTGTGAAATAGTGGCTGGTCTCTGTGGAGATGGAGAGCTCCGTTCTGTCTGATTACACGCGGTGTTCACATCCCATCGCAACAACACCCCATCGATACAGAGAGTGTACAAGCGTTTGACTGATTAAAGATTGAAAATGAATGTGAATGTGAATGATGCGTTTCAGCGCATAGCACAAATGAAGCATCATTCAATTTAGCACGACAGCAGAAATGCACTAGCGAGTACTGAAGGAGAGAATAATTTTCACCAGCGCCAGTGGTATTTTATGCGAAATGCTATTGACTCAGTTTGCATTTGACTTTTTGTGGATCATCTTCAATGGTTTGGATTGGAAATGCTGCCAAACTTTCTTTTTTTTTTCCTGACATTGTGTATCCTTGTACACTACCAGCCCAGAATCCACTCCACTTTGAAAGGAAAATGATTGGATAGGGCCAAACACCACACAGAGTCGATTCCCCCACAAAAAACATTGTATAACTTACGGGCTCTTCCTTCTGGAGGCCCAGCAGTGTGGTAGTATCACTTATTAACTCACTAGTACAGAGGATGTTGACGAAACGGCGTGCTACACGAAGACTTGAAATTGAAGGGAGAGAGTCGAGGTCACCCTTTGAATGGGCGCAGTTCATTTTGATAAAGAAGCGAATACTTAGGCTGCGTTCCAGTCAGGTTCAGAAACACACCCTTCAGCACTTATTGAAATGTTACCCTTCACCTCGAGTGAGCACGCCGTCCCGAACGCGGGCCACCATGTTTCTCTCTGAACTCCGTCTCCTACGCCTCTACGCCCGCGAGCAGCCGCCCTCTGAAAAGAGAATCGAAATCTGTTGGCTTTGTTGGGTTTGTTCGGGGGGGGGGGGGGGGTGATTGAGGAGAAGAAGAAAACCCACCCGGCCAGGGAAGCTCACCCGCCCTCACTTGTGATGTACAGGCCGAGGCGTGGCCATGAGGGCGCGGCTGAGCACTCGCTTGGAATATAATCGATGTCAATGTATTGGTCTGAACTCGTAAGGTGCTTCGGAAGGGGGGGGGGGTGCGAGTTGAGCGAAAATTCATGGCTGACTTACTGGAATCGGACATTGTCAACAATTAACCCGGGGTCTTATCAAACCGGCCCAATCATTCACTAAATAGTTAATGAGAACCTGCTCGGACAGGGACGAGCAGCGTCCGTGAGAATGTCCATCGTCAACTCTGGCCGGCCAATCCGGGCCCGCGATTGACGTCACCTGGTGCATTCCCGGGCCAATCGAACGGCCAGCGGCGCCGTTACACTCAGTGGTTTGGTTAAACGTGGTGGCCGGGCCGCTGCGCCTGCTTCCCTTCACGCTAAAATCAATTCACTGTACTTAAATGTTCATACTGTGTAATTGTTTGAGGCCGTTGCCAGGTTCTGGCGCCAACCGAGCACTCCGCTACGCGATGAGTCAGCAAAAGCCGCTGCAGTGGCGTAATCCTTCCTCAAAGGCCTTGCAATGGCCAACTTCAAATTGGCTGCTTTGTTTGCCGGAGGAAATGGCACAGGTGTGACACCAGCCAGAGGTAAGCAGTTAAGTGTACGTAGTAAGAACAAGGGGTTAAACAATGGACTATTTGCTCTCCTTCTCCGTTTGTTTTCAGTGTCACAGTGTTCCAGTAGCGAACCGTGAGCACTATAGCTGGGCCTTCACCTCAGCCATCACCGCTGAGAAAATGAATCCTCACGGAAAAAAAGCAACAGTACGATGAATTGAAAGGGTTAAACAAATGCAATCCGACTTTAATTAACGATGACAAGGATGTAAACAAATAGACTATAACATCAATAACATTCTCCGCAACAAGAAACATCTCAACATTAAATAAACATACATATATAATCATATTCTAAAGCCAAAATCTGGAAATATAAAATGAAGTCCCCCAGAGTGTCACCCCATGACGCTGCTGACACGGACACCGAGGCTCATTTCATCACCCCAAAGGTTTTCAAACTGACCGTCGCTTACAGGTGTGCCGCAGAACCTTGATGTCGGTGGGCTGACTTTGTCAGATTTGTAAGGCTGACAAATCCGCCGCTGACCCAGGTGGATGACTTTTCAGTTGTAAAAAGCAAACAACTCAACCAGTACAGCCTGTTTGTTTAATTACAGCCCGCCATCCATGGATATCGCTGATCATTTTCGGTCTTGAAATGCCTTTCGACTTTCTTAAGCTTTTCTTTTAATTCCAGTTCTCGAGTTGGTCTTCCGTTTTTTATTATTTGAAGTTTTTCTGTGAAAGGACGCCTTGAAAAAAGGCGATCCGATCAAGCTAGCCACAACGTAATTCCCCTCTGACGCCATTTAACTCTCAATCTCAACCTCTCAACCACTTTCACCACTCTGCCAAGATTTACCTCTGTGACAGAGGCGGCAGAGTGGTGAGAACGGATGAGACTCAACCACTCTGTTAGGACTTGAAGGCCTACGATCTTATTTTTTTTGTCCCGCCCACTTGAAATCAAACTGTGATTGGTCAATCTGCCACTCACTCTCCAAACCAAAACACATAACACAATTAATGAGCCAACAAACCGGGCCTTGATAGAGACGGACAATTCTGATTGGATAACATGTTTTAGGGACCGTAACCATTTCAGTGCTGATGTGAATTTGACAGTAAACTTAATTTTAGAACATAGATGAGAGAAAATTTATTAAATGTATTGTATTAAATTAAATAAGATAGAAATTAAAAACATAATTATTATTATTTCTTATTTCATATTTTTTGGTCCAGAATTTTGTTAGGCCTTCTCTGAAGGCGTAGAAGGCCCTGAGGGTTCCCCAATGCAGTGTTCAGCCCGTCACTTATTGGTGTCACAAATGTCCATATCTGCTTTTTGTTTCTCTCTCAACATTCACTATTTAGTTATTAAGCGGATGTTTTCATCCATTCCAACTCAAGAGAGATCTGATTAAGGAAGGAAGGTATGGGTTAGACAGTACAGAGACAGGTCATTAAGGAGTAGGTAGGGGTTAGACAGTACAGAGACAGGTCTTTAAGGAGCAGGTAGGGGTTAGACAGTACAGAGACAGGTCATTAAGGAGCAGGTAGGGGTTAGACAGTACAGAGACAGGTCATTGAGGAGCAGGTAGGGGTTAGACAGTACAGAGACAGGTCATTAAGGAGCAGGTAGGGGTTAGACAGTACAGAGACAGGTCATTAAGGAACAGGTAGGGGATAGACAGTACAGAGACAGGTCATTAAGGAACAGGTAGGGGATAGACAGTACAGCAGCGGTTCTTAACCTGGGTTGGGTCGAACCCCAGGGATTGGTTGAGTCACTCTCAGGGGTTCAGCAGGGGTCAAGACCAGAGGTGATTTCTCCACGACTGCAAGGGAAGCTCAGCTTCCCCTAAAACGTCAAAAAATAAATGGTCAAATGTGTACAGTTGTGTTAACATTTCATTGACCACAAATGCGTTTGCAAACGTTCATCTTGAAGATGAGTTCATTCAGAATCAATTCAATTCGACTTATCACAAGTCGACTGACTCGATTTTGTTAACCTCTCATACACTCGCCAATGCTTCCCTGTAGAAGCTGAGCGTCCATTCACTTCAATGGGACTGCATGAAACTGTTTTTTTCATTGCCACAAAACTCGACGCTCATTTGATAAAAATGCCAAAATGATCAACATTTTGTCCCGCTGATCGTCTCTGGGAGTGAATGGAGCTGTGGGCGGGCCTCGACTGGCCTGGACGCTGAACTTCTGCATGATGATTGGAGGATCAGTCGAAAGGCTGAACCCCGTTTTGATTGACAGCTATTTGAGATATAAAACCGTCACTTCAGCTTGGGCACTCAGGCCCATCGCAGAGTTTGCAAGTGAAGTCAAAAGACAAAGTGCTACCCATTTCTTGGTATTTTCTTGGTGAAATTGCTTGATTCTTTCCATTGTTCTTGTCTTACACTGTAAATAAAACACACTCAGAGTATTTCCTTGTTTCAATTTAACATAATTACAACATTTCCTTGTTCAAGTTTAATATCGCTTTGTTAGTTATTTCAATCATTCATACTGTTGGCTAGGTCGGAGTGAACTCGCTATCCAGCTAGCAAAAGGAACGGAGGGCAGAATTTACATACAGTATAAATAAATGGACAACTTTTATGATGTAGGCTGACAATGAGCTTCCCCTTTAGAAAGACCAGCAGCTGCCACTGGTCAAGACAGACACAGTATAGCTCGGTTCCAGTGAATCATAAAAGTTGTCACGAGTTATGTTGTTGTGTGATATTTAGTTGGTTTTGTTCTATGAACACAGTGATTTTGTATGCAACTGATGCATGGTTCATTTTGTGCTCTAATAAAATATATATCTATGTTTTGAAGAATCATCAATCATATTTTATTTTTCAAATCATGAGGGGTTTGGTGAATGCAATGATGAATAGTACAGAGGTCATTAAGGAACAGGTAGGGGTTGGACGGTGAATACAGACACTGGTCATTAAAGAGCAGATAGGGGTTATCCAATACAGAGACAGGTCATTAGGGAGCAGGCAGGGGTTAGACATTACAGAAACAGGTCATTAAGGAGAAGGTAGGGGTTAGACAGTACAGAGACAGGTCATTAAGGAGCAGGTAGGGGTTAGACAGTACAGATACAGGTCATTAAGGAGCAGGCAGGGGTTAGACAGTACAGAAACAAGTCATTAAGGAGAAGGTAGGGGTTAGATAGTACAGAGACCGATTATTAAGGAGCAGGCAGGGGGTTAGTGGGCATGTAGCTCAGGGATGCCATACAGGATAGGCTATTGGCTATTGGACACACTTACCTCCATTTATCGGCCTCTATCTTCTTCACTCTTATTAATCTTCATCACACATCCTGCTTTGGATGAAAGGAGTGAGATCAGTGATCAGTGATCAGATCAAAGAGAGAGCGAGCAAGAGTGAAAATAAGCGAGATAGAAAGAGAGAGAGAGAGAGAGAGAGAGAGAGAGAGAGAGAGAGAGAGAGAGAGAGAGAGAGAGAGAGAGAGAGAGAGAGAGAGAGAGAGAGACTCGGAGGGATGCAATCCTTTCCTCGGTTCGTACACCAAGTTCAGCAGAAAAAGGTGAAAAAAAATAATTGCTCGTCTCAATTATGAGTCTGTCCACCGTCGCCGTGGCAATTTGACGGTGAGAAAGAGAGCGAAAATTCCCGCAGGTGTAACAGACAAATAAAGCGTGGCGAATAAGAGGGCACAGGAGCGCGTTTCGGGCCATTTATATCCATAATGGCAATTACACAGCTCAGAAAATGACATGAAATGGCAGACAGTTACTATAAGAGTGTTTGTTCCTCTCTTGGGGAGCGGAGGGGTTGAGCAATGGATGCGCTGTTATTACGTGCGCCCCTAGATGTATTAGAGCGGCAGAGAAGTCAATAAATAATACATTACATGGGCCTGCCAGAGTCGTCTGTAGCCTACACAGGGAGTGGGAGGAAATCAAATGTAGCGACGCAGGTTATGTAAAATGCTATTGAGCCGGTTTAGGCCTACCGAAACGTGTTAATCATGTTTATTTGCACATATAATTTACACATGTAATTAAAAAAAACATAGTTATTTTTGGGATGACATGCTTTCAGGTCCTCATCTACTAGTACAACAAAATTGCTATTTTTCAATTTGCATGTGGAAGTAAACAGATATTCGACAAGAGTAGTAGGCGTATATATTAGTACTTAATATGTCTACGTAAAAGTATAGCCCTTTAAATTCTTCCTGTAGTTTGTTTTTCCGTAGTTCTGTGAACCAAAATGCAACTGGTGGTGTTGCACACCTACGCGGCTTATATTAACTCCAGATACCAAAGGAACTTTTGTTCCTCCTCGCTTGAGGGACAGCTTCCGGGTTTGCCTGTGTGGTTTGTTTAGCTGTCAGCACAGGAGCAGTCGGTCCTAAATATGGCAAGTGCGCCGTCCTATTAATCCCAGCCCCACTTTTTGAAAGGATTCCGGATAATACGATGGACGTTCTTGTGTGCGACACATCCGTGTGACTTAAAACAAATCAGACGGGTTTCATGACCGTGATTTCACCCGGTGACACCTGTTGCTCCAGTCTCGCGTTGAAGAAGGCGGACTACTTTCGGCAGGTGTGCTTCCCGGGCGAGTCAAACGCTTCACCCCGCGACTGTTTTGGATTGTTTGTTAACGCGTTGTCGGTGTATTGCACCTTTGTGAAACACCATGAAAGTGACTGTAACTTTCGGAGACACGGCAGTCGTTGTCCCGTGCAAGGATGGATGGACGGTGCGGGATTTGATCGACCAAGCAACACGCAGATACCGAAAGATTCTCCACCAGGTAAACATCGGTAGTGTGCTTCTTGTTATGTTTTTTTTTTGTGTTTGTTTCCATGGTTCATTCGCTTATTGGGGTTGAATTGGGACTATTAGTGAGGTGTGTGTGAACTCAAAACGGTGAGATCACCTGTTGGTAAAGCGGGTCACGTGGCTCTGGGTTCGTTACATATTTTACTCATTATTACTAACCTTACAAGAACTTGCCTGACCTATTTGCAATCAACCACACAGATGGAATGTTTTTGTTAGTTCTTGCTCTGCGTTTTCGAATAATCGCAACATTTGTCATGTTTAGAAACGCATTGATATTGATGATTGTTTTTTTTTGTTTTTTTTAAATCTCTGAATGCACCAAGATTAATTCCTTGTAAATATGTTGCCTACTTTGGCAAATACTTGTCTCTCATAAAGATGACACCCACATATTAGGCCTATATAAACATGAAAATAGTATTTTTCTATTTATTGTAATTTCTTTTAATCAAAGCCCTGTTCCCTTTCATCTATGCAAATCGCTAGCTTTTATTTTCGCAATCAATTATTCAACAGCCGTGTTTGGCGTTGTCACTGTACTGGCGTGATAGCGCCTTTAGTCGCTATTAAGTCGGAGCAAATGCGTCCGTCGCTGTCAAGCCTCACAAGAGCTCGCTATGCGGTAACGCCGCGATATCACAGCGGGCAGGTGTGTCTGTGTGCGTGTGTGTGTGTGTGTGTGTCTCTCTGTGTGCGCGTGTGCGTGTGTGTCATCGTGGAAGGGCAGGCTTTGTGGCCATGAGTGAGTGATTCTGGAGGATTGGGATGGGTGACAGGCCCCCGGCTCCATCTATCCTTCCCCCCCCCCCCTCTTATCTCCCTCCTCCCGCCCTGCAGCGAGAGCTCTTGCTGGCTCTGGGCAACCGAGAGCTCTGGGGGGACGGGCGGCTGAATGGGTGAGCGGCAGCGAGGGATGGATTGATCGATTGCTGCACGTACACAAACAGATTACCTTTTTACACACAACCACACACAACCACACACACACACACACACACACACACACACACACACACACACACACACACACACATATACACACATATACACACAGGGGGAGTCATCGAGTTGGGTGTCCCCAGGGTAGGCTTGTCTCTGCCTGGGTGACAGCCAGAGTCTTGCCCACTCTACCTGGTGGTCCCTATATGACCACACACACACACACACACACACACAGACACGCTCATACATACGCCCACGCGCAAGTCGCCTCTCTCTCCCTCTCTCTGTCTCTTTGTCTGTCTGTCTGTCTTCCTTCTGTCTTTTTTATTTTGTTCACACTGCTCACACACTCAGCCCCACCCATCCCTTCCCTGTGAAGACCACAACACCAGCAGCAGGGCTGTTGTTGTTTACGCTTAATATGCATAGCTGCCAATGGCGACATTCATATCAAACATCAATATTGGATTTCAAATATGAATATATATATATATATATATATATATATATATATATATATATATATATATATATATATATATATAAACATTGATCTTTACTCTCTCTAACTCTAAGTCTAAGAGTTCATTTGTGTTCCAAGTATTATATATTATCATAAATAGACTTTTTTAGGTTATAAAACGACTCATTAAATGACTATTATCATTAGTTGCAACTCTCACAAGAATCAGACTTTGGATTCATGTTTGAAGTCTGACGGCAGGCGAGCTCAAATGGGAGCAAACAGGGCATCTCGTTTTCTTTCCCAACATATTTATTTCGACCAATCATGTGGCTGGAGGCGGTGTTCTGTATGCGTGTAATTTGTGAACACAAACTCTGGAGTAGCAAGCTGTAAAAAAACAAAACAAAAAACTAACACTGTGTAGACTGAAAAAAAAAAATACATGTGTTGGAATCCCCTTCTGAAAGCTTCCATGTTTTCTTTGGTAGAATATCTCTGCAATGAAACAGGAAATGAGGCGTAACTCCGCCCCTTGCAGTGTTCTGGCTTCCTGCCTCCCCTCGAACGTTTTGCTATAACACAGTAGGACCACTCCCCGCTCTCTCTCGGGACAGTTCACATTACAGCATCTAAGTTCATGTTCAAGCTAGCTAGACAAGCTATCACTGCGCGCACACACACACACACACACACACACACACACACACACACACACACACACACACACACACACACTGACATTGTTTAGACCTAAGACATCAAGTGTGTTGGTTCTCTACTTTTGTTTTCATTAAGATGAAACAAATGGGCTGTTAAGATCGGTCACACAGTTACTTATTAGGTTATTTAGACAGCTTTTTTTTAATGATATAAAAGATGGATTGGAATTAATGAAGATGTTGGGTATCTTCTGTCTTGCAGTTAGGTTGGCAATGTCTGTATGAAAAAAGGACCTTTTTGGGTAAGTTTAATGTTGTTGATTTAATAGAAACCAGGATTCACCGACTGCTTTGTTTGAAGTTACCATAACGACACCTAATTGGCCTTGTGATAACCACGGGTTCTCATGACAAAGTCTGAAACCACATCAGTTGCCATGTCAACACTGTACCAATCACATTCAAAGTCAAATCCTGCTGTTGCCGCTTACTATATAGGCTGATGATATTGTGACAGTCATTGGGAAATGTACAAAATATTGATATTTGTTAGAAATGTGTGGAAATCAAAATGTTTTGGGTCATGGAATCCAAGGAAACAACATTTGCACAAATTAACAAAGTGTTTTTTTTCAAAATGAGTGATTTTCATTTTTTTGCAGAATCTGTTAGTTGAGATCACAGAGAAGCCTCCATGTTTCAGATAACAGCATTGGTTTCTTTAAAAGTATACATTTTGTGTTTGAAATCGGTTGTGACCAAAGAGAGGAACTGCACATCTTTAGGAGGCTTTTTCTCAGTTTTAGCTCTTGTGATGTGCCTACTTTCAAATGGCCACAACTTCTCAAAATATTATCCATTTCCATGTGTTGCACATCATTGGAAAGCTTAGAAACTACACTTTCAGAATCTGTGAATAACTGAAAATGCTCCAGGGTGACTTACTTGTGTCCCTAGTTTCCAAGACCTGACACAAATGTTTATCTCATGGCTCGCATATCAAGGAGCCATGAGATTATGGTGTGTCTTATCAGCACAATGAAAGTGGACTGAAATCTTAAGATATGCACAATGACACCCAAGGATGACGACCTAGACACTAGTCCCTCTATGCCACCCTTCAACCTCCTCTGACCTCTGACCCCTCAGACAGGGAGGACACTGACTCTGAGAAGGCTTGGCTCATCTTGTATTCATTAAGATCCACTCCTTTACGTTTCTTCTTCTCTCTCTCACACACACCGTTCCTCCTCCCAGCCCGCCCTCATGGAATCACCCATTCATCTGACATTCAAGGAGTTAAGAAGAACCCTCCCCCATCTCCCCTCCCCCAAACCCAACACGCAAAGCCTTGCACAGAGAGAGAGAGAGAGAGAGAGAGAGAGAGAGAGAGAGAGAGAGAGAGAGAGAGAGAGAGAGAGAGAGAGAGAGAGAGAGAGAGAGAGAGAGAGAGAGAGAGAGAGAGAGAGAGAGAGAGAGAGAGAGAGAGAGAGAGAGAGAGAGAGAGAGAGAGAGAGAGAGAGAGAGAGAGAGAGAGAGAGAGAGAGAGAGAGAGAGAGAGAGAGAGAGAGAGAGAGAGAGAGAGAGAGACTTGGTAGAAGTGATGGTGTAATTTGCAGGGAATTTACCCATTTATCTGTCAAGGTTTTCTCCCCTCCCCCCTCTTTAAGACTGATTGACTCACACAGTCTTCCTTTCCTTTTTTCTTTCTGTGAAGCAGTTAACTGTCTGTGTTATGGAGAGGGGGAGTTGGCAGGGATTGGGAACAAATAACCAGAAGACACTCGCAACCCCACCTCCTCCTCCACCACACTGGTCTACCACCTCCTCCTGTGTAACCCCTCCTCTGGTCCGGCGGTCCATGTTCTGTTCACCTTCGTCCTCGATGGGCCGGGCGGGGGGGGGGGGGGGCGAAAAGAACGGCCGTCTTGTTGTTGTCACAGAGACGGACAGTCCCCTGTGGACCAGCCCGCTTGGAACCAGGCCCGGCGTGACCAGTGCCAAAGTCAGTCCACCTTTGGACCAATCTCTTTGTGGGTGTAGTAGGAGAGGATTTATTATTTTATTTTTTTGGCGCAGAGGTTTGGTCGCCGTTAGCATGCGGCGCTAACCCAGCTAATGCAGATCTTTTAGGAATACTAGCTTGTAGGTAGGGTAACCTCTGCCATTTTGTCTTTTTTACTTTTGGAATCTGGGTTCAATGGCACCTAGCACATTTCACGACCACCATCCAGAGAATGCTGCTAGCTTAACTGAGCAAAACAACACACGCGGGGGCAGGTGGGGGCTGGGGGGCTGTTTACCCAGCAATAAGGAAAACACGAAATGACACCAGAACTACTTCCTTCAAAGTCACTCTGATGCTTCCTTCAAAGTCACTCTGATGTTAACCACACTTTAGTGGAGTGTGTATGTGTGCGTGTGCGTGCGTGCGTGCGAGCGCGAGCACCTAGCCTTGCCACTGTGTCAGTGAACACCCTGGACGGGGCCCAGCCGTGATCACACCGAGGTGAATTAGCACTTTCCAGATCGGTCGCCAGTGCCAGCAGAGCCCCCGATGCCTTCTGTCACTACGCTGTGAGGAAGACGATGGCCGCTCGCCGCCGTCCTTCGCGACGCACGAGAGAGTGCGTGACGCCATCCGGGGCCGTCGCGTCGCCCCGGGGGGCGTGACCGGGACACGTGACGTGGAGGGGGCACGCACGCACGCACGCACGCACACACACACACACACACACACACACCTCTAAGGCACAACGCCCCCACACAGCAGCATGCGCTCATGCGGGTGCTGCCAGTCAGGAATGCGAGCGGTAGCGCCTGTCGGACCGGTTCTCCTGTGAAGGGCGGAGCCTGGGAATTTTCTTTTTTTTGTGTGTGAGGGGCTGGGGCCCCTGGCTGGTTTCGTATTTTCTTTCCTCCGTGTGTGTGTGTGTGTGTGTGTTTGTGTGTGTGTTCGTGTGTGTGTTCGTGTTCTTTCTCTGTGCCCTGCGCTGTCAAGAGGCCATGATGTAATGGACGCTAATGCACGCTGCATGTAAGCAGCGGTGTTGTTTTGTAAGCTGCAGTGGTTGTGGGATCCGGACACGCTGACCTGCCTGCTCTTTCCCACGGTCTCTCGCTCTCTGTCTTCCTAGCTGTCTCTCTCTCGCTCTCTCGCTCTCTCTCGCTCTTTCTCGTTCTCTCTCTCTCTCTCGTTCTCTCGCTCTCTGTCTCTCTCGTCCTCTCACTCTCTCTCGCTCTCTCTCTCTCTCTCGCTCTCTCTCTCGTTCTCTCTCTCTCTCGCTCTCTCGCTCTCTACGTGTCACAGCCTTTCTTTCATCCTTTTAGAAAAATGTAATTGCGTACAAACATGAGATGTCCCTGTCTCTCCCGCCCTGTCTGTCTGTCTGTCTGTCTGTCTGTCTGTCTCTATTTTGAGCCTGCTCCATCCTCTTTCAACTTCTTTTTGAAAAAATCTCATTGCATCCCAAAAATATGACGCCGAGAGCTGTGTCCAACTGACTTTAATAAACGAAACGGATCAAAAAGATTTTAGGACTAATACAAAAAAAACAACAATCAAGAATAACACCAATAAGTACTGACAACAGGCATGTACAAACCTTTACAACAGTAGAATATATCCACTTTGATCAGTCGTTCTGTACCCTGCCATGATTCAAATGAAAACAGTGGAAGGTTGTGGGGTTGAATCCTGTGAGTTCGTGTGCACAAACCAACAGTACCCCCAACTGTTTCCGCCAGGACCAACGGGGACGAGACCGTTTTTCTTCGCTAGTTTCTTGTTTTCCTACAGTAATCGATCCCGCACCTGGCATACAACCCAAGGAAAGAAAGTGCACATCAAAGGCTCAACCCTTTTATAGTTTTACCCTCCCCAACTTTTGTGTGTGTGTGTGTCCTGTCCTTCGTGTGAGACTTCGCTCGGGAGAGACCAGGCACCTCCACGGAGAAAACCAGACACCCCTCTCCTCCACTTTGCCTCATGATTCACGTTTAGATGCGATGGCGCGAGAGCAGAACACTGGGCCCGGTGGGTCGCACACAACTGGCCCGGTGGGTCGCACACAACCCAAACCCCGCAGCAGGGTTTGGTCGGGCCGGATCCGAGCCCAGGTCCCTCTCCTCTCGACGGGTAGCACCTCAAAGGCTCGACCGGTGATGTCATGGTTCTTCATCCGTCTGAGCGGTGTTATTACTGGGTTCTGCGCAGGTTTCTAATGATGCCTGAGGGTAGGGTACCCCCCCCCCCCCTCCCCCCCCTCCTAATTAAGCAAGAAGCCGCGAGGGGGAGGGGCCATGGCTTACAGTGAACAGCTGTGGGCTGTTGTCAGTGGCGACGCGAAGATTTAACTAAAGTGATTACCACAGACTACATAGTCGGATTTCACAAAATAAACACGCAGCGACATAAAATGCAATCATTCACAACAAACAAATCATTCTTCTGCAAAGCAATGTGGTTCCTCAAGACACTTAAATGGTTGCCCAGCAAGGCGGGCTGGCATACTTTCAGGCTGGTGGTGCATTCATGCCGAAAATGCATTGTTACTCGGTCACAGGTGTGTGGAGTACTTTTACAATGGCTTTGACTTTGAGCCAATCAGAATCAAGGACCGTAACTTTCCGTTTGATGATGACGTCTCCACCACCACCACCACCACCACTGATGCCACATGGCTGCCAATCCCTTGAAATCGCAGTAACGATTTGAAGACCTTTTAGCATTTAGTGAGAGTAAATATATTGGTATAGAGTTGATAACGACGGGGTGATGGTGAGGGGAGAAAAAAAGATTACACATGCATTATTATTTTTTTATTCCTAACATTTCCAAATTGAAAACTATTTGACAGTCTCAGCCTTAAACCTAAAGGGCAACTGGAAGGCCTCCTGCTGCCAGAAGCCTCACAATGTTGGCAAAGAGTACACCCTGTGTGATTGTAGGCCCATTTTGTGCTATTCCCCCCCCCCCTCCATCGTACAGATCTTCCAGTCTGTTTACAACAGTCACCACGCTGGAACATGTCATTACTCCTGAACGTCTTGTGTCGATGTTTTTCCACAAGCTACAAAACAAGATTTCCCCAGATTTCAGATAACTTGTAGATACGCCTTTCCTTGTACCGGCAGACAAAGACGAGAAACTCAGGACCCCCAACCCCGCTGGTGGTGGTGGCGGCGGTGGTGGCGGGGGTGGCGGTGGTGGTGGTGGTGGTGGTGATGGAGGGGTGGTGTGTTGTCATTGTGACCGAGAAATGGCTTTTGCAGAGCTGCTGGCAAAGACAAATTAGAAAGTTTGATTCAACACCTTTCCAGCCTTGGCAGCACTGCTTACTTTGTGTTACTCGTTTGTTAAATCCTGGTGAATGTATATCAAAATGGCCTCTTTGCTAAGACAGTTGGTGAGGACCCTGTAATAGACTTATCCTGTAACTCAGGCAAAATGTATATATTGGTCTTCGTTTCTCTTGGCTGGAACAGTCTACAACATCAGGCCAAGAAAAGACAATATATTGGCAATCTTCCACTCCCTGACATTTTCAGTTGTTTTTTTTCCACCAAGACGGGGAAATGTCTTAAGAATGTGAGAAATGTATGTCAGAGGTTACGGTCGGTTGCTGCGCACTTTGATTAAAACTTGCGTCGGCCGAGACTGCTTGACGTGTGAAATGTGCTTTCACCTGACGGTGAATAAAATCTCACTCAAAAAAAGTAAATCGAGACCATTACCTCTGTTAGCCAACCCTTGCCAAGGATTTCCTCACATTCATTATTCCCCTTTATCGCTCTCTCACGTATTGCTTGCATGCAAAGCTAACGTGCTAATGCCAATCGGCTAACCGTTGTCATTTGTGGTGTAGGTCCAGAATTTGGAGTACGTGGTGAGGACTCACCATGTGGAGTACGGCGAGGGCGGGATTCTGGACATGGATGACCCACTCAGTGACCTGCTGGAGGACAAGGACCGGGTAAGCCACGCTCTGATTGGTCTTCCGATGAATTCCTCAATGTCCTCTCAACCGACATCCGTATCACCGCCTGTCATACGGATTAGGGGTGCACGATATTGGGGGAAAACCAGGGGTAACTTTGGGGTAACTTTGTTGAATACTGCTATAACGATGTGACTAGCAATAAAAAAAATAAAAAAAGTATATATATACGTATATATTGAAGTGTGCACAGTCCTAATGTTTTTTATCACTTTACTATTAGAAATGAACACTACAAAATACACCTCATCAGCGTAATTTTCTAAAACGGTTTATTAAAACATTGTGAAAAGGGTGTCCTATAAGTCTTATCAACTGCATTTACACGTTGAGATATCAAACTGAGTTGGACCCACCAAAAATTGCACTTGCTGGTAGACTTGCAAGAAGGGCTGACTGATTAAAATTTAAAAAATGGAATGACTGCAAGTTTCATAGAGAAAAGGACCATACTCTGGCCCCTGCTGCGTTGCTGATGAGTATAACATCAGTGGGACAATGTTGCTGTGTGTAATGGCGTAATGCATAGTTTAATAAAACGCATGAAAGCCATATGTATATATATACTATCCATAGACGTTTATAATCGATAGTTTACTTGCATTGTTGTTTTATTAGTAAACAAAAAAGTTGCCCATATGCTGTTTGACAGTGTTGATGGAGATGCAGACACTATTCTGTGTTTATTTATTGAACACGCAGACACACACACACACACACACACACACACACACACACACACACACACACACACACACACACACACACACACACACACACACACACACACACATGCACACACATACACATTTTTCTACAAAGAGGTCCATTTTTATTTTAGCCCTTGCTAATTTCCCCTAATGCATTGCTAAGACGTTGTAAACTAGAGGGCATCCATATTCATGAGTCCTGCGTTCCCGGCTCGTGATGAATTACAAACACTTAGTCAGCAGAAGCCCCGACCAAACGGAAACGGGATATTTAATTCAGGCCACGCGCCACCCAAGTGCAAATGGCCATTTTAAAGGGTGTGGGTGTGCACGTGCGTGTGCGTGTAGTTAGTGTGGCATTGGCTAAATCACATCTGTGTGTGCCCAGATATGGGTCTCCACATCTGTGTACATGTGGCAAATATGCCTGTGTGTATGTGGGGATGTGTGTATGTGTGTATGTGGGGATGTGGGATTGCATGTTGGCATGTACGGCCTTTGCAAAATCCAATTTGGGACCAAAAATAAATGGAATTATAACCGGCCCGCCCAAAAAATGAAATAATTAGAAGGAGGGAGAAGAAAGGAGTAAATTATTAATGTCTGGATTCCGTCATGGTATTATTGCCGGGAATAATATATATTTTTTGTTTTCTCGTTATGCATAATTATTTGGGGTAATCGAATGGTAACTCTGGGAACTGCAAGGCTTTCACACGGAGGCACAAGTCGCGGAATTGAATTGAACGACTTGACTTTATTACTCGTAACTTTCTTTCACGGTCTCAAGAGTTTATCGCCCTGATTAGGGGACATGGATCAAGTACATTAACTTACACACACACACACACATGCATGCAGACACATACACGCAAAGAAACACACACACACACACACGCGCACACACATGTGCGCACACACACAGTGTCGCGTCAGGGCTGCTTTCGTCTGTAACTTACAAGGTGTGTTTCCTCACACAAGCTTCTTCCATGAATCGACTTTATCTCCCGTAATCTCTTTCCACGGACAACAAAGCGTTTTTCCCCAGCTCCCCGAATGTTCTGTAGTTTTTCTCGTCGCCCTCTTCCTTCTTTTTTTTTTGCGTTGGCTCTTTAAATCTGAATTCAAGTGCGTGTCTCCATTGGGCACGGAGGCGGCACCACACAGGACGCCTACAGGTAGGCTGTGGACACGCCCTCAAACACCATGGTAACCGGGACACAACAATGGCGCAACAACATGGGCCCGATGCTCCCTAAAGCGCCAATCAACACGTCAACGCGCTAACACGCTATCTGTACGCCAGCAGCCCCGACGCAGCCTCGTTTAGATTAATGGGCCGAGCCTGAACACTCATGATTACATATTAACTTCCTCGTGTGTCCCCCCCTTACACACACACACACACACACACACACACACACACACGCGTGCGCATTCAAATGACATCCTTGCTGTGGGCAAGATTCTATCGTTGTTATTGTTTGTCTTTTGTGTATACGTTCATACATTCTCACCTCTATTCATGCGTTTGTTTTGGGTGTTAGCTGCCATTGTAGCGCTCGGTGTCGCGCCATCAATCATAGCCGCGCGGCCCTATTGTGAGGGTTTGCGCGGCGGGGGGGCCCGCCGTTAGCCGCGGATGCTAATGAGAGATAATGGCATGCGCGCAACGGTTAGCGGACATCCTTATTGTAGCCCCGAGTATTATTAACACACGCGTGCAGACGACCACCCCCCCCACCCACCCACCCACCCACCCTTAGCCGTGCAGTGGGCATGCATGTAGCGTAGCATGCTAGCATTAGCGCTCACTGAAGGAGCTCCGCTGGTGGCTGATGAGGGTCGAGATGAGAGGGCGGCGGTGATTTGATTACCACCCGGCCCCCCTCGTGTCTCACACACACACACACACACCACTCTGCCCACCAGCCTTCCATGAATATTCATATTTTTTTGATGAAAGGGCCGCATATCAGGGAACACACACACATGGGTATCATAGTCTGTCAATGGCTCATTCACTTAATTACACAAAATGAAGTCCACCACTCGTGTGTGTGTGTGTGTGTGTGTGTGTGTGTGTGTGTGTGTGTGTGTGTGTGTGTGTGTGTGTGTGTGTGTGTGTGTGTGTGTGTGTGTGTGTGTGTGTGTGTGTGTGTGTGTGTGTGTGTGTGTGTGTGTGTGTGTGTGTGTGTGTGTGTGTGTGTGTGTGTGTGTGTGCGCGCGCAGTCAGACTGAAACCTCTCAGCAGGGTCTTGGGTACTGACCCGACATCCCCAGCCCAGCCGTTTGCTTAACGGCCCAGAGAGATTCGCATCCACCGCCCCCCCCCCCCCCCCACCCCAGCCCCACGTCCACCGCCGCCCCTCGCCCCCCCCTCGCTGATGACAGCCAGCCGACCACCAGCACGCATGCACACACACCGGCGGACAGAGGGTCTCATCTCTCTCTCGCTCTCGTTCTCACGCTCGCTCGCCCTTGCTCTTCCTCTCTCTCACCCTGTCTCTCTCTCTCGCTCTCGCTCGCCCTCTCTGTCTGTGTGTCTCTCTCTTGCGCTCGCCCTCTCTGTCCCTGTGTCTCTCCTCGCTCTCTCTGTTGTCTCTTTCTCTGTCTGTGTGTGTGTCTCTCTCTCTCTCTCTCTCTGTCTCTCTGTCTCTCTCGCTCTCTTCTCTCCCTCTGTCTCTCTCTTGCTCTCTCTCTCTCCCTCTCTCTTTCTCTGTCTCTCTATGTCTCTGTGTCTCTCTCTTGCTCTCTTTGTCTTTTTCTGTCTCTCATTCCGCCGGTCGTTGTTTCGTTCTCTCGGCGTGCCGCTCAGGCCCGATCACCCTCGGTTCCCAGGGTGATCCGTCGCCGTGCGTTGGCCGAGTCCCACGTGGTCCCCTGCCCTCATCTGTCCGGCCGCCCCGCGTCAACACCTTCTGCGAATCGGTACCCCGATGATGTCATGCGGGCCCCCCCGCCCGCCGGCCGGCCGGCCAATCAGACTCCGCCGTGGTTTGGCCCCTCGTCAGCGGTGGCGTTGCCTGCTTCACTGTCGTTGATCACTCTGCGCTTCCCCCCCCCCGGTGAGCTAACTCCTGACATGATTAGCGCTCGCGAAGACAGTGTTTAGCCCCCCCCCCCCCACCCCCGCTGACAAACAACAACATCAACAAAAGTAACCAGAATAACCCTGTTCCGGGCGAATAGCCTGAATAGCCTGCTGTCCAGGCTGCAGCCGGTAGGGTATGCAGAAGTGTGTGTGTGTGTGTGTGTGTGTGTGTGTGTGTGTGTGTCCTGTGGTTGTGTCTGTGTTATCTGTGTGTGTGTGTCCTCTATGCGTGTGTGTGGTTGTGTTATCTGTGTGTGTTTGTTATCTGTGTGTGTGTGTGGTTGCGTTTGTGTGTTTGTTATCTGTGTGTGTGTGGTTGCGTGTGTGTGTGTGTGTTATCTGTGTGTGTGTCTGTGTGTGTGTGGTTGCGTGTGTGTGTGTGTGTTATCTGTGTATGTGTCTGTGTGTGTGTCCTCTATGTGTGTGTGTGTGTGATGGTACCATGCTGTCACACTCGTGCTGGCTGGGAAGTGGAATTAAAGTCTCCGTATTGTAGCTTTTCCTAACTGGACTGTCACTACTCATAATAGGCTCTCGTGAACACACATGAACACAGACCCACACGTGCACACTCGCACACTCGCACACTCACAAGCAGACGCGCACAGCACAACCTAATTTTGGTGGAAAGGGTACAACATGTGATATTCCTCTCTTTCTCTTTCTCTACATACCAAACAAGGGGGACATAAAACAAACCATTGCTGCCATTTTGGCTTTTTATTAGCACAATTTAATTACTGCACATGACTCGCTTCTCTGCTCTCCTCCTTACTCTCTCTCTCACTCTGTTTTTCCTGCTCCCCCTCTTCTCTCCATTTCTCTCCTTTTTTCTTATCTCTCACTTTCACTTTTATTTGAGGTATTTTCCTCTTCCCTGCTGCTCTTCTCCTTCTTCCTCCTCTTTCCTCCTCTTTCTTGTCCTCCTCTCTTCTCCTCCTCCTCCCAGTGTGTTGTGGTGGATAATTCAACCTGATCTCTCTTGGCGGTGAAATGTCAAACGCTTGATTAGCAAGGCAATTTCCCATCAGGCCCCTCTCTCTCTCTTTCTCTCCCTCTCGCTCTCTCGCGCTCTCTCTCTTTCTCTCGCTCTCGCTCTGTCGCTCTCTCGCTCTCCTTCTCTCTCTCTCTCTCTCACTCCCCCCCTCCCCCTCTCTCTCTCTCTCTCTCTCTCTCTCTTTCTTTTTTCTTTTTTCTGTGTGTGTGTGTGTATCACCGTTTCCCACTGGTTATGAGTTCAGTGGTTGTTCACCGCCTCTCATTTCAGCCACGGTTTTAACGGGCTGCGGTGCAGGGAAAGCTCCTGAAACTCGCGGGGCCCCTCTGACTCGCGGGGCCCCTCTGACTCGCGTGGTCGTGCAGGGACAGCGTTGGGTCCTCGCCGGCCGCAGCCCATGCTGCCTCCCCATTTTTGCATGTCGGTCCTTTCGCGCGGCGCTTCTATGCAAAGCCGAGCGAACACAAAGGCATGTCGTGCGCCCGCCAGAGATCTGAGATCTTGCGCAAGACGGTGTAAGCATCTTGCGCAAGATCTTCTTCTTTGTCTCCGAGCGCTGGGTTCGATCCCCGGTGGCGCAGTCTCCATCCCACTCAACCTGCTCCTTAACGATGTGTGTCCGTCTTTGGGTGAAGCCGTGGGCTGGAGGAGTGGAAACGGACAGTGTTAGCAGGGCGTCTGTTCACAGGCGGGATGTGGACTTTGAGGACGCCGCAGGGATTCACTGAAAGTCCTCCGACTCCGACCGAAGAAGACCCACTAATCTTTCTTTGACAAACCGCAGGGGGCATTCCAGGAAGTCTGATCCGGGTGAACTCCTCAGCGGTTGTCACGCACGTCACAAACCCGTTTGACACCATAATGATGAAAGAAAAAAAAAAAACACCTGCAAACTCTTTTGCTCTGCTTCAAACAGGAAGCTGCGGTGAATGGCAAGTGATTGCCAGACTCAGCCGCCACCAACCGGCGTACTGATTAGGCGCTTTTTTGACGCAACGTGTCTCGCCAACCCTCCCACCCCCCCCCCATTTCCCAGAGCGCGGCGCCTCGGAGCCAGAGATGCGATTCACGCGTGAATGGCACTCCGACGCGGTTGCGGCTCATGAATGGCCGGTGATGAGCCGGGGGGCATCCAAGGATCAAGTGGGTGGATGATGAGGGAGGGAGAGAGTGAGGGGGAAGACAGAGGGAGAGAGAGAGAGAGGGGGAGAGGGAGAGAGAGAGAGCCAGAGAGCCAACGGCCTAGTCCTGGACATCATCATCATCACCACCGCCTCTAACCGTCCCCCCATCGTCATCCTCGACTCAAACACGGCCAAAGTGCAATCATTTGCCGATGTCCTGCATGTGGGGCGATGCACCGCAGGCTTATTTTTAGCACCCCTGAACATGGAGGCCGTTCATTACGCCCTGCATAGGCGGGAATCTTTCAAGGACAGTCGCGTAAAGTACGCCGCCCTACGAAGAACCCCTCGGTACATTTCTCAAGCCGATCCCTCGGTGTTGAATGAACGCTGTCGTCGTCGACCTTTTAAAGTTGCACGTGCGACGAAGTGCAAAGCCCGGAACCGTCTCCCGGTTCGAAACGCAATCGACGGGCTTGGTTCATCATGCGTCATGGTGCCTCAAAGTTTGTGGAACATGGAGGCTGAAGTAATATCTGGGTGTGGAGTAAAATAACAGGCGAGCGCTCTATGTTTGTGCCAGCGAACAAATCCTGCAGCGTTGTCAGCCTCGCGTGACCTGCCCCCGAAAAAAAGTTTGTGTTGTTCTCCTCGGCAGTCTTTCTTCCTGTCCCTCTGTGATCCATCTTCTCAAGCGCAATTTCTCGCGCACTCTCCTGCTCAGCGTTTCTCAAAATAACTGTTCATTCGAAGCTAAATGCTGACTGAAGTGAAGCACAAGATGCCACAGATTTGTCCCGCTCCAGCCCTCTGTTGTCGACCCCATTGTATTGTGGGAATCTCTCTGCCACCCGAGGGTTTGGGTCGCGTACCGACCTGCACCGCACGAGCAAGCGAGCGAGCTTCGGTGGTGGGGGAGTAGCTGCAATTACCAGCTGCAATTGCTGGGGTGTCAGAATCGACTGATATTATGTTCAGATTACCCAGCCCTGTATTTATCTTTAATGAAGGAAGGAGGGTGTGGAGGTGAGGGGTGGTTGAGTCATTCGTGAGGTTTTGGGTTTGATCCCTCGATGTCCACTGACCGTAGGCATCCTGGAGCCCTGATCCTTGGCTCCGCGCTCCTCATTAACGACCGGTGACTGACTCAAAGCTTCTGATGAATGGATGAATGGTAAATTGCAAAAGAGTATATACGAGATGCGTTCCTTACCAGCGTACGGGTAGAACACTGGCTAACACAGA
Organism: Urophycis tenuis; assembly: GCA_036785325.1. Taxonomy (NCBI): domain Eukaryota; kingdom Metazoa; phylum Chordata; class Actinopteri; order Gadiformes; family Phycidae; genus Urophycis; species Urophycis tenuis. Next base: position 5,760 of record JAXIVH010000912.1, on the reverse strand, counting down.
CACTGTTTTACCATGTCGACCTGCATCCACCTCACCCGGCACTACCAGGTAACTAGATGTTTTAGTTCGCTGCTCACCCAAGCTCCGATCGCGGCAGTCGAAACAGAGTTCTGTGACTCGTTAATTAAGCTAGGTGATTAGATGGCATGTCATCAGCCACCGTGACCTCGATTCTCGGCACCCTCCCCCTCCCTCCCCCAGCACCCTGTACACGTGCCCCCCCCCCCCCCGCATTGATTGTGATTACCGATTTGAAGACCCGACACGAAAAACGCGACGAGTTTCGAATGCCCTCGTTTGGCGATCATATCCCCGATGATACATTTATCATTTTGAGGGAGGTTACGCGGCGTTGACTAAATGTGTTCCTTGTATGCGTGTCTATTTTTTTTTCTTTTTTTTTTCTTATGGGTTCTTTGGCGAAGCCGGCCGTGGCGGCGCCCTCGTTGACTTTGCTCCGTGGCGTCCCTCCAAGCCATTAGACAGCCCATTGGAGCTGAGCACTGCCTGGGCGGGGCTTGGATAAGCCTAGCCCTCCACTTCGAACGCCACTCCTGTTCACGGTGGTGTTGTTATGGGTATTGTGAGGATTATTATGACTATTGCTGTTTTATTTATATCTTTCTCCTCCCTCCCTCTCTCTGTCTGTTCTCTCTCTCTCTCTCTCTCTCTCTCTGTCTTCGTCTGTTGTTCTCTCACTTTCTTTGTCTCTTAATCTTTCTTTCTCTTCCCTTTCCTGTGTCTCACTCTCTTTCAATGCCATCTCACTGCGTTTTCTCTCTCTCTCTCTCTCTCTCTCTCTCTCTCTCTCTCTCTCTCTCTCTCTCTCTCTCTCTCTCTCTCTCTCTCTCTCTCTTCTCTCTCTCTCTCTCATCTCTCTCTCTCTCTCTCTCTCTCTCTCTCTCTCTCTCTCTCTCTCTCTCTCTCCCCTCCATCAAACTCGATTCCACAGACACACATGCGCACTCTCCGTGCACAACACACTCCGCCTCACACTATGACCTCAGCGTCACCGTAACACCCCCCATTAGCTCCTAATGGACCGAGACGGTCGGGGCCCAGAATCTGATCTGTGTGTGTCTGCTCCTGCCTGGCAGGAGACCAGGGGGGGTGGGTGGATGAGGCGGTGGTGTGAAGGACTGGATCGGCAGTGACTGCACTCTGATCCCCACATCTGGCCCTCCCTCTGCCGCGGGGCGCTGAGAAAAGCAGCGCCGTTGAATGAGAGTATTGTTGTTATGTTTCCGTGAGTGTCGCTCTTCTTGGTGGGGTCGGGTTTTCAGACTCTCCAGGCGCCTCGCCGTGCGATGTCACAGCCGCTTATAAGCGCCGGTACGATGGCGGCGGCGATGGCGATGGCGATGGCGGCGGCGATGACGGTACGTCGCGAACGGAATATACCGTAAGGTTCGGTTTCTTTGTGCGATTTTGTCTCCGCCGCGGTTTGCCGTGTGGGTGAAAGCCGTTTCTGGCATGTCTCGCATTTACGTGACAGTCGGAACATAGTTGATGCAAATCCAATACGTGTGAATGCTCTGTAGCGCCCTCTGTAGGACCGTGGCAAGTATTGCAGATACAAATCGCCTGTATACTCGCATGAATCTGTTTCGTCGCTTGAGGGTCTTTGACCCCCCCCCCCAGGCGAAAGGTCCTGTATTTGATTCCCCTGGTATCCACGCTCAACTTGCAGGGCTCCTTGAGCAAGGCACCCTGCCACCCCTACGCTCTCCACACTTTAAGGTGCTTTGGATACAAGCTACACAGCTAAATGGTTCACGGTGATTACAGAACCGCTCCATTAAAACCAAGAACTGCTATTCAGTGTTGTCTTAAGGCCTGCTAATGATTTGGATGTTAACCCTTTATTTTCCTTTGTAGTTTAAGAGAAAGCATGCATTTGTGTCTTAGCGGGACCCCCCCAACAGATCCATGTAACTTATATCGGTCAGGAACGATGGAGTCCAGTCAGCGGCTCTATAACTAACGGGTCAGCTGCTTTGTAGCTAGCAGGTCAACTGGGACGCAGCAACCGACAAACCACAAATCACCTGCGCTCCCCGACCGGCCCACGACTTCCGTCCTTCTGTTCCCCAAAAGCTCGGGTCCCCTTCATCAAAACGACAAAAGTAAAACGTGCCTCCGAAAAACACACAGCCTGTTCCTCTGTCGTGCGGTCGGCCGCTTCGCCATAGCTCAGCAGCATGGCGTGTTTTTCCAGCGGGCCGTACCAGTGCCGCTGTTCTCCCCCCTCGGTTTGTGGCGTCTTGACAGCAGAACGTCCCCCCCCCCCCTTCCGCTCCGGTTCGTGTACGGCCGGTGTCCCTGTCAAGCTTAACAGCGGCGTCAGACGCGCCCTCGGTCATGCGCGGCGTGTTTCTGGACATTTATCATACCGTGGCAATTACCACAACGCTGCCCGGACTCTGTTCACTTATCGGCAGAGCGGCGTTTTTTTTTTTTTCTCTCTCTCTCTCCTCTCTCTCTCTCTCTCTCTCTCTCTCTCTCTCTCTGTGCTCGTTTTTCAGTAACGGCGCGTCGTGGCTTCAAATTAATTCACCTTGTTTTTGTGTTCCTCTGTCGGGAGATGAAGCTCAATAAGACACGTTGACGTGTTAAACAAACTCCGTTAGCGATAGCAAGCCTCCGGCGGGCTCCTTGTTAGCCCTGACTGCGAGCTGCTGGACTGCCGCTACTGTAGCAGCACATTTCTCTGGATCCATTTATACTGTCTTGTTAGCAAAATGTGAGGGGAGCTAACTCTGCACATTTTATTACATTGCCAGTCAATCAAGTCTCACCTCTTAATCACGGCCCGCGACAAGAGGGGCAACTCATTGGGGCACTCTGACAGAGGAGAGAGATTTGTGGTCTCTCGCCCTCTCCATCTCTCTCTCTCTCTGTCTCCCTCGCTCTCTCTTTCTCTCTCTCTCTCACGCTCTCCTCTACCGCTCCATCTCTCTCTCTCTCTCTCTTTCTCTTTCTCTCTTGCTCTCTCCCTCAACCGCTCCATCTCTTTCTCTCTCTGTCTCCCTCACTCTCTCTCTCTCCCTCTCTGTCTCCTCACTCTCTCTCTCCTTCTCTGTCTCCCTCACTTTCTGTCTCTCTCCTTCTTTCTCCCTCACTCCCTTCTCTTCATCTCTCTCTTTCATCTCTCTTTTTCCATCTCCATCTCTTGCTCTCTCCTTTCCATCTCTCTCTCTCTCTCTCTCTCTCTCTCTCTCTCTCTTCTCTCTCTCTCTCTCCTCTTCTCTCTCTCTCTCTCTCTCTCTCTCTCTCTCTCTCTCTCTCTCTCTCATCTCTCTCTCGTCTCTTCGTCACTCTCCTCTCTCTCTCTCTCTTTTGTCACTAGAGTGCTGTAAAGGCCTGATTGTTAAAGCAAGTCGAGAGTGATGTGAAGAAAGGAGAGGCGAGAGAGGAAGAAAGTGGGGAGAGGCAGAAGGGGGGGGGGGGGGTGGGGAGGGAAAGGGAGGGAACGGGAGAGTCACAGGTGAAAGAGCTGCAGCCCCCCTGGCTCAGCGTTAATCATCCCTATATTGTGTGTGTGTGTGTGTGTGTGTGTGTGTGTGTGTGTGTGTGTGTGTGTGTGTGTGTGTGTGTGTGTGTGTGTGTGTGTGTGTGTGTGTGTGTGTGTGTGTGTGTGGTGTCTACATGAGCGGGAACAGGAGCAGTGGTTCTCTGTGCGAGGGGAATGATGGACGAGCGAGGAGTGATATTTGTGTTTGCCTGAGAATACAAATCCTCCTGGTGCCCATTCACCCCCTATCTCCCCACCTCCCCTCTCTCTCTCTCCTCTCTCTCTCTCTCTCTCTCTGTCTCTCTCTCTTTTTGGCTCTCTCCCTCTCTCTTTCTTTGTTCTGTTTCTCCACCTCCCTCTTTCTTTACTGTTTCCTCTCCCTCCCACCTCCTTGTCTGTCTTTGATTCTTCTCCATTTCTTTCTCTCTTTTACCTTTTCTTCCCCCTCTGTCTCTGACTTCATATCTCCCTCTCCCTCCCTCCCTCCCTCCCTCCCTCACCCCTCTTCCTCCCTCTATCTCTCTCTCTCTCTCCCTTGGCCTTCGGACGTGCGTGATTTATGAACAGTTTACTCTCTCTCTTTATGAGTGTGCATAAATAATAATGCGGGCTGTCACCCCACACAGCCCGGGTGCTGCAATATCTCAGCGTGTGCGTGTGTGTGTGTGTGTGTGGGGGGGTGTATGCCCGTGGCGGGGGGCCCATGTGCTTCATCATGGCCACCGTGGCGAAAGATTTGCGTAGAGGTGAAGACCGGGGTGGTGGTGCTGGGCCGCCTCCCACTGCTGCAGCAGCAGCACCTGTCATGGATGGAATTCATGAGAATGAGGAGTTCATGAATACATGAAAACGCCCACCGCCCTTACTATACAGATGGCTGCAATAAGACCGTGTTTGCTTTGATAAGAGTGCGAACGTAAATGAGTGAAAGGGACCAACGTCTAAAGTGTGTGTGTGTGTGTGTGTGTGTGTGTGTGTGTGGGCTTGCGGTAATGTGGCTGCTAATCCTCTCCACATCTGGTAGTGTGTGTGTTTAGTCACCCTCTCCATGGTAATACCACTGATTTTCACCTGGCTTACACAGCAAGGCGAGCTGCCCTGGGCTGCCATGGGGACCACGAGGGGGCGGGGCTTGGGAGGAGGGGGCTGTGCGTGTGAGTGTGCCTTTCTTTATGGTGCACCTATTCTTGTATGCTCGTGTTTATTTTGCACTTGCCTGCTCAAATGCCTTTATTTCTCATGTGTGTTTACTTAAAATCTCTGTTTCTGTGTGTGTGTGCAGGAGCGTGTGAATCTCAAGACTGTGTTTTGGTGTGTGTGTGTGTGCTTGTCAAGTCTATGTGTGCATGTCACAAATGTGTGTGTGTGTCAAGGGAGTGTGTGTTGACTGTAAATCCCAGTGTGTGTGTGTGTGTGTGTGTGTGTGTGTGTGTGTGTGTGTGTGTGTGTGTGTGTGTGTGCCCTTGCATATCTCTAAGCACAATGGTATCTGTGTGAGTCTGGTCTCCCCGTGAGGAGTTGCGTGCTTGGCATAGCGGAGGCTCGTCTCCTTCTCTCTGTGGAGGGGGCGGAGGTGACCTCATCAACACACACACACACACACACACACGGGATGCGGCGTTTAACTTACCACGGCTGTGGCCCTGGTTCCTCACAACCAGCCCGTATGCACAAGCGAGGTGCCTCAACCCTCCAGGTGGACTTCTACCGGTACAGCTGAGGTTCATTTCACCACACACACACACACACACATATAACCACACACACACACACATAACCACACACACACACACACAACCACACACACACACACACACAGGCACATACACACACACACACATAACCACACACACACACACAACCACACACACACACAACCAACCACACACACACACACACAACCACACACACACACACACACAGGCACATACACACACGCACACATAACCACACACACACACATACACCCCCCCCCCCCGCTGTATTTCAGTCTAAGACGTCGGGGATTTCCCGACAGGACGTGTGTGTGCGTGTGCGTGGCCTTGTGTTGTGTTGTGTTATGCGGGCGCCGCATCATGGCCGTGAAGAGGGACTGCCACAACGTGCTGTTCTGTGAGACTGACAGCTGCTGTGCGCGCACTGTGTGTGCGCTCCGCCGTGTGTTGCATGTTTGTGCACGCGCTCAGCCTTTACATCTTCTGTGTGCGTACGTGAGCGAGTGGGAGTCGCGTGCGTGCTCCGCTGTC
>JAXIVH010000911.1:0-32500 GCA_036785325.1 Urophycis tenuis | reverse complement strand
GAAAGGAAACCCTACCGATATAAATACACACCGTATGTATAGATGTCATGGGAGGGAGTCAGACAGCGCCAGAGAGATAGATAACGCCACAGATAACATGAACAGCCCCCCCCCCTACCCTCTTGTTCACATGACCGTGGTGGTGGTGGTGGGTGAGATCACCACACCACCTCTGGCCACAGCTGTTGTGGCCGGAGGGCTTTGAGAGGCAGCATCAAAGAGGAGGACAAGGGGGGGGTGGGGTGAGGGGTTGGTAGTGTTGGCACACATAGCGGAATGTCACTACTGACACTGACAAATGGTATGGTCTCTCTCTCTGTGTGTGTCTCTGGCTCTGTCTGTGGCTGTCTCTCACCCTCTTTTCTCTCTCTCTCTCTCTCTCTCTCTCTCTCTCTCTCTCTCTCTCTCTCTCTCTCTCTCTCTCTCTCTCTCTCTCTCTCTCTCTCTCTCTCTCTCTCTCTCTCTCTCTCTCTCTCTCTCTCTCTCTCTCTCTCTCTCTCTCTCTCTCTCTCTCTCTCTCTCTCTCTCTCTCTCTCTCTCTCTCTCTCTCGTCCTCTTCCTCCCTCTCTCGCCCTCTCTCTCTTTCACCATCTCTCTTCTGTCTGGACCGGTCGCTCGCCCCCCCTCTCTCTCTCATTCTCTCGCCCTCTCACCCTCCATCTCCATTTCTTTCCATCACTCTTGCCCTCCATCTCGCATTTTTTCCACCCTCGACATGTCTCTCACTTTATTTCCCTCGTTGTTTTTCTTTCTCAGTAGCCAAGTTTCCATGTTTCAGGGTTGGTAACTTATTGAGTTTGTTATTAAGTACGCTGTGTTCAATTAACCACGTGTGTAAGGGACAGAGAAAGCATTACGCTTTATGGAACAAAAAATAAGCACACCGTCTCAGGGTGTGTCTGTAGCCCCGTGTCTGTAGGCGCATGTCTGTAGGCACGTGTGTCTGTAGCCCCGTGTGTCTGTAGCCCCGTGTCTGTAGCCGCTCGTGTGTACGTGTATTTGCCCACCACTCACCTCTACAGTCATGGGGATGTTCTGCTTGCGCACGTTGTGGTTGTGTTGGTCCGTGTTCAGCATGATGACGGCGTACGCGAGGGCGAACCCTGCGTCGTTGGTCATGAACGGGGACCCGTTGACTTTCTGCGACAGACAGAAACACAACATGTTAGGATGGAATATCAGGCTCAACGACTCCTTCATTGACACAACAAACCAGAATTGTGTTCTTTAAGGTAAAATTCTACTATTATCATGTAGCATTATTAATATTGCGGTGGACAGTTGTTTAAAATGGAAGATGCTGAGGCATGCTTCTTTTTCTGGTTGTAGCTTTATTGATCAACAACAATCTGACAAATATGGGACATGTTGGGAATCATCGAATTGGCACACCGGACAACCGCATCCATGCACGCTACACTGATCTGAAATCACATGGGCCCCGCCCAATGAATGGAATGGAATCAGAAGACATGTTCCATGTCATGCTCACCGTTACTACCACATGGCGGTGCACCACGATGACAAGACTGTCACCACACAGAGTGGAAAACTCATTTACCCATCTGTCATTGCTCTAAATAGCCCCATGAACTCACCCAAGGACTGTTGTGTGTGTGTCTGTTTGTTGGTTTGGTGTGTGTTTGGTGTGTGTGTGTGTGTGTGTGTGTGTGATAGGTGTGTGCGTAGGTGTGTGTGTAGACTATGAAAAGAACATCCCATAGTTTCCAGGTCACATGAGTCCCCTTGCTATTTCAGAATCCACCAAAATCTAAATGTAGTCCTCCTTTATTTTACCATCATCTCATCCCTCTGTGTGTGTGTGTGTGTGTGTGTGTGTGTGTGTGTGTGTGTGTGTGTGTGTGTGTGTGTGTGTGTGTGTGTGTGTGTGTGTGTGCGTGTGTGTGTGTGGTTATGTCACACTGTCCCCTCACATCCCATCATTAGGTGGCTGGTTTATTTATTGAGGTGATGATAGGGACAGTCGTAGCGAGGCATCCCCTGCTGTGTTACTGGCGCGTGTGTGCGTGTGTGTGTGTGTGTGTGTGTGTGTGTGTGTGTGTGTATGTGTGTGTGTGTGCGCGCGTGTGCGTGCATGCTCGGCATTGGTGGAGTAGAACAGTCATGGTACTTATTTTAGTAACATTAAGTCAATGCGGTGAAATGTTATAAATATATAAATAAAACGACATGTAATATGTTATAAATATATATGGGCATTCGGAGGCATCTCAATTAAAGGGTGGTCTTATGAGATTATAATACTGTGCAGTGATATACCAGGGGTGCTAAATAACAGAAATATAATTCATTTTAAAAATCTTATTCCGCGATACTGCATACCTCTCACAACTCGCCTGAGGTAACCCTGCAGTCCAAGGTAACAAACCACTGAATACATAACAGGGGATTTATTTTGAGACGTGCGTGGTCACAAGACATTCTCCTTACATGCCAGTTGTCAGTGAAGGTCTCCAAGAGTCTCTGGATGACGGGGGCCTCCCCGGGCAGCCTGAAGGCCTCCAGGTACAGCCGCAGGGCCTCGTCAATGCGCAGGCCCTGGAAGGTGAACGTGCTGTGGGACAGGGGGAGGGTCCTTAGCCAGCCGGCTGTGTATTAGCTGTATTATGTACTGCCTGGCATTAGCCCAACATTAGCTGAGCATCAGCCTAGAAAAGCATTATCTTTGCGTTACCCTAGCATTGAAGCTTGCACTAGCATTATCCTAGCATTAGCTTAGCGCTAGCTTAGTGTCAATATTCGCCTACTAACTTGACAAAGCTGTCGAGGAGCTCCATGTGCTTGCGGTCGCTGATGATCTCCCCGATCATCTTCTTGTCCAGGCGGGGTTCTCGCGAAGCCACTGGGCCACCTGGTTGTTGTCCATTGGGCTGGTGAGCAGACCATTCTCCTGCAGGAACTGGATGCCGTTCTTGGGCTTCTGGTTGAACTGCTCCGTGCCCGTGATCAGGAGCTGGAGGAAGACGATGCATTGAGCGTTAAAGAGGAGACGTCAAGCATGGCTGTCTGTAAAAGTCGGCCCATTGAAGTCAGTGGTGTGACATGGAGAGCGCAAATCCAGGCCCAGTGATGTTGCATCCCTGTATGAAGCAGTATCAGGAAGAGTCAAAGATTGCTTTGAGCATGTGTCATTCACCTTCTTCTTGGTTTTGATGTAGATCAGCTCCTGGGATTCTGGTGAACACGAGGAGAAGCGTTGAGGTTTCTTGTGGCTCTTCTTCTCAGCTGGAATGAAAAAAGAAGGAAAATCCATGTTATTGTATTGTAGGATATTGTCCAGGCTTGTGGTGTTTCACTGTCAATTTTATTCAAGTGTTTAATTCAAGTGTTTTAACTCAAGTGTTCATGGTGTATTAGTGTGGAGTTCTACTCCTGTATCAGACCGTAGACTGACCCGGTCGGACTCTTCATGGTCTTGCCGGCCCAGTTTCATCTTGTCAGCCATCAGATGGCCGCTGGTGGGAGGACACACTAGTGGGATTTCAGCTTCTGGAGCACTCGGACCTCCATCAGCACCATCGTTCCCAATTCTGGCAGGGTCTGGTCAGAAATACACAAATACACAAATGCATAAAAATGTGTGTTTCGCATTTGTCATGGTGTGTTGGCCACATCATGAAAAGATGCAAAAGAGAAGCAAAAGATGCTAAATAATATAATCATGAAAAGGTCACGAAAAAATATAATCAGTAAAAAGAATGTGTTGAGTAAAGGCTTTCCATACCTGTTGGTGTCTCTGTACTTTCATTGGTGGGGCTCTGCCCTCTGCCAGGACTGTTGTGTCTGTTGATTGGTCCTGCTCGGCAGCGCTGTTCAGAACCTTGGCCTGGCAGTGGGCCTCGGTGCTGTCAATCACGGTCAGCAGAGCCTCAAGGGAGAGCAGGTGGGTGGTGTACAGCTGTCCAGACACTGGGAATGCATTCTGTAGGGGTGGAAGAGTCGAATATACTATAATGGAGACGTCTCAACACATCAATGAGGTGTTAATGATCTCTGTGTTTGAATGCATGGTGGAATACCCGAGTCATCACTGACATAAGTAATATTAAAATATTCAAAGCAAAAGCACACAATTTTACACAAAAATGTATAATAAATCAAAACACAAAGCACAAACAAGAACGGTAATAAATTGTACCCAAAAAGTTGGGGATTTTCAACCCTCCACCAAGAACCAGGATCTTGGGATCAATAAAGCATTTCTATTCTATTCTATCAGCATACTACTTAGGTAGTATTACATCACTGTCACAGGCCGTGTTACATCACTGGAGGCATAAGACAGCCGGTTTCAAACCTGGGTCGCCACAAGGCTCATTAGACAGCGTACTAGGGGGCTGAGCCACTGAACCACCCCACAAATGGATTGATTTGAATAAAGCTTTCAACACCCCAACACCAAAATCTCCATGGACCTCCTCCTCACCTTGGAGAGCAGCTTGGTGAGGTCTTCAAACAGGTTGGAGCAGTAGAAGTCACAGTCATAGTTGATGTAGAGCTCGGTGACAAAGCTGGGGATCCTCCACAGCTGCACCAGTGCCTCCAGGGCCATCTCCTTCATCTCGTAGGGCATCTTCATGTTCTCTGACGTGATGATGTCCATCAACTTCTTCAGGTACATCTGGAGGAGGAAGAGGAGGTTTAAAGGGAGACTTCTTTCCCAGCCATGTCAAAACCCCTAGTGTGGGAAAAACAGGATCATAGTTGTGCAAAATCAAATCGTTTAATGCTTTAATTTCCCTTGACGGACATTAAATGACGACTCAATTCAACAATTTCACAACAGAAAGAACATTGTAACTTGAAATGGAGTTCAAACAACAGGTACCTCCAGCTGGAACTTGAGATGACTCCTCATGCTCTCGAACAGCAGGAAGCAGCAGCGGATAGACGAGGTGTAAAGGTTCATACGCTCCACATTAAGCAACTGAAACAGAGACCCAAACATAAAAATATTTATTGACGATTACGAAATACAGACATTTCAAACAAAAATGACAAAAAATGTAAACGGCAAAAAAAATCATACATACACCAAATGAGATCTGTGAAATTTGATGCATTTGACAATAAACAAAACACATGACAGCGAAGAGACCGCGGAAGCGACCGACTGACCTGGAAGAGGTGTCTGCAGAGCTCATCCTTGACCAGGCCCAGCAGGGACTGGTAGGGGGCGATGTGGGCCGCCTCGAGGGCCACGGTGAGCAGCTGGAGGCCCATGTGCATCATGGCGTCCGTGTTGTGGCGGTCGTGGGGGTTGGTCAGCGAGATGAGGAAGCGGAAGAGCTCGCGCAGACAGGGCAGCCCGTAGGGGATGAGCGACGCACCTTTGGTTGGAGTTGAAGAAAACGGAGTGGTGTTCAAGTTAAAAGATCCCCTCTGTTTTGGCCAGCAGGTGTGATGTGGATTAGCCATTGGTGACATCACAAGAGGGAGTGTCCAACCACATATATGATGGATAGACCAGCCTGCCAGTTGGTACAGTCCACAGAGTAGGCTGGTAGGTTGATCGAGCCATCATACACCTGGGTGGACTGTGAGTGTAAGGGTGAATGGATGAATGAGTGAATGGATGAGCATCTCTGTGTGGTCTTGTGAAAGAGAAAAGGGGTAACTGGGTGGGGTGATGAAAGAATGAATGGATGACTGGTCTACAGGTTTACATCGCCTCACCGTGGAGTCTGTGTGGACTGGGTCAACAAGTGAACGAGTGACTGGGTTGAATGAGTGACAGTGTGACCGGGTGACAGAGTGAATGGATGAATGAGTGAATGGACCCCCTCACCATCTCTCTGTGTGGACTGGGTGAAGCGCACCCCTCGGGGGTTGACGTAGTCCATGTCGTGGACGGAGGCGCTGTCCGACTGCTCCGTCAGGGAGCAGTCCTTGTCCTCCAGGACCTCCGGGATGGACTCCACGGAGGTGGAGTGAGTGCGCTCAGACCTCTTTCCGTCCGCCTGGAACCGACAGGGGAGGGAAGAGCAGGCGGCGATCAGATCACAACTCAACGTCAAGCCATTCAGCACGAAGGGCCCCCCCCGCTTAACCAACAGGTGTCGTGTGATTAGCCGATGAAAAATCTGCCCTCCGGTGACATCACAAGTGGGCGTGTCCACCTAGAGGCCCGATGGACAGATCAAATCCGCACCCGGGGGAATGAAATAGGTGTCCTTTAACACTGACACAAAGACCTCGTGGGAATCGAACCCCTAACACACCAGGATCAATTCTATTTCCGCCGCTGCGGAGCGTCTGAATACGTTTGTTTGCTCTGGGGTTTCTGTCTTATGGTTGTATGGTTCCAGGACTTATGCCGTTCTCAGACAGTGTGTCTACAGGAGGATTGTAATCCTGCGCAGCCCGACGCCCCCACACTCATCGTACCGCGGCGTCCAGCCGGGGGCCCTCGGTGCCGGGGGTGGTGGTGGTGGAGCTGCTGCCGGGGGTGGTGGCGGCGGAGCTGCTCTGCTCCAGGTCACTGAGGTCTTCCCGGGAGGTGGCCTTGGAGCCGGGGTCCAGCCCGCTGTCTGCGGTGGACGGGCTGGAGACCGAGGAGCCCGCGCTGTCCGAGGTGGGCAGTCCGGAGCCCGGCTCGATGAAGGGGACCCCGCCTGGGGAGGTACAGGGGGAGGGGGGGGGAGGGGAGAGAGGGGTTAGTCAGGCTGCTTATTCTTCAGCTTGGACAAATCTCAGGCTTGTGAAACTCACAACAAGTTGATTCCTGTGTGAGGTCACAACAAGAATCAACAAGAAATGACATCATGTAAATTAATTACATGAGGTCAAAAATAATTTAAAACGGATACAAAAAGAAATATTGAAATGCGTAACACTGCAATTTAGTTACTCAGCTATGGTAGGCAATTTGGAGGAACCAGCCACAGCAAGTTTGAATTTGAATGTATCCAACTGAAAAAAATCCCCCCCCCTCCCTTCAGGCCTCCCTCCAAAGCCATTCCCACAAAACACGTGATTAGCTCGCTAGCTTTAGCAATAGGTCGGCCCAGCCTTGAGAAAGACTCGGGTCATGCGCAGTGAACGCTGGAGCAGAGTGTGCGCAGGTAGCCGGGTAGGTAGGTACACAGACGGGTAAGGCCATCGAATCATTTCACTTGGGGTGAATTAAATGTTTGGATGGGCTTATTACAGGCCCGCGACAGCCACGGGTACGTTTTAAGTCAGAGCACTGGATTTATTGCTTGCTATACGAGTTGTGAAGAGAATTTCAACCAATATGACAAGAAATGCTTGCCTACCCTAGCATGATTTACTGCTATTCACACATCTAATAAATGTAATGGGGGCATTTAGCAGACGCTTTTGTCCAAAGCGACATACAATCCAGTATATTTGTGGGGTTCGACATGTGGACAGTTGGAGGAAGAGGGGGATCGAGGGGATCAAACCGCCGACCCTACGGTTAGTGGACGACCCGCTCTGTCCACCCGCTCTACCCACTGAGCTACTGCCATCCAAGTAAATGTCTCATTCAAGCATACGTGTGCATGCATGTGTGTGCTGAGCAGCGCAGACCAGAGAGGTTGTTGTTGCTGAGGTGGGCTGACTGGCTCGGGGACCCCCTTCCAGTGTGACGCGGTGGTCTGGGCGAACGCTTCTGCTTCTTCCACTTGGAGGACTCGCTCATCCCTCCTGCACGCATCTTCAGCTGGGGGGGGGGGGGGGGGGGGGGGACACACACAGCAGAGGAACGGGGGGTCAAGAAACACTCACTGGGTTCACATGGTTCATGGAGTCATTGACAGGGCGAGGCGTTTTGTCAACGGACATGTTTGTGTTTTCGATGACGCGTTGTCAAGTCAACGTTCAATGAAAGAGCAAAACCTCCCCCACTCCCGAGCCTCTTAGGAACAATTACGACTAATCGCCACCATACTTTCACCTTGATTATTAGCTGTTCCTTGATTATTAGCTGTTCTCTGTACCGTAACTTCTCTTTCATGTGAATTGGGCGGGCTAGCATTCTGCGGAGGCTGCGCACTGCTAACCAAACCAAATCTATCGTTTGAAACGGGTTCTCTACATGCATTGGATAGCAACAATACAAAAACCAAGGACAGGAATTGTACAATGAACGGGAAAAAAAAAACATATGCAAGCACAAAACAATCTGCATTCCGATGTAATTCATTCGTTTGAAAAAACAAATAATTAATCAAAAAAAGCATTCGGGAGGGGAGCAGGGTTCCAGAGCAATCGACAACATGGAAGCCCCCTCAGATCACACAAGGGAACACAAACAACACCGGAGCGATGCTCCTCTGAGTGAGTTCCACAAACTCTCTCCCCTCTGACCTCCAGGGCAAAGAGCAACAGGGAGGAGAAAAGGGTTAGTAGGGACCAGAATGAGAAAAGCAAAAGGAGGAAGAGGAGTTACAAGAGAGGAGGAGTGAGGAGAAGGGGGGCAGGGCATCTTCTTGGTCGGGCCATCTTCCTTACCTGCACTCGTTTGTTTTTCCACAAGATATTGTAAGCCTCGAGGGAGAGAGGAGGAGAGGAGGAGAGGAGGAGGAGGCAGGGGGCAGGTGCCCTTAATTAGTGATGGAGATATGTCAGCCAGCAATGGCCCTCACACACACACGGTCACATGCGCACACACAATCGTTTATGACTCGTTTACTTTTTTTGCATGCAAGACCCCTCAAGATGGAGATGGTGGAGGGGGCCAGGGGAAAATAATACTGAAGACTAAAATTAAGAATTCCCCTTCCTTTGTTGAAATTGGATAATGTGTGGTTATGATCGGTGCTCTGAATGTCTTCCACTTACTATACACAATACACTTTTTAATAAACAATCCAAATCCAATCCTAAACCAAAAAAACATGATGATCTTCTGAACTGAAAACATTTTGGACTTAAAAATAAGTATTCTTGTCACTTAACATTTTATATGCTTGGGGTGATGGAGACAAGCGTAGGTGGAGGCTTAAGGTAGCTAAAAAGGATGAAGGTGAAAGCTGTGAGGAGGAGGAAAAGGAGGCAGAGGAGCAGGCAGAAGGATGAGGGTGGAGGTGGAGGTGGAGGATGAGGCGGGACCGAGCAGGTCGTGGTTCAACATCTCCCTCGTGTTACCTTCTTCATGTTGGCTCCTACGAAGCTCTTGGCCTCCTCCTTGAACTGGGGAAGTCTGCAAGAAGCAAGAAACGTGGAATGGTCAAATCAGGAATACTGCATTCAAGTACATGATTGTGTATAATAAATAACATGGAAGGTCCCTCACTCCAATATTTGAGACAAAAAAGGACTGAATTTCACCCATTTCAATAATTAAACCCCCTTGGACAAAAATGTACAGAACTCTAGAAAGCCCCATCCACGCAACGCTGTTGCATGGGTAATACTGGAAGCGCTGAAAAATCAAGATATTACAATATTTGTGTAACAAACCCTCAGAAATTCTTGAGAAACTAAATTGGCTCATCAGTAACCTTTTTTTTTTGTTCCCCACAAGCTAGCTTATCTGTGGCTAACACAAGCTAACCCCGCGGGGACGGGGGATCTGGAGAGAAGAACGTCGGTTCTCGAAGCCCTCACACAGCACGTGGGAGAGTGTGTGTGTGTGTGTGTGTGCGTGTGTGTGTGTGCATGTTTGAAATTGAGAGGTAGTGAGTGAGTGTGCGAGAAAGGAGAGCATCACTAGATTTCTGTGGACTCTTCGGCTTTGCTGGAAAATGAGATGTCAACGCCAGTTGTACGCACGTGCGCGCACCTACACACACACACAGGATGATGCCACCCCACTACCCTCCAACATTACCTCAGCGTTAATAGAGTGTTGTGTTGCTAGCCTGATTATTGGATGATCTGTGGGTCCAACAGATTAACATGCCTAATACTTTGAGCAGCCAATCTAAGCTGCCTTCTGAGGACTTCAGCAGAGCTGCTGCTCATTATATACAGACAGATGGGGGCAGCACCCCACCTCCCCCTCCACACACACACACACAACCAGGCAAACACACAACACACACACACACACACACACACACACACACACACACACACACACACACACACACACACACACACACACACACACACACACACACACACACACACATCTCACACATCTCACACACATCTCTATTACCCAGGGGTCGTGGAGAAGGGGGTGGGGGGCGGGGGGCTTCCAGGGTTAGTTAGACGCAAACAAAATGAATTCTCTGTGTCTCTTTGTGTGTGTGTGTGTGTGTGTGTGTGTGCGTGTCGGGCACTCCATGTGCGTTATCGAGCGGGGTGACCGAGTGTCCATTTCAGATTGTGCGTCTCTGTGTTATGATTGCGGTTGTGATCTTCCTCTGTGCCAGTGAGTATCAGAAGCACGTCGTAAAAAGGCATACTAAATATACATCCGCGGCTCGCCGGCAGGGATGCCTTCCTGTTGACCACGGTGGGCAGAGCTTTTCTATTTCCACCGCCGCCGCCCTGAGCAGTACATCTAGGCGAGGGCTGTACACGCTAACGAGATGCAAGCAATAGTCATGACTCTAAAAACACACATGGATCAGGGCAGGGGAGGCAGCCCATTCTCTCTCTCTCTCTCTCTCTCTCTCTCTCTATCTCTCTCTCTCTCTCTCTCTCTCTCTCCTCTCTCATCTCTCTCTCTCTTCTCTCTCTCTCTCTCTCTCTCTCTCTCCTCTCTCTCTCTCTCTCTCTTCTCTCTCTCTCTCTCTCTCTCTCTCTCTCTCTCTCTCTCTCTCTCTCTCTCTCTCTCTCTCTCTCTCTCTGTGTGTGTGTGTGTTGTACAGTTATGCAGATTGTACAGTCCACAGCTCAGGAGGCTCATCTCCGTCTTGGATGTGACCAGCACGCGGTTGCACGCATGCTGATACAAGCCATAATGCTCACCCCTTAATGCATGCACGATAACGCACGTTCGCTAGTACACCAACGCTAACACAGGTGCGCAAACGCACACACGCACGCTCACCCACAAACACACACGCAGAGTAATGTATGCACGGCAACACACACGTGACCTGGGGGAGAGGGACGTGAGGTGCAGAACGAGCTAAATGCCAACAGGACATCACGAGGAAGCTAATCACCGACCTGGCGGTCCGTCCTCAGATTGCAGGGGGGAATCCGAGGGGCTAAACAGTCGTGATGTGCGTTGTGGAGCTCCGAGCCCACGACACCTTCGTGACGGTGTAAGCCTGACACGCCGCGATTTTGGTGTGAATTTCACAGGCCCTCTGAACCAAATATTATTTCGATTTAATGCAACTTCTGATGGACGTTTGTTTGTTTTTGTACTCTTGTGGGATATTTACATTGCGCGGCGTCTCTGAGCATCGAGAAGGCCGATTTAAATTCGCAAAAAATTAAATCCTTTAATGTTAGGGTGTTTTTTTTTTTTTTGTCAATGCAGCAGAGCTGAATGTTATTGTGAAGCAGCCGTCCAAGTTGGCTGTGAATTTCCTCCCGGGGGTAGAGTCTCTGTCCCTGTGTGGCGGCGGTGGTGGTTTCATTAGGCTTATTGGTTCTCCAAACAAAACAGTCCCAAAATGAGCATGCATTTTTCATAAAGCGCATTAAAGTCCTCGTCTAGGAGCGTAAGCCCTCGCCAAACAAGACCCCCCGATTCAAGTGGATTCTGGGTAGCGTAAGTCCCCGTCGTCTCACTCCACGGCACTCCATCACCCCGACTGTAGTGCAGCCGGGGTGAGCAGAGGGAATCACCTCTGTAAACACATACACAATTAACTGAGGCCCCGCGACCCTTCCTCCCCCTCCCCCTCCCTCCTGCACCCTTCCCCTCCCCCGCCGCATTTACCTGGAAAATAGAAGCTGCACCATGTCCACCAGTGTATGCTCAGCAGATTTCCTCAGAAGCTCTGTCAGAGAGAGAGAGGGAGGGAGGGGGAGAGAGAGAGAGAGAGGGAGGGAGGGGGAGAGAGAGAGAGAGAGAGAGAGAGAGAGAGAGAGAGAGAGAGAGAGAGGGAGGGAGGGGGAGAGAGAGAGAGAGAGAGGGAGGGAGGGGGAGAGAGAGAGAGAGAGAGAGAGAGAGAGAGAGAGAGGATGAGAAGAGCAAAACAAACAGGTGAGGCCCCTGACAGCCGAGTCAGGGAGACAGTGTGGTGGATGTGCAAACCACACAGAGGCACCACGCTGGAGTGCAGCTCCGCAAGTGTTTTGTTTGGTCAGACTGGAACCGGGGAGTCTTATTAAGGTCTTACACAAACAGTGGCAGGCCAGACGATCTATGTGTTCATAAACCGGTAGCCGGTAAGTCTGGAGGAATGGGCTCTATGTTAGTGCGGGGCTTGTGTTCCAGAAGTTACCAGAACAAATACCAACACATAGCATGAGCAGAATCCCTTGTGACGCAAAAGACATGAAATCTAACCCTAGTGTAGTTTTTATTTTAGAAACTACAAAGTAATAGGGCACGAGCAGGCTAGTGGGACACATGCTCACCACTCAAACGCATCTCGAAGCAGATCCGGAAGCACGACTGCATGATCTCACACACAGACTCATTGGTCAGGTGGGCTCCAACGGGCGTCCAGCAGCAACGTCCTCAACACCTGCAGCAGGGAACACAGAACCACATGGAACCGGGTCACGCCCCTTTACTCCAATACTGGATGAGTGACATCATGATTTGTACCGCGGGAGTTTCACTGGGAGCTGAAATAGCTAGGAAAAATATTTACAAACAAATATACATAATATAATCCTAATATAAAAATACTGGGAACGTTGAAGTCAAGGTATGTATGGAACACAAAATGTGCGGATTAAACCACACAAATCGACAACAAACAAACGAAGGACAAGACGTGACACGAAAGCAAAGTTTCGCGAGCGAGCAGATTTGGAAGTCGGCATCTTCAAAATGACACCGTCGAAGAACAGTACACAGCGGTGTGTGTGTGTGTGTGTGTCTGTGTGTGTGTGTGTGTGTGTGTGTGTCCGCAGCAAGAGCGTACCTGCAGGATCTTCATGAGGACGACCTCGTCGCTGGCGGGGTCCGTCCCCACAAACCGAGCGTGGGTGACGGCGTCCGCCATGTTCTCGATGGCCTCGGCCGCCGCCTCATGGTTGGCGTCTGGAGGAACACAGAGGAGAACAGAACTAGAGGGTTAAAGCAATGGAGAAGTCCTCGTTGGATTTGAACACACTGCAAAATGGTGGCGTCCCCTTGTTGAAAAAAGGCTGTTTGGAATACAGAATTGAATAAATACAATAATAATAATAGTTGTAATGACTTGTCGTACCCTCAGTCTAAGCAGACATTTTGGAATTGATATAAAACATGTAAAAACTTATAAAAAAATATATTCAATATATACTTCACATTCATCATCACCTCAGCCCCAAGATAAATTCAATGCCATAAAAAGCAGAAAAGCAAACGTTATAATGAAACACAAAAACCGCTAAGCCCTGTCGTGGGGTTGCGGGGATATTAAGCGGCCCGAGAAGCTAATGGTGTTGACAATAAACAAGGTCCTTAGCACACAAACACCAATATCCCAACACATCCGCACACCAAATTAAACACATGTGCACCCCCTACCCCCACGCCCAACGACCCCCCCCACCCCCCACCCCCACGCCCCAGTCTCATCCAACGCCGCCTCTCTTCAAAGCCTGGGATCCGGCCACCAGATGTGGGCCCTTCTCGCTGAGGAGAAGTGGGGCCCTGGACACGGTGGCTGCCACGGTAACAGGGGCCTCTGTTTTTGAAACCCGAGCGGCGAGGAGGAGCCACGGCGCTGACCCTGGTTCCCCCGGTTTACTTTCCCAGAGCCCTTCAGCGGCAACCAATTCATTAGCTAATAAGGAGCAGGGCAGCCAAGCAACAACAGACTCGGGGGAAGGGGGGGGAGAGGGAGAGAAGGACAGATAGGGAGGGAGATTGGAAGAGTGGGAGAGTGGCGGAGAGAGAGATGGGTCCAAAGTGAGGAAGAGAGAGAAGGAGAGTGAACAACGTGAGAGAGAGAGAGCGGAGTAGAGAGACAATGTATGGAGGGCAGAGGGGAGGGGCCAGAGCTAAGCAGGTGAAACCACCTTGCAGAATGGCGTTCAGGTACTGGGAAAATAAGTGTGTTTTTAAGGGTCTTATTATATTATGTACGTATGTAGCGTGCAGGAGAATGATCCCCACCGAGAGCCACTCGGCTTTCACATTAGTAATGTTGTTCCATGCTCGAGAAGAGGTGAGAATCCACACACAATACAGTAGCCAGTGCCTCTGCGTGGAGTTAGTTTGCCAAACGCAAATAGTCGTACACTTTGCATTTGTTGAAGTTGTCACTCCAGTGTAGAAAAGCGTGCCGATTGTAAGATCCCAAGCCCCATAAAAAGGAGCCGACCTTCGCGGTAAGCCTACTGTTATGGAAATCTCGGAGACGATGTCAAGAATGACCCTCACGCTTACCGTCCGACTTCATTGGTGACGGCCGTGCATTTCAGAGGAGCAGGTTGGTGTGTGTGTGTGCTGCGCGCATGCGCAGATATGCACAATAGTCCACCTGGGGTTTCGCCTCAGTTTTCACACCTAATGTGAACCCAAACTCATGAACCCTATTGAGGGCACCTGTTCAAGTGGACCCGGGAGAGGTTCGCTGATCGGCGCCCAGGTACGGTACACAGTGTTCACACTCATCCAACAGACTGGACTTCAGGGTCAAGTGTACGTCCGATGTGGGATCGGATGTGAAAGCCCCCTAAGTACGAACAGTGTTGCTGGAATAGACTTTTTAAGCGTACGATAATTAGGGCCTTGCATTGGAAGAACAGCAGAATGTAATGAACCAAGTGTAATATCTATATCCTCTGATGAATTAAGGGTGGAAACTATTATCCATAGCATTACG
The DNA here is from genome assembly GCA_036785325.1 of Urophycis tenuis. Taxonomy (NCBI): domain Eukaryota; kingdom Metazoa; phylum Chordata; class Actinopteri; order Gadiformes; family Phycidae; genus Urophycis; species Urophycis tenuis. The sequence goes on along the minus strand of JAXIVH010000911.1, from coordinate 17,627 downwards.
TTCCATATATTGTGAGCGAGGGCCCCATAAATAGCGACACTGCCAAAAATAATGACAGTGTAGATCAGGGAATCCCAGTGTAATCTTGTCTAACTTCCTCTATTCTTATACAACCCTCTGTGATAAACTAGGACCATCTGCACCAAAAATGTCCTCGCTGTAGAAAATGGAAAAAAAAAGAGAAAAAAACTACAGTGCAGCACGCATCCAACAGGAAGTGGTTGCGGGTGGCGTGCGCATGCTCCTGCGCGCCGACCGGCGACTCCCAACAGGAAGCGGCTGCGGCGGCGGTGCGCGGTACCGACCAGGGCGTGCGTGTGTGCGTGGAGTCAGCCGGGGGCAGTGGAACCGGGCAGCGCCGCGGTCCCACTGGGGCGACAACAAGCGCGGAAGTTGCATTGAAGACTCCAAAAAAACAAAAAAAAAAGGAAAAGAAAAAAGAAAAGAGGGCAGCCATGTCGACACCGGGGGGAAACCAGAGCCCTGGGGGTGAGAATGGGTGAGGGGTGTGTGTGTGGGGGGGGGGGGGGGGGGGGGGAGGTCCGGCAGAAAGGAGTGATATAAAACACTAATCCCTCTGCTGGCACCCAGACCCCACAGACCACATCAGCACAGGGGAGGACCATTGTTAAAATAACACTGTGGAAAAAGACTGTGTGTGTGTGTGTGTGTGTGTGTGTGTGTGTGTGTGTGTGTGTGTGTGTGTGTGTGTGTGTGTGCGTGCGTGCGTACGGTCACTCTCCCTCATACCGTGTGTCTGTGAGAGAAAGGGGGGGGGGGGCTGTGTGTGTGTGCGCCTGAGGGTATGTGTACTAAAGTCAGTGTGGGTTGGGGTGTGTGGAGTTGGGGTGGTGGTGGTGGTAGTGGTGGAGAACGAGGGGGTGGTAGAAACAGCTGTCACATCAGCCAGTTGAAGTGTATCAAAGTCCTCCATAAAATCAAAGACGTGGCGTGAGAGAGAGAGCGAGCGCAGACAGGACACAGTAGTTTTTCTTTGGGGTTGTTTTTGTGCGTGTGTGCGTTTTCCGTTTAAAGTAGGACACACACACACACACACACACGCACACAAACACGCGGGCACACGCACACGCACGCTCTCCCCTTAAGGGCCAATACATCTTTAGAAGCCAAACAAAGGGACGGCCATCTCTCCCATGTCAGGGTTCAAATGGAGTTTGCTCACCTGTTCTGTCTGCTGAATAGTACACACACAGTCGCAGTGTGACACACGTATACATTGAAAATGTTTGAATAAAAAAAAAAACAAGACAACCACTCAAGAACCTTTCAACTTTTAGAAAGCAGAGATGCGCGACAATTTGGCTCGTATCAATCTGGCTGGTATCGTATTTCACACACACACACACACACACACACACACACACACACACACACACACACACACACACACACACACACACACACACACACACACACACACACACACACACACACACACACACACACACACACACACACACACACTAGTGTCAGTGCGTCAACAGTTGTCATAAATGTGGTTCAGCCAGTGCCAGAGTTTGCGTGTCGCTGGAAAACCTTCATTCTCGATGGAGAATATATCGAGGCTACCTCGATCGTTTAATCAATTGTTTGAGGTGTCAAAATATGTTACATTACAGCCTCCCTCAAGGGTTTGTGTGATATATGTATTGAGGTTGTAACCTATATATAAACACATACATAAACCAACTAGTTAACTAGTAAACAATACATTGCTTAAATTTAAAAACACACAAAATGCATCATGTTGTCTTCCTAAGATCAGGGTAAATGTTTTCTCCCCCCTACCCAGGACAGGGACACTCAGGCGCTACTATGCTCCATTAAGCTCATGTCCTCTAACGGAGGCTAATGCTGGTTGAGCCTCAGCTCAGCCTTAGCATTAAAAGCTAAGGGCTAAGAGCTAAGGGCTAGGAGCGGCCATAGGTTAGCCCTGAGCCTTGCTAACATGCCAGTGAGAAGGAGCGGTAAGCTGGGTAAAGACAGATCGGTTGGTATGAAAAAAAAAAAAGGGCAGCTCTGGAGGTCTCTCAGTGCTGGGGGTCTGTGAACGGGGGGGAGGGGGGGGGACCTCCTTGAGCCAGTCTCCTCTGCCCCCATGCCAGCAGGCCTCAGGCCACAGATTCAGAGGAATTAACTCTCACTTAATGAAAGAGGGGGCGAGCAAGGTCGCTTGTCTGTCTTCATCTGTGTGTGTCTCTGTGTGTGTGTGTGTGTGTGTGTGTGTGTGTGTCTACATGTAATAACGAGAGAGCCTGAGAGAGGGGATTTGCCCACCTCTCTCCCTTTCTCTCTGGTTCTGTCGAGTGAGGAGAGGGTGGGGTGGGGGTGGGGGGTGGGGGGTGGGGGTGGGGGGGGGGGGGGGGCAGAAAAGACGTGGAGGAGGAACAAAGGTGGCAACATTGTGCAGCACACGCTCAACTCCCCACCAGCACAATAGTTGGGGGAAGGTGTTTAGTGTGACACCCGGGGTAAAGAGGAACAGGACAGCCTGCTGGGGGTACCACTTGAGGGGATAGAAGCGTAATGTGTGCAAACTTGCACTGAACCCCCTCCCACCCACATCAGAGGCCCCATAGACATGCCGCTCCGATTCAAAAGAAGGGAGAATTCCTGTTTTGGCTCACAACAAAAGGACAGACTTGTTGATCTCCAGTTGCCTGAAAAGCCCGCAGATAATTATTTGCCATAATGTTTTGGGGGGGGGGGGGGGGGGGGAAAGAGTGGTTTCTATTGCAGTCGCCATCTGCTCTTTTATTTCAATATAATTATTGCGTTGGCCTTCATACGATTTTTGTTAAAAATTTTCAGTTGGGAAACAATGGTGACTTCCTCGCCGTGTGAATGAAACCGAACAGAATAGAGGATTAACGTCAGAATGCTGAGAAACGCTCCAGGCGTGGTGAACTAGGGCACTTACAACAACAACAAAAAAAAAAACTAGTCGCCATATTTAATGAGAGGAGGGAAAGTTAAAACAGTTGTTTAACAAAAGCGCGGTGGAGTGTCTGGCTCCGAGCAGCTCCGTGAGCAGTCAGACAGGTGCGCGTGTGCTGCTGAGATGTACGAGTTGTGTGAAACGTAAACTCAGTGTATGAGTTATGGCTGCTAATTTGATAGGCCACAGCGACCCAGCATTGCATGATGTTATTGTTGGATGAAGCTGGATTTAGTGTGGGCATGGCAACCAATGTTGTACACCAAGTTTGGTGCAAATTGGCCAATAAATCAAAACATGTTGGCCAATAAATCAAAGTGTTCAGTCCCGTGAGGAACTAAACATTATTTCTAACCAGCCAAGAGACTATTAAGTCATTTCATCGGACCCTGTATTTAAAAATGGCCACCGTATTTCATGGAGTGAGGGGAGGACGAGAGGAGAATAGTGAAACAGTGAATAGTGAAAAGCGACGTTCAGCCCCATGGGGTTAAGCTCCTCTCCTTACCTCACCGAGAGACTTTCTATGATTCTTTCTCCCGGCATGCTGTTGAAACGTGGGGGGCTCCCGTGTGTTTGAATGAAGCCAGGAGGTGGCAGTACTTGACAGGACCGCTGTTCCATTCCCACCCCTCTCGGGCATTCTCTGGGTGTACTTTAAACAGCCTCTCTACCTCGGCTTCTCCCACTGCACTGTAAAACGGGTTAATGCATACCCGGGAACGGCCCTGCAATGATACCCCGTTTCTGCGTCCTAGGGGACCACTTGGGAGAGGGGAAGCGTGGGGGGGGGGGGGGGCAAGAGCTTTAAAGGACAGATCTGAGAAGCTGATGTCACAACAATCAGTAGTGATGTCTTGCTCTGCGTTCCAACTCGCGTCTCCGGTCCGAGACGGGAGTTCCCTCACTGATTAGGAAAGTTAAAAGCGCGTTAATGAGGATTGTTTAATCATCCAATGGTGTCGCTTTATTAAAGAAAATAAATACTCAGAGCTTTGGGAGCTATTTATAGGCTGTTAGAGAAAGCAGGTTGGGCAAACTCGACATTTGATTGGAGTGCTAAAAACGACTGACAAGGCTGTGTAAAAAGTACTGTGGTGTTTACCTGTGATTAACATTAAGCCTCCCTGCGTATTTAATTCATATTAGATTAGCAGATGAAAGCCCTTATCACAGCCGTGCACAATGGAGTCTTCAGCTTTGGCTTCAAATCAAATTTAACCCTGCAAAGGAATAATAAAGGAGCATGTCCATGCCCTTATGTGTGATGCATGATATTAAATGTAATATAAACAAAATACACTTTCTAAACAATAATAAACATGAGTCAAGCATACTTGACAAACGTATCTGTTTTTTTATTTTAATCTAAAGCCGAACGACACGTCTACATTGGGAATCGATTCCAATTCCACTCTGTTTATCGATTGATTGAGCGGTTTATTTATGTATATTTTATATTTACCCAAGGCAAAATTACAACACATTTACTTACGTAATTATAACAGAGTTAAGCTCAGGGGATACGGGAAATGTTCCGACCGCGCTAATCTCCATCAAGCCACGGACGTCAACTACTTTATCAGTTGAAAGGCAAACATCCTCGCCAAACAACTTCAGATAATTAACCAGCGGGGATCAGCCTGGGGACGGTCATGCTCAGGCGGTCCACCTTCAATAATAACCATAATAATAATGAGCTTTATAGCAACGTGGCCTCTTAATTAAAGAGGATTGATCCGGACGGGTTCGGCTGTCAGGGCACCATGGGAAATGTATTTAGTACGCGGTAGTCGCTCCTGACACATTCGGCAGATCATGTTGCAGCCCTCCTTCAAGTCGCCTTCAGTATCTCTGGCCGCCGTGGCGTCCAGCTGGCCCCCACCACACCAGATGCAGACACAAATTAGGGAGGACGAGGAAGGGGGGGGGGGCGGGGAGTGAATTAGGCAGAAGAGGTGGTAAACATGTAAAAGGGCCCCTCGTGGAGGACCATATCACAGCCCTGGGTGCCACCGGTGTCCCGACGCATTCGGTCTTACAAGGGAGGCCCGGAGCGTGTGGGGGAGTACATGGGAAGCGGGGGGTTGTGGGGACCGTCGGACCCATATTGCCATGGATACGCCGTCCCCTTTGAGCCGTGCTGATGAGATGCGGTGGTCGAGGAGATGGGGGGGGAGGGGAGGGGAGGGATTATGGGGGGCCATCAGGTCTGGAAGGATGGAGTGGGGGGGGTGGATTTCTGAGGCGACCTATGTGGACTTTCCCACTCCCTTGATACCTTTTTTCAGTTATTGGTTTATTTCTTTGAAAATCTAGTTTCCAATTACACTATAAATAAATGTATCAAATGTATATTTTTATGAAAGTAAATCATTTTCATGCCCCTTTTTACAATATTGTTGTAACATTCAGCAAAGCACTATTATTAACTACATACAATACCAATACAATAAACTTACAAGACAATAAACAAAGCAAAGAAATACACCTGTCCTTCACCTAATGTATACAAGGGACTCTCTAGCTAGCGCTGGTATTAACCAGGCAGTATAGTGCAGCACTACAGCTAATGCACTATATACAACAGTGTACTGCTGCACCACACACACATCAGCTCTATCAGCGTGACCATGGCACCCAAACAGAAAAACGTTTGGTACGAGCCAGCCAAACTTTAACACGCATTAAAGTTCTATTGTACTTCAGGCTCGGACCACCGAACGGGAGACACCACAGACCCCTCCCCCGCCTCCCCCGCCTCCCCCCCCCCCCACCCTCTCTCTTCCACATGAGCCAACCTCACCAGCCAGCGGAGCCCAGACTCGCATCTCGCCATGTGTTCCCATTTCACACCGCTCTGCTAAACACGGCGGGGCGAAGACCGCCGGACCGCGGCGGTGTTATGACGCGCGGCGGGGCTGCGCGGGGCTGCGCGGGGCCGCACCGAGCGACGGCCGGCGAGCGCGCCGCCGGTGAGAAGAGCGCATTCCCCGCATTCCGGCAGCCAGCCGGGCGAACGCGCGGCACCCCACAGCACTCATTAGTCACAAAGGAAAACTCTGACCTTTATAAATTGCAAACATGAAACATAATCCCGCGGAATCAATGGCAACCTCACGCAGTCCCTTCCACGCTAGCTTAAGCCTATATGCAATCAACTGTTTAATCACGCCGTTGCTAAATTTAATTTCCACGGGTACATACGTGTGCGCGTGTGTGGGTGTGTGTGCGCGCTCGTGCGTGCGTGTGCATGTGTATACACACACACTGCACTGGCAGCATAAAAAGAAGCAAAACTAATAATGTACACAATTAGCGGTGTAATCCACTCCTCAGCCCTGTGAAGTTGTTTATCTAATTTATCAAGGGGCCGAAGGAAAAGCTGCGAACTGTTTTTTAACGTTGTTAAGGTATGAATAAATGAAGGAGAGAAGCAGCTCGGGGGCCGATCCCAGGGAGCGGGCAGGCGGTGCGCTCACCTATGAGGCCGTAGGAGAGGAACTTGTTGACGGAGGTGAGAGCGAGGCCTGTGATTGGTCCGGTGGTGTCCTCGGAACGCACCACCTCCAGGAAGGGCCGCAGGAACACGTTGGGCTCCACATCCGCCAGCTCTGTAGAGGGGGAGAGAGAGAGAGAGAGAGAGAGATACATAATAAATACACAATCAACAGAGGAAAAGAGTTAAATAGCAAGAGAGAAAGACGAGAGGATGCTTCAACACATAGTGGGAATATATTGATTTGACTATTGGATTAAAAAAAAAGTTAGGCACATTATTTCTATAGCCGTTTTCAGCCAACGTGTTTCTACTAAACGGCCGTGACAGATGGCAACAGAAAGTCAATGTACATTTGTCCGTTTCCCCTCAATCGGTGTTTGCAAATACGCAAGAACAATGGGAAACGTCAACACTTTAGCCGACGTCTTCAGCCAACCGACATCTTCAGAGTCAAGTACCAAATTGACAGCTATGAAAAGAAAAGGAAAACCTCATGTGGCTTTCATAAAAGCGTTTTTCAAATAATAATACATGGTGTGCACTCGTCTCCACACACACACACACCAAAAAAATTAAACATCACTTTCAAATATCCTTAATGCCCCGGTGATCCCCTCCACTTATTGTGGTGGCGGTTTCTGCCTAAACCGCCCATCTCTCACGGCGCAATCCTCCGCAAGACCTTAGCCCTCAAAATGTGTTTGGCACACAAACAAGGCCCGACAGAGGCGGTGGACAGAGTTTAATATACTCTCCCTCCCTGCTCTATAAAGGTCTGTGTAAACAGTCCCTGGTGCCCTCTGGGAGCAGATCAGGGGGGAATTAGCCACGCTAGAGGTTGTAACCCCCTCTCTCTCTCTCTCCCTTTCTCTCTCTCTCTCTCCCCCTCTCTCCCCCTCTCTCTCGCTCGGCCGCTGGGGCGAACAGGAGATGGAAAGGGGGTGGGGGTTTGGGGAGAGGCGAGAGGGGTGTGGAGGGTGTAGGGGTTGAATAAAAAATTAAAACCGAAGTGAGGACTAGGAGAATGTGATGGGAAGGCCAAAGGCCCGGCTGAGGTTGTGGTTTACAGATTACAGTATTACAGTATTACAACAGTATTGTTGATATTTTCAAAACGCAGACAATAGCGGACCGCAAGTTACAAAAACGGTCCACACAGAGCGGTTGGGGTCCAGAGCAGGGCTTCGGTTATACAGCTGCTGTGGAGCGGCTACTTTTTCTCGCGTTGCTTTTTCTCGCGGCTGGCATTGACAACCATTTCTGATGAGTTCATTTGGAAGGGTCTCGAGCTCGTGAGACACAATGTGTCCCCCTACAAAAGATTCCCATGCATTACAATGACAATAATGTCTACCTCAACTGGTAGAGCATGGCAGTAACACTGGCAGGTTGAGGGACTGGCTCCCAAAAATGCCAAGAATGTATGCACACACAGTGTACCACCATTTGAATAAATGTGTCCACCAAATGGCAAAGTGCTAGTATTCAATATTATACTAATATTTGTTTAAATAACAATTGCTCTTCAGAAAGGTGGGTGCCAAATTTCCCGGACTTCCTGCCTGGGATCAATAAAGAACAACCTTATCTTGCACAAGCATCTCGTGTTGTGAGTTCGCCACATCTGGCCAACCAACCACCTAACCAATCATCCCTTTGTCCCCCTCTCTCTCTCACTCTTTTTCTCACCCTTCACTTTTATTGCCCCCCCCCCCACCCCTCTATATCTAGAGGGTGGAGTGAGAGGGGGCTGGGGAACAGAAAAACAAGAAACAGGTAAAAACAACAACAGGCCAAATTACTGGAGTCACGCACAGCTCCCTGAGCCTCTGCAGCGAGGTAGCGCTGGCCACAGCAATACCAGGAGGATTAGGGCTTTCTTGAGAACAGCCCCACTCCAAACGGAGGGGAGGAAGGACTTCAAAAGGCGTCCAAAAGGAGAGCGTCCAACCAATTTTAAAAAAGTGCACATGTGACCGCTCGGCATTAATGCGCGTTACCAGATACCCCTGCGGCGTGTTTGGAAATCAAATATGAAATCATTTCGGGAAAAGATCAGGACTATCCTTTATCGGGCGCCAGGTCGCCGTTTGCAAAACAATCTGACGAACGCATGTCTTTGCGTTTATGAAAAATCTGTTTTGGGGGTTTCTGGTGCTTTCCGTGCATCAGGGAAAAGTCTAAACGCTTTGTAAGTCTTCGGGGTTGCAAGAGAGCATGTAAATCTAGTGACAATGGCGTTGAATGAAAGCCGGTGCGAAACGTGCGTGCAACTCTCTCAACAGAGCCGGCACTCCCCGATATGACCTATGAGGAACTCAATGTTCACCAGCGGACCGAAAGAAAAAAAAAAAAACACAGAAAAATACATTTAATCATGAATGACACCAAGGGTGCAGCGGAGACAGCGGCAGTGATGTTGGTCCAATCATTCGATAAGCTGGCAGAAAACTTTTTGAAAAGGGGGTCTTAGTGTCCCATTACGTTACAGTGGAGGTAAAAACATTTGGAAAGGGGAAGCAGGGAGCTGAAATGAATCTGTCAATAGATCCTGATGAAGACTTCATCAAAGGTGATCACCCTGTAAGTGCCTTCTCAACGACCCCCAGATTGGAAAACTCAATTGTGTTGTATTGATCTGGTGGAGGCACAGCTGTGAAAGCAGCACTGGACTGGAGACGTACTTCAGTGGCCACCGCAGCCACCGGCCCCGCCAGCAATATCCAATCACCTAAAATACAGGCTCTGTACTTCAGCTCAATCTTCTGAAATATAGTAAGAATGATGATAAGAATGGACTCTCGCGTAGCGCAGCAATCAAATGATAACCATGTTGACCTTTGGAAGTCATTGACTACATATATATTTTTTTTTTTAATAAAAATGGCATGAGATCCAGCCGGGCCGCCATGTTATCTCAGGGCTGTGTTGGCGGGGTGCAACGCAAACAATTAAGAGGGCGCCAGTCTAATTCAACCTCCTCTTAATTGGTCGAAGGCGGTAGGAGAAATAAGGCCCCAACAGGATTCACCAAAGGTCTAATCCTATGTACCTTTAGCACCCCGCGGCCCCCATTCAACTGCTGTACACTTCGGAGCGAGGAGCTAGCCATGTGTGGCTTACCTCTCACCAAATAACCCCAGCAGAGGGAGGGCAGGAGGAGGAGGGGGGAGGGGGGGGGTGGGGTGGTGGGGGATGGAATGGACCTTTGCCTCCCAGGAGAGCCAGCGAGGATGAGGAGTGATACACTGAAAACGTGAGGCTCTAACACATGCACATCCATTGGCAGTGGACCAGAAAGGACTTAAAACATGGGGAGCTACAGGGCGAGCTCCCGTTCTGTGTATCAACTGTAATGGAGACCAATAACAAGCAAAAAGACAAGATACAGTACAGAGAACATCGTCACAAGGGAAACAGAACCCCCCATTTACACTTGATCCAAGCCATTACTATTGGGGAAATGTGAAATTATACCAAATGTTACATTTATTCACACCAGAATTCCATGAAATCTTTCAGAGACAAAATGAGGCCTGAGTTTAATAGACAGAGCTATGACCAAGAAATGGTAGAGTAGTTAAAGTGAAAGGCCAAAGAGCAAAGTGCAGTGGATATACAGTATCTAATAACTGGAGGATTGCAAGTCGCCACCACACCTTACAAACCTTCTTGTCTTAACACGTAGCATGTTGAATAGCATCCAAATGGTATAAAACACTGGTAAAGTTTAGTGGAGTAACATACAGTCAGCAACAAACAGTCCAAGTCTCGGTATATGCAGCAGATTGCACTGATGCTTAATTATGAACATTATAATCCATTTTTAAAAGGAAATTTATTTGAGAATTAGAAAGTGTTTTGGTCAATCAATGATAACAGCTGGATTTTTACCTCAACAGGGAGAAGAAAACGCAGAAAGAAAGAAAAAACAGAAAAATCATGATTCTATGCAAGTTTCACATATCACACTCTACAAACAAGAAGCCAATTTCATAACTTTCCAGGGTGAATGCATAAATGAGTGAGCGAGAAAATCGAGCGAACGAGAGCAGGAGACACGGGGACAGAACGAGGGAGAGACAGAGCAGGAAGGGTACATAGGTGTAAATGCAGTGTGAGGTTTGGGAAGGGGAACAGGGCCCGGGGCTATTTGGAGCACCACATGATGACCACTAGAAACACAGTGGTGGACTGCGGGGCCCCTGGGGCCGACGGGCCCCTCCTAATTGCTTAATTACATCACAAAGGGTTGAATGACTTAATTTGTCGGCCTGCCATGTCACATATTTTACAGTAATAAAAGGCCACTGGTGCAAGAATGTATGGGTAATGGACAGTGTGTTCGATTTATAAATTCCCATACTTGACTATTTGAATTTCAGTCCATTTTAAAACTATCAAATTATTTGAAAGACCTTCAGGAAATGCAAGAGGCAAAACAAGTGCAAACTTTGGTCCTACATGATGTTCCATCAAAATAAACCTGTGTTGTTCAGGACGCACTTGATCCACGCCATGTCGTCTGTGTGAAACAGCACGTGTAATTAGGAAAAGCATATAGTTTAGAGATCGTCATTAGCAATACATGTCTGTCTATCGGCTGCCCTCTCACACGCAGGGGGATGATTCACAGGGCATGTCCTGTGAATCACCGTGAACTTGTTTTCCAAGTGAATCACTTAAATTCCCCCACGTTGTACTTGTGAAACAATTTGCACGGTGCCAACGATGTTCAATCGAAACCCGACGTGGCCGCATAATCGTCTCCTCGTTAAGTGGAGTGGGCGTCGGCCATCCCACCGCTCGCTGAATCTCCAACACAATTGTGTAAATATCACATAACTTCCTCTCGCGATGACTTCTTCCGACTACAAAAAGGTGGGGGTGGGGGGGTGGCAGTTTGTATCCCACACTGTCGCCCCAAAACCAAATCACTGATGGTTATTGATCAGGGGGAGAAGGGAGAGAGGGGGGAGGAAGGTGAGAGTCCTTGGTAATCAACATCCCAGGTCCTGGAAGGCAGTAGATGGGAAAACAGAGAGCGAGAGAGAGACATCGTTTTAACAAGTCCACCAAGGCCAGATTGACTCCCCAGAGCCCTGGAGGGAGCGTTCCCATCCTTGTGTCTTGTCCGAGGTAGACACGACGTCTCGTCTTCTCCCGTGTCCAACAGGGGATGTTCTGATGTACGTCAACCTCACACCCCCCTCCTCCCCCCCCTGCTGTACACTCACACAAATTCATTCATCCCCTCTCCCCCAGTTCTCCCCGCTGCCTCCATCACTCTGGAAGGAAATTGGCAGTTGTCGAAGGAGGCAATTAGGACGTAACAATGCTATGGTGCTCCATATGGGGGTGGGCTTTCTGGCCACAGTGGTATTTCATAGACGCCGTGCACAATGCTCCTGAACGACCAAAACAGGCAATTTGAAAAGCCCCCGGAGAAATTAAAAGTTTTCCGATAGCTTGAAAGGGATGGCTGCCTGGCGGTAAGGGCAACTGCAGGGGAGCATCTCAGAGACGCTGAGTGGAATATGGTTTGCATGTGTATACAGTACACGCACACGCACACACACAGTCACACACAGTCACACGCACACACACACACACACACACACACACACACACAGTCACACACACACACAGACACACACACACACACACACACACACACACACACACTTCTTTTATACTGGGAACAAGAGAAGCTGGTGTGCGGAAACGCAACACGGGACAAAGAATGATTGACGTGTCGGTGGTGGCCCCTGAGAGTCCCTACGTTTCCCCGAGACCACATGAGAGAGTGTTTCTCTTGTCTTGTTAAAGTGGCCATCTCGGAGAGTTGCGTTTTGTTCTCTTTGGCGACATCTATAGTGATAAGTGGTCACTGCGGGTGTGCGCTTCGGACCGACCGCACTTCCCAGAGATCCAAACAGTGTCGCCTTCATGATGTCAGTTGGTTTACTGGTGAGAGCCCCGGGGTAAAAAAAAAAAAAAAAAAAAAAAAGCCTCTTCACACGCAAGTGACTTGACGAGAGGCTCAGTTGGGTGAAATGTTTGACATTTTGTTATTCGCGCATTGTTATCCATTGTTTACTAGTAATAAATCAACATTTTGACGATGAACGTGGATAACTGTAAAGTCTGAGTGGCGTCGCTGAATGTCAATCCCCACGACGCGGCATGCGCAACTGTTTGTGTTTCTGCGGTCTCGTCTCCAGGCAATGCTGCAGTTAATGGTGTGCTGACGTGGACCCCCCCCCCCCTCCCTACACACTACACACACACACACACGCACACGCCCACACACACACACACACACGTGTGTCCATGTTTCGTTTACCATGACTCTACGGTGCCTTCAGATTAAAGACAACACGGACTGTAGACACACAGTCCCGAACCGGTCGGCCCCAGAGGCCCGGGGCGGTGTTCAAACTGCCCTTTTGGCCTCCACGTTGATCGGCAACGCACACCCAGAGCATGTCCCCCGCCCCGGTGCCCGCGAGCGTGCGACCGTGAGGGAGAACTTAAGAGAAATGTGTCGTGTTTCAGTTTAAACAAAAGGGTCTGAGGTTATGAGCTATAAAGCGGCACCCCGGGGAACTGAAATGAAATAGAACGGGGGGGGGGGGGGGGGGGGGGGGACCGGGGACAGGGGGGCGGCGTTCACATGTGTCTAATAGGCCAGATAGTCAGTGGGATCCCTAGAAAAACCTAAACTGTAATCCCCTCAAAGCAAAGCAGGTGCGTTGAAAAGCATGACTTTATTAGCACATTTTTCAGTGTCGGGGGCATGGGGGGGGGGGGGGGGGGGGTGTGGGGTGTGGGAGTGGGGGTGGATCGCGCTATACGTTGCACCTGTTATCCTGTACATAAAATGTGCTCTCTATGCCGCATAGTTTTCACACACAGACCATGTAATCTGGACGGCGGTGGTGGCAAAGGGGTGGTGGTGGGTGGGTGGGTGGGTGGTGGTGGGTGGGGTTAATGTTTTCCACAGGGCCCCCGTCGCCGCGGTGATGGATGGACATGCTTCACGCTCAATCTTCGTACCAACAACCGGATGTCGTTTCGCGGGTTATAAAAAAGAAAAAGAAAAAAAACGCTGAGCTGGCAGAAGAAAACGTCTCGCCTTCGCTGCCGAGTCACATGTTGTTGAGACCCACACTTTGGCCTTGAGAGAGCGTGTGTGTGTGTGTGTGTGTGTGTGTGTGTGTGTGTGTCCATGTTAATGGCGAGGATTGTCATTTTAAGAGTTTTGACCGGCTCCAGGTTCCTTGAGTTCCGATCATAAGGAGGTCAATGTACGTTTCTGTCAAGAATTGGCACACTCTCATTTCCGCAGAAACACCTTGGCGGTAAACAGGGGGGGCTCTTCCGAGCCAATCAGCCCCATTTCATTTATAATGCTCAACCATTTGCTCCCGACTGTCAATCGCTCCGCGGCTGCCCTTCATACGAGGTGCCATCAAATTATCGCCTCTATTTCCAGAAAAACAAACACAGGAGCAAGACAAGATATTTCCATTTGTTCCTGTGACCATATAACCTTGCATACATCGGTCGCGTCTTGGGAGAGATGGTGGGGGTGCTGAGGGGCGGTGGGAATAGGAACTGGAGGAGTGTGGGGGTTAGGGGCGCCCACAGATTGAGTTTGAGACAGGGGTATGGCTCAGTATAGTGTACAGTTAGGGAGGGGAGGTGGGGGGGGGGTTCAAGCGACAGAGAGCCGCCGCCTCATGATCCATCAACACACACACACAGACACACACACACACACACACACACACACACACACACAGCTATGGGAGGCATCCAATTAAAAAGGAGAAGATAAAAACACAATATGAGGAATGAACAACAGGAAGAGAGAAAAGAGGGTGAGACGGAGGGAGACCGGGTGATTGTCAAACAGGGATGGGGGGGGTGAGGGCTGCGGTAGGGGTGGCGGGGACGGGGGAAGGGGGGGGGGGTTGTCTGCACGCTCACAACCAAAGACAACAGACGGGGGGGTATGGTGGCGGTTGGGGCTGGTGGCGGCGGAGACGACAGACACGGATAGGGTTCGAGGGGCGAGGGGTTGTTGGTGGAGGGGGGTGGGTGGGGGGGATGGTTGGGGGTCTGGATGCTCAGAAGCAGGGACGTCAGACAGGGGATGGGGTGGCGGAGACTGGATTGGCGTGGGGTGGGGGGGGGGGGGTGTCTTGGATGCTAAGAACCAGCGCCCCCTATGCGTCTCACCTGCTGCCCTCCCTCAGCGCCCCACTAATGGCATTCTCGGGGGTATGAGGGAACCTTACAACCACGCACCGTAGACCTTCACAACAGGCTCCGGGGGGCTGTGGTGGTGGTGGGGGGGGGGGGGCTGTGTGTGTGTTCGTAAAAGACACAATACAAGGCCGGCACGCAGGCACACTGGCGCTCGCGCCACAACTGTGGCGTACCTCAAAGTGCTGCTCCAACAGAGGGGATGCCAGGAGACACCAACAGGGTTTATTTTTATTTGGACTTGAATGCGGTGAGCACACCAGAGCGAGTCAATCAAACAGAAGGAGGGAAAAATGTGAAGGCAACCGTGGTAGCCGAGCCTCTAGGAAAACAAACACGAGATGATTTAGGGACTTATGTAATGAATGGCACTCGCACGGGTGTAAATCTCTCACCTCAAAACGGGTCTGTTATGATTAGGATTCCAATGAGATTTAGATTCTTTGGAGGGGAAAAACATGATCCAACACATGATTTCATCGAAGCGGCAACACTCTTCTTTTTCTTTCTTTTTTTTGCGCAAAATACACAATTGCGACTGAAGGCAACAATTGGAAAGAAACGCGGTACACAAACCTTTACGCTTTCAGCACCCGGCACTTATTTTTAAGTGCCGGATTACAATGAATGTGAACATGAATCAGAAGCACTACACTATTAAAGCACTACTCCTGCTACCAACACTACTAAGCGTATAAGCACACAAGACCGACCTGTTATTAATATAGGCAGATCATCATGGTAACCTGGTTTCACATAGCTGCAGAATGGGATGAGCAACTAACTTTATAAGCATTATTTAGATTCAAGCATTAATCACATTCTTTCATCTAAAGCCACTTGAATGAATTATTGCATATAGACAGCGCAGACAGCATTTTTCCTCAATGATGCCTACAGGCAGACTGTGGATATAGGCAGACTGGGGATCGAACCCACGTCCTGTCGGCTGGGAGTCGAGCGCCCTAACCACTGTGGGCCCTAACCACTGTGGTATCCTGACCCTCTCTTATAATTTTATAGCCCCAGACCATCAAACCAAGAGAGAGAGAGAGAGAGAGAGCGGCGTGGACAGGAAAGGGCCCATATGCCAAAGGCATGACGTGATGCATGACAACAAACCGCCGCGGCCTCACAGCGTGGGCCGGTCAGGGCAAGTTAGTGGGCGATGAGCCCTGAACCTCGCGCAATGCTCCAGAGGTAAATCCTCTTTAGGCCCCCTGCTGAGTGCTCCCAGTGGCAGGCTAATTTCCCCCCCCCCCCCCCAGCTCCTTCCTCATCTACCTTGACATGACACCCGACGCCAGCTGTTCTGCGAGCCCCCGCTGGTGTTTTAAGCTGCCCGTCTGTGTTTCAGTGGCCTTTCCAGACCGAGAGATAATAAACGATAAATCAAGTTTTAAAGAGTCAACGGGCTGCGTTGAGATGTTACGCGAGGAACAGCGCCATCCTTGGTGAAATGGCAGCATTGGATTATAACTTGGAGAGGTTGTTTGGGTTGTCTACTTTTGGACTTTCACATGCCGACTGTTGACTGACGTGCAAAACAAGCTCATTGAACATGACAAAACAAGTAACTTTAGCCATCGTTGGACTGTAAAAAATTACACTTTGCCTTGTGCATTTTACAGGTGTTTTTGCATCCTACAGCTTTAAGAAAGACGTAGCTGGTTAAAACCGAGCCAATCAGAAATATCTTAAATATCTTTAAATTTTTTAATCTTCGTCATGACCCAAATAATTACATCAAGACCAATGACACGATGAATGGACAAATTGCACGTGTTGCACAAATCAGGTATTAGCAATCCACTTCCAGGCGCATGGTCTGAGTAATCTCCACGCCCAGGTTACTGCGCTCGTGAGTGGAAAGGCCTCTTCTCCTCCACTTCATCCCTGCCCGGGAGTGGTGCAAGCCCCTCATTTGAATGTAACCGTTCAGCGGGCGAGCCCATCAGTATTAATAGGCCGATACCACTGTATTTAGACGTGATGCTCCCTTTATTCCCACCCTGCATTGACAGCAAATCCTCTGTGTGTGTTTAATAAATCACAGCGGTTAGGTGCGCGGGCTTAGTCCTCAAGTCACCCTAATGACTATATTATGAGCCGCAGCATTAGGAAGGATTAATACGACAGGACAACAGATCAGGCGCGTGCCCTCGACACAGAAGCAGACGGCCGCCCGCAGCTCCCCGACAGCTCAGGAGAACATTAATGAGCTGGTTTTACATGGAGGTTATCTGCTCAGGGAGGGAGAGAGAAGAATAGAAAGAAAAGGCCATCTCGATGCCTCCCTCCCTCCTCCCTCCCCGCCCCCACCCCCCGTCAACCCCCCATCGGCTATCTCTGGGGGTATCTCTGGTTACTCTGCAAGCTTTAGTCTGGGAAGCACACTCGGAGTATAACCCCTAGTGGTCCCCTCACAAGCCCTGTACAGCTGGGATAAACACCCAAACAAAT
The DNA here is from genome assembly GCA_036785325.1 of Urophycis tenuis. Lineage (NCBI taxonomy): Eukaryota > Metazoa > Chordata > Actinopteri > Gadiformes > Phycidae > Urophycis > Urophycis tenuis. The sequence continues at coordinate 429 of JAXIVH010000911.1, read as the reverse complement.
AGTTGTTGGGACTAGATATACAGAGCTGAAAGCCTGCCTGGTCCATCTGGAGGGCTGGTGGGTTGAGCCAGCACAAACCCCGGCTGCTTCAGCCCGTCTACAAGCAACACTTTCTATAGACAGTGGAGAATATAGAGGGGAAATGCGCACGGAATAAAGCTTGCATTGTTCAAGTCTAAAATGTTTCTGCCGGAGAACGGCGGGAGCTAACTTTTACCGTAAAGAATGTGGATCGCACAAGAGTATCAGGAATTAAATTAAAACTCTGAAAGGATGAGGGTTAAAGTGACTGGGAATGTTACAATATAATCAATGCGTGTACGCTTCTGATATTCATAACAATAATCCCCTCGTTATTAACCACTCCAATGATAGACAAACGCTTCCAAATATAATTTAACAGACAAAAACATCCAGTCAATTCTTACG
>JAXIVH010000910.1:32500-37310 GCA_036785325.1 Urophycis tenuis | reverse complement strand
AAACTTTGAGACAAGCATATGCTACTGGCAGGATCAACCAGGATGGCCGTGGACTCTCTGCCGACCCGCTGCTGGAGCGAGCGGCGTTCGAATCGGACCGCGTCCCCGCGTTCGATCGGGGGCGCCTTCCGCGCTTCGCCGCCCCTTTCTCGGCCTCCGGGGAGCGTCGGACCCGGTACGGTAGTCTGGGGTGCGCCGCGGGGCCCCGGCGGTCGACCCTGGTGAGTGCGCACCACCGTCGGGTCATGCCGGGGCCGGCTGGCCAGCCTGCATCCCTCCTACCGTCCGTTGGTTCGATCCGACGGCTGTTCCCCCTCGGGTCCGGTCCTGGGGGGCTGGGCTCGGGTCTGGGGTGTGCACCGTGCCGCCGGGGAGGGCCGACGCCGGCCGCTCCTCACTCTGACAAACGGTGTTTGGTAAAATCGGCTGTTTGAGAAACGTACGCTTCGGAAGAACCGTGGCGATCGGGGGGACCGGATCGACTTAGGCCACAACCCGGGGCGGGTGCGTCTTCGTCGGGCTCCGGACTCTCCTCAACCACGGCCCGGCCTGGTAGGACAACCTGGGCAGACGGGGCGACTCGGGTCTCTTTCAAACGTGAGTTATTCACCGGTCCTCCAAAACGTTGGGAGACCGGGTCCGGGGGGGTCCGGGGGGTCTGGGGGGACGCTGGTGTGAGGAGCCTGTCGGGGTGGAGCGTGGCCACCCTGGAGGCCCTCACCGGGGCGTCCCTCTCTTGCCGTGTCCGGGAGAGGCGAGGTCATCTCGGATAAGAAACCTCATTCGAACTCCATGGAAGAAGCTTTGAAAGTGCCTCTCCTATATATGCTGCGGGAGGTGCTCAACTCGCCTCACAAAATTCGCACGCCTTGACTCAGAGAATTGAGTCAACTTTGCGAGTAAGCCCATGGTGATCCAAATCCCATTGAAATGAATGGGGCCCATGGTGATCCACTCTTTGGGTGAGCCCATGGTGATCCACTCGACACTTAGAATATTTTCAACATTTTGAGGGTGTCCCATGGTGATCTGCTCGACACTTAGAATATTTTCCACATTTTCAGAGTTGCCCATGGTGGTCCAGCTCGACACTTAGAATATTTTCACCACTTTCAGAGTTTCCCATGGTGGTCCAGCTCGACACTTAGAATATTTTCCACCACTTTCAGAGTTTCCCATGGTGGTCCAGCTCGACACTTAGAATATTTTCCACCACTTTCAGAGTTTCCCATGGTGGTCCAGCTCGACACTTAGAATATTTTTCACCACTTTCAGAGTTTCCCATGGTGGTCCAGCTCGACACTTAGAATATTTTTCACCACTTTCAGAGTTACCCATGGTGGTCCGTACCCATGGTGGTCCGGGCCCATGGTGATCCAACCCATGGTGGTCCAGCCCCATGGTGGTCCACTGAGTCTCATGGTGGTCCAGCTCGACACTTAGAATATTTTTCACCTCTTTCAGAGTTACCCATGGTGGTCCGTACCCATGGTGGTCCGGGCCCATGGTGATCCAACCCATGGTGGTCCAGCCCCATGGTGGTCCACTGAGTCTCATGGTGGTCCAGCTCGACACTTAGAATATTTTTCACCTCTTTCAGAGTTACCCATGGTGGTCCGTACCCATGGTGGTCCGGGCCCATGGTGATCCAACCCATGGTGGTCCAGCCCCATGGTGGTCCAGCCCTGACCATGGTGGTCCGCTGGGACACTTTGAATATTTTCATCGTTTTCAGCTAGGCCCATTGTGAATGGGGCTTACCCATAGTGGTCCGTGGTGGTCCAAGCAGATATGAAGCCCACAACCATGGGGGACCAGGCCGGTGCGGGGCCCTGGGAGCCCTGGGACCTGGCCCACCCCCGGGGGTCCGATGGGGGGGCCTCAGCCCATGGGGGACCAAGGTGGTCCCGGCCCTATAGGCCCATAGGGGAGCCTGGGCCCTGGGCCTTTTCGCGTGGACCCAGGGTGAGCGGGGCCTACCCATAGTGGTCCATGGTGGTCCGTGGTGGTCCAAGCAGATATGAAGCCCACAACCGTGGGGGACCAGGCCGGTGTGGGGCCCTGGGACCCCTGGGACCTGGCCCACCCCCGGGGGTCCGATGGGGGGGCCTCAGCCCATGGGGGACCAAGGTGGTCCCGGCCTTATAGGCCCATAGGGGAGCCTGGGCCCTGGGCCTTTTCGCATGGACCCAGGGTGAGCGGGGCCTACCCATAGTGGTCCATGGTGGTCCGTGGTGGTCCAAGCAGATATGAAGCCCGCAACCGTGGGGGACCAGGCCGGTGTGGGGCCCTGGGACCCCTGGGACCTGGCCCACCCCCGGGGGTCCGATGGGGGGGCCTCAGCCCATGGGGGACAAAGGTGGTCCCGGCCCTATAGGCCCATAGGGGGCCCTGGGCCCGGGGGCTTTTCGCACGGACCCAGGGTGAGCGGGGCCTACCCATAGTGGTCCACGGTGGTCCGTGGTGGTCCAAGCAGATATGAAGCCCGCAAGCGTGGGGGACCAGGCCGGTGTGGGGCCCTGGGAGCCCTGGGACCTGGCCCACCCCCGGGGGTCCGATGGGGGGGCCTCAGCCCATGGGGGACCAAGGTGGCCCCGGCCCTATAGGCCCATAGGGGGCCCTGGGCCCTGGGCCTTTTCGCACGGACCCAGGGTGAGCGGGGCCTACCCATAGTGGTCCACGGTGGTCCGTGGTGGTCCGGGCAGATGTGTAGCCCGCAAGCGTGGGGGACCAGGCCGGTGTGGGGCCCTGGGAGCCCTGGGACCTGGCCCAGACCCGGGGGTCTGATGGGGGGGCCTCAGCCCATGGGGGACCAAGGTGGCCCCGGCCCTATAGGCCCATAGGGGGCCCTGGGCCCGGGGGCTTTTCGCACGGACCCAGGGTGAGCGGGGCCTACCCATAGTGGTCCATGGTGGTCCGTGGTGGTCCAAGCAGATATGAAGCCCGCAAGCGTGGGGGACCAGGCCGGTGTGGGGCCCTGGGACCCCTGGGACCTTGCCCACCCCCGGGGGTCTGATGGGGGGGCCTCAGCCCATGGGGGACCAAGGTGGCCCCGGCCCTATAGGCCCATAGGGGGCCCTGGGCCCTGGGCCTTTTCACATGGACCCAGGGTGAGCGGGGCCTACCCATAGTGGTCCATGGTGGTCTGGGCAGATGTGTAGCCCGCAAGCGTGGGGGACCAGGCCGGTGTGGGGCCCTGGGACCCCTGGGACCTGGCCCACCCCCGGGGGTCCGATGGGGGGGCCTCAGCCCATGGGGGATCAAGGTGGTCCCGGCCCTATAGGCCCATAGGGGAGCCTGGGCCCGGGGGCTTTTCGCATGGACCCAGGGTGAGCTGGGCCTACCCATAGTGGTCCATGGTGGTCCGTGGTGGTCCACGCAGATATGAAGCCCGCCACCGTGGGGGACCAGGCCGGTGTGGGGCCCTGGGAGCCCTGGGACCTGGCCCACCCCCGGGGGTCTGATGGGGGGGCCTCAGCCCATGGGGGACCAAGGTGGCCCCGGCCCTATAGGCCCATAGGGGGCCCTGGGCCCGGGGGCTTTTCGCACGGACCCAGGGTGAGCGGGGCCTACCCATAGTGGTCCATGGTGGTCCGTGGTGGTCCAAGCAGATATGAAGCCCGCAAGCGTGGGGGACCAGGCCGGTGTGGGGCCCTGGGACCCCTGGGACCTTGCCCACCCCCGGGGGTCTGATGGGGGGGCCTCAGCCCATGGGGGACCAAGGTGGCCCCGGCCCTATAGGCCCATAGGGGGCCCTGGGCCCTGGGCCTTTTCACATGGACCCAGGGTGAGCGGGGCCTACCCATAGTGGTCCATGGTGGTCTGGGCAGATGTGTAGCCCGCAAGCGTGGGGGACCAGGCCGGTGTGGGGCCCTGGGACCCCTGGGACCTGGCCCACCCCCGGGGGTCCGATGGGGGGGCCTCAGCCCATGGGGGATCAAGGTGGTCCCGGCCCTATAGGCCCATAGGGGAGCCTGGGCCCGGGGGCTTTTCGCATGGACCCAGGGTGAGCTGGGCCTACCCATAGTGGTCCATGGTGGTCCGTGGTGGTCCACGCAGATATGAAGCCCGCCACCGTGGGGGACCAGGCCGGTGTGGGGCCCTGGGAGCCCTGGGACCTGGCCCACCCCCGGGGGTCCGATGGGGGGGCCTCAGCCCATGGGGGACCAAGGTGGTCCCGGCCCTATAGGCCCACAGGGGGCCCTGGGCCCGTGGCCTTTTCGCACGGACCCAGGGTGAGCGGGGCCTACCCATAGTAGTCCATGGTGGTCCGTGGTGGTCCACGCAGATATGAAGCCCGCAAACGTGGGGGACCAGGCCGGTGTGGGGCCCTGGGAGCCCTGGGACCTGGCCCACCCCCGGGGGTCCGATGGGGGGGCCTCAGCCCATGGGGGACCAAGGTGGCCCCGGCCCTATAGGCCCATAGGGGGCCCTGGGCCCGGGGGCTTTTCGCACGGACCCAGGGTGAGCGGGGCCTACCCATAGTGGTCCATGGTGGTCCGTGGTGGTCCACGCAGATGTGTAGCCCGCAACCGTGGGGGACCAGGCCGGTGTGGGGCCCTGGGACCCCTGGGACCTGGCCCAGACCCGGGGGTCCGATGGGGGGGCCTCAGCCCATGGGGGACCAAGGTGGCCCCGGCCCTATAGGCCCATAGGGGGCCCTGGGCCCGGGGGCTTTTCGCACGGACCCAGGGTGAGCGGGGCCTACCCATAGTGGTCCATGGTGGTCCGGGCAGATGTGTAGCCCGCAAGCGTGGGGGACCAGGCCGGTGTGGGGCCCTGGGAGCCCTGGGACCTGGCCCACCCCCGG
>JAXIVH010000910.1:17500-20000 GCA_036785325.1 Urophycis tenuis | reverse complement strand
CGCAAGCGTGGGGGACCAGGCCGGTGTGGGGCCCTGGGAGCCCTGGGACCTGGCCCACCCCCGGGGGTCCGATGGGGGGGCCTCAGCCCATGGGGGACCAAGGTGGCCCCGGCCCTATAGGCCCATAGGGGGCCCTGGGCCCTGGGCCTTTTCGCACGGACCCAGGGTGAGCGGGGCCTACCCATAGTGGTCCACGGTGGTCCGTGGTGGTCCGGGCAGATGTGTAGCCCGCAAGCGTGGGGGACCAGGCCGGTGTGGGGCCCTGGGAGCCCTGGGACCTGGCCCAGACCCGGGGGTCTGATGGGGGGGCCTCAGCCCATGGGGGACCAAGGTGGCCCCGGCCCTATAGGCCCATAGGGGGCCCTGGGCCCGGGGGCTTTTCGCACGGACCCAGGGTGAGCGGGGCCTACCCATAGTGGTCCATGGTGGTCCGTGGTGGTCCAAGCAGATATGAAGCCCGCAAGCGTGGGGGACCAGGCCGGTGTGGGGCCCTGGGACCCCTGGGACCTTGCCCACCCCCGGGGGTCTGATGGGGGGGCCTCAGCCCATGGGGGACCAAGGTGGCCCCGGCCCTATAGGCCCATAGGGGGCCCTGGGCCCTGGGCCTTTTCACATGGACCCAGGGTGAGCGGGGCCTACCCATAGTGGTCCATGGTGGTCTGGGCAGATGTGTAGCCCGCAAGCGTGGGGGACCAGGCCGGTGTGGGGCCCTGGGACCCCTGGGACCTGGCCCACCCCCGGGGGTCCGATGGGGGGGCCTCAGCCCATGGGGGATCAAGGTGGTCCCGGCCCTATAGGCCCATAGGGGAGCCTGGGCCCGGGGGCTTTTCGCATGGACCCAGGGTGAGCTGGGCCTACCCATAGTGGTCCATGGTGGTCCGTGGTGGTCCACGCAGATATGAAGCCCGCCACCGTGGGGGACCAGGCCGGTGTGGGGCCCTGGGAGCCCTGGGACCTGGCCCACCCCCGGGGGTCTGATGGGGGGGCCTCAGCCCATGGGGGACCAAGGTGGCCCCGGCCCTATAGGCCCATAGGGGGCCCTGGGCCCGGGGGCTTTTCGCACGGACCCAGGGTGAGCGGGGCCTACCCATAGTGGTCCATGGTGGTCCGTGGTGGTCCAAGCAGATATGAAGCCCGCAAGCGTGGGGGACCAGGCCGGTGTGGGGCCCTGGGACCCCTGGGACCTTGCCCACCCCCGGGGGTCTGATGGGGGGGCCTCAGCCCATGGGGGACCAAGGTGGCCCCGGCCCTATAGGCCCATAGGGGGCCCTGGGCCCTGGGCCTTTTCACATGGACCCAGGGTGAGCGGGGCCTACCCATAGTGGTCCATGGTGGTCTGGGCAGATGTGTAGCCCGCAAGCGTGGGGGACCAGGCCGGTGTGGGGCCCTGGGACCCCTGGGACCTGGCCCACCCCCGGGGGTCCGATGGGGGGGCCTCAGCCCATGGGGGATCAAGGTGGTCCCGGCCCTATAGGCCCATAGGGGAGCCTGGGCCCGGGGGCTTTTCGCATGGACCCAGGGTGAGCTGGGCCTACCCATAGTGGTCCATGGTGGTCCGTGGTGGTCCACGCAGATATGAAGCCCGCCACCGTGGGGGACCAGGCCGGTGTGGGGCCCTGGGAGCCCTGGGACCTGGCCCACCCCCGGGGGTCCGATGGGGGGGCCTCAGCCCATGGGGGACCAAGGTGGTCCCGGCCCTATAGGCCCACAGGGGGCCCTGGGCCCGTGGCCTTTTCGCACGGACCCAGGGTGAGCGGGGCCTACCCATAGTAGTCCATGGTGGTCCGTGGTGGTCCACGCAGATATGAAGCCCGCAAACGTGGGGGACCAGGCCGGTGTGGGGCCCTGGGAGCCCTGGGACCTGGCCCACCCCCGGGGGTCCGATGGGGGGGCCTCAGCCCATGGGGGACCAAGGTGGCCCCGGCCCTATAGGCCCATAGGGGGCCCTGGGCCCGGGGGCTTTTCGCACGGACCCAGGGTGAGCGGGGCCTACCCATAGTGGTCCATGGTGGTCCGTGGTGGTCCACGCAGATGTGTAGCCCGCAACCGTGGGGGACCAGGCCGGTGTGGGGCCCTGGGACCCCTGGGACCTGGCCCAGACCCGGGGGTCCGATGGGGGGGCCTCAGCCCATGGGGGACCAAGGTGGCCCCGGCCCTATAGGCCCATAGGGGGCCCTGGGCCCGGGGGCTTTTCGCACGGACCCAGGGTGAGCGGGGCCTACCCATAGTGGTCCATGGTGGTCCGGGCAGATGTGTAGCCCGCAAGCGTGGGGGACCAGGCCGGTGTGGGGCCCTGGGAGCCCTGGGACCTGGCCCACCCCCGGGGGTCCGATGGGGGGGCCTCAGCCCATGGGGGACCAAGGTGGTCCCGGCCCTATAGGCCCACAGGGGACCCTGGGCCCGGGGGCTTTTCGCATGGACCCAGGGTGAGCGGGGCCTACCCATAGTGGTCCATGGTGGTCCGGGCAGATGTGTAGCCCGCAAGCGTGGGGGACCAGGC
>JAXIVH010000910.1:0-5000 GCA_036785325.1 Urophycis tenuis | reverse complement strand
CCTACCCATAGTGGTCCACGGTGGTCCGTGGTGGTCCGGGCAGATGTGTAGCCCGCAAGCGTGGGGGACCAGGCCGGTGTGGGGCCCTGGGAGCCCTGGGACCTGGCCCAGACCCGGGGGTCTGATGGGGGGGCCTCAGCCCATGGGGGACCAAGGTGGCCCCGGCCCTATAGGCCCATAGGGGGCCCTGGGCCCGGGGGCTTTTCGCACGGACCCAGGGTGAGCGGGGCCTACCCATAGTGGTCCATGGTGGTCCGTGGTGGTCCAAGCAGATATGAAGCCCGCAAGCGTGGGGGACCAGGCCGGTGTGGGGCCCTGGGACCCCTGGGACCTTGCCCACCCCCGGGGGTCTGATGGGGGGGCCTCAGCCCATGGGGGACCAAGGTGGCCCCGGCCCTATAGGCCCATAGGGGGCCCTGGGCCCTGGGCCTTTTCACATGGACCCAGGGTGAGCGGGGCCTACCCATAGTGGTCCATGGTGGTCTGGGCAGATGTGTAGCCCGCAAGCGTGGGGGACCAGGCCGGTGTGGGGCCCTGGGACCCCTGGGACCTGGCCCACCCCCGGGGGTCCGATGGGGGGGCCTCAGCCCATGGGGGATCAAGGTGGTCCCGGCCCTATAGGCCCATAGGGGAGCCTGGGCCCGGGGGCTTTTCGCATGGACCCAGGGTGAGCTGGGCCTACCCATAGTGGTCCATGGTGGTCCGTGGTGGTCCACGCAGATATGAAGCCCGCCACCGTGGGGGACCAGGCCGGTGTGGGGCCCTGGGAGCCCTGGGACCTGGCCCACCCCCGGGGGTCTGATGGGGGGGCCTCAGCCCATGGGGGACCAAGGTGGCCCCGGCCCTATAGGCCCATAGGGGGCCCTGGGCCCGGGGGCTTTTCGCACGGACCCAGGGTGAGCGGGGCCTACCCATAGTGGTCCATGGTGGTCCGTGGTGGTCCAAGCAGATATGAAGCCCGCAAGCGTGGGGGACCAGGCCGGTGTGGGGCCCTGGGACCCCTGGGACCTTGCCCACCCCCGGGGGTCTGATGGGGGGGCCTCAGCCCATGGGGGACCAAGGTGGCCCCGGCCCTATAGGCCCATAGGGGGCCCTGGGCCCTGGGCCTTTTCACATGGACCCAGGGTGAGCGGGGCCTACCCATAGTGGTCCATGGTGGTCTGGGCAGATGTGTAGCCCGCAAGCGTGGGGGACCAGGCCGGTGTGGGGCCCTGGGACCCCTGGGACCTGGCCCACCCCCGGGGGTCCGATGGGGGGGCCTCAGCCCATGGGGGATCAAGGTGGTCCCGGCCCTATAGGCCCATAGGGGAGCCTGGGCCCGGGGGCTTTTCGCATGGACCCAGGGTGAGCTGGGCCTACCCATAGTGGTCCATGGTGGTCCGTGGTGGTCCACGCAGATATGAAGCCCGCCACCGTGGGGGACCAGGCCGGTGTGGGGCCCTGGGAGCCCTGGGACCTGGCCCACCCCCGGGGGTCCGATGGGGGGGCCTCAGCCCATGGGGGACCAAGGTGGTCCCGGCCCTATAGGCCCACAGGGGGCCCTGGGCCCGTGGCCTTTTCGCACGGACCCAGGGTGAGCGGGGCCTACCCATAGTAGTCCATGGTGGTCCGTGGTGGTCCACGCAGATATGAAGCCCGCAAACGTGGGGGACCAGGCCGGTGTGGGGCCCTGGGAGCCCTGGGACCTGGCCCACCCCCGGGGGTCCGATGGGGGGGCCTCAGCCCATGGGGGACCAAGGTGGCCCCGGCCCTATAGGCCCATAGGGGGCCCTGGGCCCGGGGGCTTTTCGCACGGACCCAGGGTGAGCGGGGCCTACCCATAGTGGTCCATGGTGGTCCGTGGTGGTCCACGCAGATGTGTAGCCCGCAACCGTGGGGGACCAGGCCGGTGTGGGGCCCTGGGACCCCTGGGACCTGGCCCAGACCCGGGGGTCCGATGGGGGGGCCTCAGCCCATGGGGGACCAAGGTGGCCCCGGCCCTATAGGCCCATAGGGGGCCCTGGGCCCGGGGGCTTTTCGCACGGACCCAGGGTGAGCGGGGCCTACCCATAGTGGTCCATGGTGGTCCGGGCAGATGTGTAGCCCGCAAGCGTGGGGGACCAGGCCGGTGTGGGGCCCTGGGAGCCCTGGGACCTGGCCCACCCCCGGGGGTCCGATGGGGGGGCCTCAGCCCATGGGGGACCAAGGTGGTCCCGGCCCTATAGGCCCACAGGGGACCCTGGGCCCGGGGGCTTTTCGCATGGACCCAGGGTGAGCGGGGCCTACCCATAGTGGTCCATGGTGGTCCGGGCAGATGTGTAGCCCGCAAGCGTGGGGGACCAGGCCGGTGTGGGGCCCTGGGAGCCCTGGGACCTGGCCCACCCCCGGGGGTCCGATGGGGGGGCCTCAGCCCATGGGGGACCAAGGTGGTCCCGGCCCTATAGGCCCACAGGGGGCCCTGGGCCCGGGGGCTTTTCGCACGGACCCAGGGTGAGCGGGGCCTACCCATAGTGGTCCACGGTGGTCCGTGGTGGTCCACGCAGATATGAAGCCCGCAACCGTGGGGGACCAGGCCGGTGTGGGGCCCTGGGACCCCTGGGACCTGGCCCAACCCCGGGGGTCTGATGGGGGGGCCTCAGCCCATGGGGGACCAAGACGGTCCCGGCCCTATAGGCCCAGAGGGGGCCCTGGGCCCGGGGGCTTTTCGCATGGACCCAGGGTGAGCGGGGCCTACCCATAGTGGTCCATGGTGGTCCACGCAGATGTGTAGCCCGCAAGCGTGGGGGACCAGGCCGGTGTGGGGCCCTGGGAGCCCTGGGACCTGGCCCACCCCCGGGGGTCCGATGGGGGGGCCTCAGCCCATGGGGGACCAAGGTGGTCCCGGACCTATAGGCCCACAGGGGGCCCTGGGCCCGGGGGCTTTTCGCATGGACCCAGGGTGAGCGGGGCCTACCCATAGTGGTCCACGGTGGTCCGTGGTGGTCCACGCAGATATGAAGCCCGCAACCGTGGGGGACCAGGCCGGTGTGGGGCCCTGGGAGCCCTGGGACCTTGCCCACCCCCGGGGGTCTGATGGGGGGGCCTCAGCCCATGGGGGACCAAGGTGGCCCCGGCCCTATAGGCCCACAGGGGACCCTGGGCCCGGGGGCTTTTCGCATGGACCCAGGGTGAGCGGGGCCTACCCATAGTGGTCCATGGTGGTCCGGGCAGATGTGTAGCCCGCAAGCGTGGGGGACCAGGCCGGTGTGGGGCCCTGGGAGCCCTGGGACCTGGCCCACCCCCGGGGGTCCGATGGGGGGGCCTCAGCCCATGGGGGACCAAGGTGGTCCCGGCCCTATAGGCCCACAGGGGACCCTGGGCCCGGGGGCTTTTCGCATGGACCCAGGGTGAGCGGGGCCTACCCATAGTGGTCCACGGTGGTCCGTGGTGGTCCACGCAGATATGAAGCCCGCAACCGTGGGGGACCAGGCCGGTGTGGGGCCCTGGGACCCCTGGGACCTGGCCCACCCCCGGGGGTCCGATGGGGGGGCCTCAGCCCATGGGGGACCAAGGTGGTCCCAGCCCTTTAGGCCCACAGGGGGCCCTGGGCCCGGGGGCTTTTCGCATGGACCCAGGGTGAGCGGGGCCTACCGATAGTGGTCCACGGTGGTCCGTGGTGGTCCACGCAGATACGAAGCCCGCAACCGTGGGGGACCAGGCCGGTGTGGGGCCCTGGGACCCCTGGGACCTGGCCCACCCCCGGGGGTCCGATGGGGGGGCCTCAGCCCATGGGGGATCGAGGTGGTCCTGGCCCTCTAGGCCCATAGGGGGGCTGTGTGGGCCTGGGTTGTTTTCACGTGGACCCACGTTGAATAGGGCTTGCCCATGGTGGTCCACATGGAACATACTACTATTACTAGCACCGGCACCACCACCACCACCACCACCACCACCACCACCCACCAGCAGCGCCCGTCCCAGGGAGAGGGCACCACACGCGGACACAGTAGCCAGCAAGAGTACCCACCCAACATCCACCCCCACCACCACCACCACCACCACCACCCACCAGCAGCGCCCGTCCCAGGGAGAGGGCACCACACACGCGGACACAGTAGCCAGCAAGAGTACCCACCCTACATCCACCCCCACCACCACCACCACCACCACCACCACCATCACCAACACCACCACCACCACCACCACCGCTACTACAAGTGCCCGTGTGCCTCATCCAAAAGCGCCTACGGCCATACCGCCCTGAACACGCCCGATCTCGTCTGATCTCGGAAGCTAAGCAGGGTCGGGCCTGGTTAGTACTTGGATGGAAGACCGCCTAGGAATACCAGGTGCTGTATGCTTTTTCTCTCTCTCTCTCTCTCTCTCTGCTTTTCTCTGGCACCAGCCTTATGATCGTGATGATCAACAAAGTGCTTTCCATCAACGAAATGAGTACTCGCCTTTCATCCACCGCACCCACCCCAGGGAGAGGCCACCACACACGCGGACACAGTAGCCAGCAAGAGTACCCACCCTACATCCACCCCCAGCCACCCACCCACCCACCCACCCCAGGCACAGAGCACCGTGGCCGGACTAGAACCACCGCTCACCCACCATCTCCACGGCACACCCAGCAACAGTAGCCAGCAAGAGTACCCACCCTACATCCACCCCCAGCCACCCACCCACCCACCCACCCCAGGCACAGAGCACCGTGGCCGGACTAGAACCACCGCTCACCCACCATCTCCACGGCACACCCAGCAACAGTAGCCAGCAAGAGTACCCACCCTACATCCACCCCCAGCCACCCACCCACCCACCCCAGGCACAGAGCACCGTGGCCGGACTAGAACCACCGCTCACCCACCATCTCCACGGCACACCCAGCAACCCGGGCGCCAGCCGAGCACGGTCACCCACTCTTAAGCACCCCCCGGCGGCCCCGGCGACACTGATTAAGCACTCTGCGCGGCTCTCGACGAACGGCCCCATGGTGATCCAATTCCCATTGACAATGAATGGGCCCCATGGTGATC
>JAXIVH010000091.1:781990-793790 GCA_036785325.1 Urophycis tenuis | reverse complement strand
CTGGACACGCGTGTTTCCTCCACCCCAGAACACAGACGCTCATCCATGTGCTCTTGTCTCTACAGCGGTGGTTGCCATGGCAGCAGAGCTGACTCAGGACCAGGTGTCGTGGACCAGGAGAGAAGGGGAAGCCGTCTCTTTCAGATGTACTGACATTGACCAGTGTAGTTCATACATCTTTTGGTACCAGAAGAAAGAGAAGGAAACCTTCACTCTGATTCTTGACATTAACAAGAGAAATGGTAAACTTGATAAAAGTTATGACCATCCTCAGAAAGACGATTTCTCATCCGTTTTGAAAGAGAACATCTATGAGTTGGCACTTCAGAAGGTGAAGGCGTCCCATTCTGCCACCTACTACTGTTCCTGTGATACTGGCAGTGACACACAGTGAGACGTTCTCCTTCCTGCCCGTACAAAAACTCTGGTGATCACATGATGCAGCAGGTCATGTCCCATTGGCTGTTCAATCTACAGCCAGGCGTCCATGCTAACAGAAGAGCGGGACGTTCTATCACAGCCTGGACCTTACTGTCTGTAGTTTAGACTTCAATCCAAGCCTGGATCTCTCCTTGCTACTGTGCAGAGTCAATACAATCAGTGAGCTGGTTGTTGGTTAGGCTGAGATAGATCAAACTAAAGAGAAACACTGGACAGACACCTGAAGGCTCTCATGGAAGTGGACGACTTCAGCCTCAAACCTCAGGAAACAACAATCTAGTGAAATACTTGGCTCTGTTGTGATGAAACACTCTCTGGAAGACCTTTCACTTTCTGCTTCCATGAGGAGGACTGAGTCTTTAGGTGTTGTTAAAGCCTACGATGAAGAGGGAAGAAGACTATGGGGTCATTTCTACTGAACACAAGTGGAGACATCAAGTGTCCCTTCTTTCCTCTGCAGCCTCTTACAAAGCCCTCCTGTCAGGTCAAGCCCCTCCATCTCCAGACCTCCCTCCTGGTGGATCACTGATCATCTATAGGGGCTCCACGTGATCAGCAACTTATTGATCAGTGCTGACGGCGTCACAGGCCGCCCACAGAGGTTTATGCTGCAGGATGTTTCACTGTGGGGGTCAGGATCTTTGGGCGTGGCACCACCCTGTTTGTTACAAGTAAGATGACCTCTTTCATGCTTTCTCTGCTTTGTGTTTCATGTCACATTGGGGACAGTATGAGTGTAATAATATTTCCACTGAGTTCTGTTTGACATGATTTGACCAGCAGCCACCAAACAGCATTTAAAGCCTGCTAATAACTTTTAAATAGAAAGAGTTTCTATTGTAAATATCTCCTCTTCCTATTTCAGTACAACAACACAGATTTTTTGGACTCACCTGTGATCATTATTCATTAGTTCACAAAATAGAAATACAAATTATATTAACAATGATTGCTGTAGAATGTTAAAGAATGTTTTAAGGATGATTTCAAATATTTCAATGATGGTGACATTTGAAATAGAGGTGTGCACTCCCTCGGGACCCGCGGGACGCCACGCTAAATAGTGCAGCGCGGAACACGTGTTGAAAGCTCATTGCGGGTGCAGGCGGGCGGGATGATACACTGCACTCCCGCAAATTAAATGTGAGTGTAAAGTAAAACATACAAATGATGGAGGTAGGGCCGAGCGTACATAGTGTGTGCTGGAGATTCTGTTTGGCAGCTATAAAAGCGTTTTGAGCAGTATAATCTTGCGGGTGTTGTAGTTTGGGGTAGCCTCATCTCCTCACGTGTTACAGAAAGTCAACCTGCCTGCCGTCTCGCGGGCGGAGCGGGACTGAACATTGTGTCCCGCGCAGACCGCTAATTTGAAATATTTTTTTTTTTATTATGCAAAATCATGAAGTGATTGCAATCACTTCATCATCATTTAATTAACCACATTATTATGAAAGAATGTATTTTTACATGTATATATTCAATTCTTTATTTATCACAGACACTACAAGGTCCATAGCATATAGTATAAAAATCAGACAGAAAACATACAAGAAGACAAACAAGCCATCAAGACAACAGGACAAAACAAACCATATACGCATTCTCTCCAATGCCTCCTAAGCTTAGAGGAGTACCTCAATGAGCTCTTAGCTGGGTTCACTAGAGCTTCAGTAATACTATTGTGTGAGAGATCCAGGTGGCACATGAATTTGTACATTAGGTTTCTAAGGACTTCCTCACAGGTTGGCACATTGGAAAAAACAAACAAGTAGCTGGCACTAAACCATCTAGGTAGCTGCATCAGCAATCTCATAGTGTCATTGTAGGCTACTAAGCTTCTGCAAGCTGCTTTTCTTGTATCTACACCATAGATGAGCAGTATACAAAGGTGTACAAAAGGCTCTAAACAGAGAGCATTGACATTAGAAGAGCACATACTGAACTTGCGTAGTAACATGTTAGCCTTTGCATATAATTTACGGCGTTGACGATATATATCTTTATCATCACTAAGATCATCTGAAATTATTTGACCAAGATACTTTACTTCTTTACACACCACAAGTGGGCTATTACACAGATAGAAAACAGGGAAAGTCAGTTGTTTATCCTCTCTGCTTCTAACTATCATGACATTGCTCTTTAAATGTAATGTCATACTCAAGGCCATATTGTGTGCATACCTTAAGTAGTGTCTGCAAGCCAGCACTGCATGGACTAACAATGGCCAAATCGTCTGCATACACAAGATGGTTAATGAGAGAGCTACCAATGAGGCAACCAGTAGGACACAAACTCAGTTGAACTGACAAATCATTCATGTATACGTTAAATAAAGCCGGGGATAATAATCCCCCTTGACGGACACTATTTGATACATAGAATGGGGAGGATATCATACAGCCCCATTTGACCCTCATTGTCTGGTGACTCTACCAGTATACTAGGATCCTAATAATGACCTTTGGCACCCCTCTCTGCAGTAATTTAATAAATAATGTGCCATGGTTGACCCTATCAAACGCCTTAGAGGCATCTAAAAAACACATAAATACTTTTTGAATTCTGATCAGAATTCTGGATCAGAATTCTGAATTCTGATCCACATATTTTGCAACCATTTCCTTTAGAGCAAATATACACATATCTGTGCCATGTTTCCTTTTAAAGCCAAACTGATTATGTGATGTTAGTAGAAAAGTATCAAGCCTGGTAATTAAGACGCGTTCCAAAACTTTGGATGGAATACTAGAAAGCGCTATTGGTCTGTAGTTGTCAATGCTATTCAGTTTCCCGGCTTTATCTTTTAGGACTGGAACGAGCAGTATGGAGAGAAGTGAATCAGGTAGCACCCCATGGATAAGGAGCCCAGTAAAACACATTGATAATAAAGGACAGAGTTTCTGACTCCCATACTTCAAGTGTTCTGCATAGATATGGTCCATGCCGCACGCCTTGTTATTATCATTATATCATTATTATTATCATTATTAACATTGAGATTGCATGTAAAATTTCATCAGGTCTAATTACAAGATTCTCATTTGGTTCAATGTTATTTAACACAAAGGGATCACTCTTAACACAATTAAACAGCTCTTGATAATGTTCACGCCATTTCTCAGCGATATTCTCAGTACCAGACACTCCCTCTATATCAGAGGGGAGGGAGGTTTTACAGTTATTTAACACTTTGACCTCCTTCCAGAAGTCATAGTAGTTATAACTCTGCAGCTTTTTAGCAAGTGCATCAGCTCTCATAGTGTTTTCCTTCCTTTTAATAAAGCGAAGAGCATATTTAAATTTTGCGTTTGTGGACATTTTATTCACACACAGTGGGCCTTGTCTAGGCCTGCCTAGACAAGTGTATAAATGCATAAATGTTTATAAAGAAAAAATGCATGTATATTATGCTAGCTGTGTAATTCTGATATATTGCACATGAATCCTGGTTCTGAATGTTAATATTTGTGACCATATTGTTAGTGTTCATCTCTTATGTGGTTTGTAATTTGTGTCCCGGTTTTGACACCATGTGACTTGAGTTCTGTCTCTGGATTGGTTCTTCTATTCCACTCAGACAGGTCAGTGGAGCGGCCCAAAGTGAGCTTCTACCCAGCGGCGGGAGCTGATTTAAAGGGCCGGCGTTCCCTGCTGTGTGTAGCCAGAGACATGTTCCCTGGGGTGGTCCGGATCTCCTGGAGGAGGAAGGGGAGTGGGGGGACGGAGAACGACGGGGAGCAGCAGGAGCTCAGAGGACTGTCACACACTGCCAGCATCCTGGTTGTTGCTCAGGAACCAGCCCTCACAGATCAATACGTCTGTAGAGTTGAGCATGAGAGCGGCCTGCAGGAGGAGGAGATGGCAGCAGGTAATGAAGAACTACAACCCCTTCATGTTCACCTTGTTGGCTTCACTAACCCACACTGGCTATCACCTGGAACATGGTGTCTATCACTCACCCACACTGGCTATCACCTGGAACATGGTGTCTATCACTAACCCACACTGGCTATCACCTGGAACATGGTGTCTATCACTAACCCACACTGGCTATCACCTGGAACATGGTGTCTATCACTAACCCACACTGGCTATCACCTGGAACATGGTGTCTATCACTAACCCACACTGGCTATCACCTGGAACATGGTGTCTATCACTAACCCACACTGGCTATCACCTGGAACATGGTGTCTATCACTAACCCACACTGGCTATCACCTGGAACATGGTGTCTATCACTAACCCACACTGGCTATCACCTGGAACATGGTGTCTGTCACTAAACAAACACTGACTTTCAGCTCCGACAGAAACAACCTTAACAACTGAAGGCCCCAGGACCACAGAGGTTACCGTGGCGACAGCAGTTACTAATGGCTCCTTTCATCCGGGGACAGGGCCGGCCCTAGCCTTTTGGGGGCCCTAAGCAGAATTTGATTAAAACCTTTTGGGGCCCCTGTCCCACCACTGTGGAGTCACCAGAATGTGAATTTAGTAGATGTTATTTCCTGTATTCTGGTTAATTTTAGGGATGGCTAGCTGGAGATGGGCCAGGGGTGGAGCCAGACTTTGTGTACATCCGGGGTTTAGTCCAGAGGGGGGTCTGGGGGTTCCCCCCCAGAAAAATGTTAATTTCTAAGATGCGATTTCCTGCATTCTAGTCCATTTTAGGGTGACTTGCTGGACACTGGCAAATCCTAAATCCCTTCTAATTCATAGCCTATATTTTCAGTTGCAGGGCCTGCTCAATACAATACTATTTAATGGAAAGAAACAATAACTATTCGGTTGTCATAACTTCAAAAGCTTAAAAAAGATCCGGGGCTTTTGAAGTGAGATTCGGGGCTTCGGCCCCGAAAGCCACCCCCCCGCTCCGCCCCTGAGATGGACAATACCTTAATTTGTTCAGATTCATAGCCTATAACCTGACTTGCAGGGCATGCACAGGCGAACAGATACAGCGCTGGGTTTAGCTGCCCCCAAACCATAAGCCTACTTTAAAGGCCTGGCCTATATTTTGGATTCAAAGTTAAGTCCATAATTGATTACATACATTCAGGGTTTGACACAGACATTGTGTCATAAGCAGAATTTCATGATTTAGAGGGCTTTCAGATATATCACATCACATATCCTGGGCTATCAACCTGAGGGGCCCCATTCAGACATCAACCCATAACCCATTTTGTATGAATAAGGAGCCCTATTAAGACATAACACATTCTATATTTGATCAGGGACCCCATTAAGATAGTAATTCACCCTTGTATTAATATAGTAGTTATTTACCCCAAACTAGTGTCTTGTTAACCTTAGAGGGTACTCTCATATTTCAAGTGAAACGCTTAAGTGTGGTTTACTTCTTAAAACAGTCAAAATTGAATGCTAAAAATTGAATGCTAAGAATAATAACAACAAGGGCGCAACAATGACAATTATTCCAGAAAACTAAAAAAAAAAAAAAAAAAAAAAAATATATATATATATATATATATATATATATATATATATATATATATATATATATATATATATATATATATTTTTTTTTTTTTTTTTGGGGGGGGCCCCTGGTGGCCAAGGGGACCCAAGCGGCCGCTTAGTTTGCTCATGCCTCGGGCCGGCCCTGTCCAGGGACTCCCACAGAAGGTCTTGCAGATGAAACGTACCGTAAGACAACCTGCTCTTACATCTCAGGTGGCTTCTGGGTTAACTGTATGGTATTTCATCAAGAATATATTAATGTGTGTATGTATAGACCAGCATGGTGTGTAAACTAGTATAAAACATTCTAAACCATTACAAACCAGTGTAAACCAGCATATTGTGTACAAGCCATTGTCATCATATATGTTTATAAACATATATATGTATTATATATTTCTACACTGTCTTTTCTTTTCTGTTAACGGGGTATTGTAACAAATGCAAATTCTGTCAGGGATCATTCAAGTATTTCTGTCTGTCTGTCTGTTTGTCTGTAATCCAGTATGTCAGATATAAACCAGTGTAGACCACTATGGTGCATATGGATCAGTATAAACCAGTATAGACCACTATGGTGCATATGGATCAGTATAAACCAGTATAGACCACTATGGTGCATATGGATCAGTATAAACCATTATAGACCACTATGGTACATATGGATCAGTATAAACCAGTATAGACCACTATGGTGCATATGGATCAGTATAAACCAGTATAAACCACTATGGTGCATCTCATCCAGTATAGAACACTTTAGTGCACATGGACCAGTATAGACCACTATGGTGCATATGGATCAGTATAAACCAGTATAGACCACTATGGTGCATCTCATAGAACACTTTAGTGCACATGGACCAGTATAGACCACTATGGTGCATATGGATCAGTATAAACCAGTATAGACCACTATGGTGCATATGGATCAGTATAAACCAGTATAGACCACAATGGTGCATATGGATCAGTATAAACCAGTATAGACCACTATGGTGCATATGGATCAGTATAAACCAGTATAGACCAATATGGTGCATATGGATCAGTATAAACCAGTATAGACCACTATGGTGCATCTCAACCAGTATAGAACACTTTAGTGCACATGGACCAGTATAGACCACTATGGTGCATATGGATCACTATAAACCAGTATAGACCAATATGGTGCATATGGATCAGTATAAACCAGTATAGACCACTATGGTGCATCTCATCCAGTATAGAACACTTTAGTGCACATGGACCAGTATAGACCACTATGGTGCATGTAAAGCAGTAGAGACCACTGTGGTGTGTATTCACCAGTACAAACCAGTATGCTCTGACTGTGTGTTGGTGTGGGGGTCCCAGGGTCCCTCCAGGTGCTGTCCAGAGCCAGGCTGGCGTCTGTGCTCTACACAGTGATGCTGGTGAAGAGTGTGTTCTGCTGCTGTGGCCTGGCTCTCCTGCTGCTCCACACCAACAAGACCAGCAGGACGCCCAGCCGGACCCCACAGAACCAGCGGCCCCACAGCCCTGGACCCACTGGCCTGTTCCCCAGAACCAACACCGCCGCAGCGCTGGACTGATGGTCCTGTCCCCCAGAACCAGAACCAGCAGCACCACAGCCCTGGACTGTCGGTCCTGTCCACCAGAACCAGAACCAGCAGCACCACAGCCCTGGACTGTCGGTCCTGTCCACCAGAACCAGGTGCCTGCTGCTGGACTGACCAGATGACCCACTTTGTACCACCAAATGAGTTCATCACCTCATCATTTTATTCATCTTTACTCACCATGTTCTGTTGCTCCTTTCCCTCCTCTGGTCGTACCAGAGAACAGCATGAGTGTTTCATGGTTTTCTGTTGCTTGTTAGTTTGTACTGTCTATGATGACCATGTGCTTCAAATGAATAAACATTTCATTAGCTACTAGTATATTTAACTTGGTTGTTTCATTCATAACAGACAGACAGACAGACAGACAGACAGATAGAAATACTTTAATAATCCCAGAGGGAAATTGCTTTAGTTACAAATACTAGTTACAATACTAATGGTAAGATGGTAAAAGAGAAAAGAACCATGAATTATGTTCATTATTGAAGAGTATTTTCTTCATCTTTGAGCCAGTCTGTGGTGGACTGATGTGCCTCAGTTGGAACATGTGTGGTTGAACAGCTAGTGAGAGAACGTGAGGATTACATGATAGTTTAACAGGAACAATAAATTGCACACGTATGGTCGGCTCAATTCATTTAGTTCAGCACAATGACAAGGACTCTGAACCAAACCATGAGCCGAACATCCCCTGCACTATAGTATACTTCATGTCACACGGTTATTTGATGATAACATTTAGATTGTAGAAACTCTGCTCTTGTTCAAGTTACCCTTGAAGTACAAAGTAACCTGCTACAGTTTGGACATTTATTAATCTAATGTAGGTGAAACTAAACATGTAATAAAATTGTATTTCCACAAAAAATGGACCTCTAAAGGTGAGTAAAAACAAGTCATTGTTATTTGTAGTTTTGAAATAAAGGATTGTAGTTCTGAAAGAGCAGCTTATTGTGGTTCTGAAGGACTTGTAACATATGTAGGTAATTTAGGTAATTAAAAAGAGGATCAACACATGATAAAGTACATTGGTTTGTTGTCTATGATGATCATGGGTGAAAGAAAGTAGTTTGTATTTCTTGCCGGTACTACCATGTTGACCATATGGACATGGTGACACTGTTATAATGCTGTTCATTGTGCCGGACACCCTCTCACAGTCTGCTTTTTGATTTGGGAGACTTTGCAACAAACGTCTGTCTACTAAAACACTTTGGATACCATCTGCGCACATTGGCGCAACATGGTTAAGCAGCACGCGCTGTCTCGCTTGTTGTCTGTGGAGTGAAACGCTGCACGTTCAGACACAATTCACACAGTTCCGAATGAGTTGTATGTAATGTATATAAACATGTTGCCTCTGGTAATGTGACGTTAGCAGGTGTGTTTTCATGCTGAAAGTGCAGTTTTTCCAGAGACAGTATATTTTTCTTTCCGGTACGGCGTACCCAAATGTTTTAGTGGTGCACCGTACCGGCCAGTACCGGCTCACTTTCACCTCTGAGGAGGATTGTCCAGCCAACCTGTCACCGTTTGAATGGGTTCAGCCTTTGAGTGGTTTTACTTTCTTCACTTCTTCTTTTCTTAGCCCTCATTGTCGGTGATTTGTTCCAGCTGTGTTGGTTGTTCATTGTTTCCTCAGGTGTAGCAGAGCCCTCAGTGTTGTTTGTCCTTTCAAGATTGTATGCAGTAAAGAAACACGTTTCCCTGTACAATGAAATTCTTACTTTGCTGCCCACACTGGATGCCGAAAGAATATATAAATAATGTATAAAATCTAAATAGAATATAATAACTGTAAAAATAAAATAGAAATATAAAATTTAGAAAATGTAAAGGAAATGAAATTGTGAAATTAAATTGTAAATGTACATTGTGCATCAGTAGCTGTAAACATTATTGTGCAATTGAGCAGATGATTTCAAGTGAATCAGGAATATTGGGTATAGTGCAAGAATATGATGATAAAGTGTCCAGTGAGGATGTCCATGAGGGGGGGGAGGCGCTCTGTCCTTAAGGGGGTTCAGCTGTTCAACAGTCTGACGGCCGTGGGGAAGAAGGAGTTCTTGAACCTGGTGGTTCTGCATCTCACACTCCTGAACCTCCGGCCTGAGGGCAGGAGTGTGAAGAGTCCGTGCTGGGGGTGAGTGGGGTCTTTGGTGATGGAGGCAGCTCTCCTGTGGACTCTGCGGTGGTAGATGCTCTGCAGAGAGGGCTGTGGTGTCCTGGTGATCTTAGACGCAGTCTTTACCACTCTCTGCAGGCGTTTGCGGTCCCACACAGTTGAGCTGCCGTACCACACGGTGATGCAGGTGGTCAAGACAGACTCAATGATGCAGCTGTAGAAGTTGCTGAGGATCTTGGGCGCCATCCCAAATGTCCTCAGCCTCCTCAGGAAGTACAGCCGCTGCTGAGCCTTCTTCACCACCTGTGTGGTATTGAATGTCCAGGTGAGGTCATCACTGATGTGGACCCCCAGGTATTTGAAGTTGCTCACCCTCTCAACCTCAAGACCTCGGATGGACAGTGGCTGATGAGGCCTCCTCTCCTTCCTCATGTCCACGATCATCTCTTTGGTCTTGTCAGTGTTGAGGGTGAGGTTGTTGTTTCCACACCACGTCACCAGACTGTCCACCTCCCTCCTGTAGTCCGCCTCGTCTCCGCCAGTGATGCGTCCAATCACGGCGGTGTCGTCGGCGAACTTAATGATGGTGTTGTCAGGGTGGGAAGCGACGCAGTCGTGGGTGAACAGGGTGTAGAGGATGGGGCTGAGGACACAGCCCTGCGGGGTCCCGATGTTGGTGGTTATAGTGGATGAAGTCCTTTTCCCAATCCTGACAGACTGTGGTCTGCCAGTCAGGAAGTCCAGGAGCCAGTCACAGAGGGAGGGGTGAAGTCCTAGAGCAGACAGTTTATGGGTGAGTCCTGTCCTGTAGCTGAACCAGTCTAGTAAGTGTTCTGGGGATTTGTTACTCTGTACTTTGATTCATTATTATGTTTGATCAGTCAGCAGTTTCTGGGACTCGTTGCTTTTTGTTGCTGTTATTGTCTTGAAGAGATGAAGACCTTTTAGTATTAACTTCCCGCCATCGTGTTGATTGTTGTTTGTTGTTGTCTACTGTTATTGTTGTTTGTTGATTGTTTACTGTCACACACCAACCATCAAGACACATTCCTCGTAGGTGCAGACATACTTGGCAATAAACATTTTTCTGACTTCTGACTTCTGACTGACTTCTGAAACCTGACTCTTGAGTTACACAGCCAACAAACATCAGAGCTATTTTCATTTTTATTTATGGATTAAATATTGTAAGAAAGCAGCAAGGGGTTCAAGAATTGTCTACAATGTTCCATTAAATGGTAACATACACTAATAAGTATTAGATGACAAAAGATAATTTAAAGATAATTTTAGAGTTCTTTCTTGGTTCATGTTCTTATTTATTTGATTATGATTTGCAATACATTTTGTGAAATGAAATATACCTTTATTAGGCATTAAAGCAGTACAATTTCAAATTCCATATCTTATCAACCTAATATAATATAGATGAAGAGGATTCATGACAAACGTACCTCATGCTTTCATTTTCAATATAGGCCTATTTCAGAAACTATAAACCTATACATAAACAAATTAACTAACAAAAAGCCTACTAAAAAAAAGCCTACTAAAAAAAAAGACTTTTAATGTATGAACGATGAAAACGTTAGCTCATACCATTGTTTCTACATCTGTTATTATGTTATTTTGGTTTAATTCAGAATGTAATTCATAGTCTACTAAAAGTCTACTAAAAACTAATTTTGAAATTGCATTACATATTTCAAAGAGTTAGTAGAATACAGAGTCCAATTTAGAACACATTTTAATGGTGTTTGTGTGTGTGTGTGTGTGTGTGTGTGTGTGTGTGTGTGTGTGTGTGTGTGTGTGTGTGTGAGTGTGTGTGTGTGTGTGTGTGTGTGTGTGTGTGTGTGTGTGTGTGGTGTGTGTGTGTGTGTGTGTGTGTGTGTGTGTTTGTGTGTGTGTGTGTGTGTGTGTGTAAAGCTATCACTACTTCTCCAAATGTAGTCATTAAATGTAATTTTTATAAAACTTTTTTAAATATAATAATTTACAATGTGTATTTTCGGGAATCTGAATTTGAAAGCCACTATTTGTTAGTTTTTTAAAGTAACGTTCCCAACACTGCAAATACTCCAGTGGAATAGTAAGATGGTAAAAGGGAAAAGAAACATGAATTATGTTCATTATTGAA
>JAXIVH010000091.1:624490-776990 GCA_036785325.1 Urophycis tenuis | reverse complement strand
GACTTCTCAACGCCCTCAGGTCAGCACCTGCTTCACCTGTATATCTTTACCTGCTGAAAAGGGGCTGCTGTTAATTTACTGACCACAAATTATACTTGTTGCATGAGAATTGGGTCATCTGTATTGGTTGTGTTGTGTGAAGTGCATGGGTGAATAGAGAATGATGGTTGGATGTATAACCAAGAACTGAAAAAAACAAAATCATCAACCCAAACACCAGTTGCTCTCAACCTCCATGGGGATGGATAGCCAACAGGTGTGGACCGATTGACCAAAGACCCACCAAGCAAGGTGTCCTTAAAGAGACCCCCCACTTCCCACATGATGCTAGCCCTCTAAGCACCCTGTGGTTTGTTCATCCTTATTCATGACTAAAACACAGCTCTGTCCAATATTTCTGTGAGGGGATTCTTCTGCCTTTTACCAGCTCCTAATCAATGAGCAACACATCCAACGCTGACGACAACATTCACGTAGAGCTATCGACCAATGCTTTCCTTGAACACGCAAATCAATATCTTGAAAGCCCCGCAGAAGGAGATTTGAACTTCAGCTGATGAGTTGATGAGATGGCCGTGATATTCATCTCAATCTATTCCACGTCTATACCCCCCCTCCAGATATACAACCAAACATCTCAACGATGACACCACCTCCAAGCAGATCAGAACCATGCTGCAGGTTAATTGACAAAGCGCCCCAAGACGAGTGTTGGCCTGCGGGGTCCTGGTTTCAGGAGCTTCTCTTCATCTTGTCTCTGGTCGGGCTGCGCCATAAGGAAGACGCTTGTATCGCCATATTTATGCTCAACTTTGTAAATGATGCATTTCCCTGTCTCCATAGTTCAGTATGATTAGCTTGATGATTTAACTCTTTAGTAAATTGGCATTTTTACTCACATAATTATTTCAGTGTTATTACTAGTATACTTTTATTTGTATGGATACCAAACAGAATATATGTTTATGTAAATCTTGATGTCATCAAATTGAAAGGCGATATAAGATGGTGTTAATTATCGCTCAGCCCTACCTAAAATACTTAATTTGTCTGTGTTTTCTTAATGAGTGTTTTTGTTATGTTCCAATGCATTTCACAGGACCGGGTGTTGAGTGTTGTGTTTGTAATATCTGTTGGCAACTCTCCGCATCCCGTTTGCTCTCGGTTTGACAATCTGGTTATTTAAACTGAATGCAGCTCAGACAGCTCGGCTAGCTGAGTCCTTCATTTAGAGTTTAGAAATCTTTCAGTCCGTCTCCGCCCACTCGGACTAATTAAAGAAACGGATGAATGAGCCAATCCCATCAAGGCCCCGCCCACTGGCCATCTGCACACGGTACCTCCACGAGTCGGCCTGGCCGCACGGCCGGCGGTTTCCATAGCTACCTCCAAAAAAGGTATGATGTCATCAAGTTGTGGGGCCAGCGGGGACAGTGGATTCATTCTCCCCAACGCTGTCCGCTAACTAATCATTCTTTTAGCATTTTTAAATCCACACAATTCCATGCTAACCGCCTCGGTATGAAGAGTGCCCGGGAATGGGGTCATGGCTCCACTGTGATCAGGGAGAAGTGTCACAGGGAAGGCTGTGGCAGCTGGCCCAGGGGCGTCACAGGCCAAAGAGAAGCTGTGTGGCCCTTCTCTCATGGGGATGGTTACTCTGGCAGGAGGAGGCGTCCCGCTCTGGGCTGCTTGTCATTTAGTTTTGGTAGCGTAGGTTTCTCTTGACTACCTCTGATGGTCCCTCTGGAGGGGAAAGGCTTCATGAGGTCTGAAGAAGTAAGGCCCCACCCACCATAGTTAGGGTGGATTTCTTTGGCCAGTTCATTTGATTGTTTGTTGAATATGAACCCAGGTTCTGGCTGGACGCTGGCCTGGGCTGGAGACAGAACAGGTTTGAGTTCTTCCTTCAGGCTCTTCTGTCTTCTGATGTATTTCATAGGAAAGAGTGAGGATGGGGTGGGACCAAACGACATGGGAGTAATGTGATTCGCTCCTGTTCTCCTAGCAACTGTGTTCCCATTGGTTGGGATGGAATGCCGCGCCAGACTTGATGCAATCAGATCTGTTTTTAAAGGATGAGGAAGAAGATGAAAAATAAGAAGGGAACATGACGTGGTGAAAATTGGTACAGATTTTCTTTTAAAACTATTCTTGTCAACTGGGACTGAGCGAATGAAGAAAGATTGCTGTGTATTCTTGTTCATGTCACTGGAAATATTGACTGTTGGATACAACCAGATACCAACAGCTATGGCTTTTAAAGGAAACATTTTATATTAAAGCTTTTTATGTTACCTTAAGTGTTTGTATACTTTTGTGTTTTTTTTTATGATTCGGTTTTGCCTGTTTTTATGTTTCATGTAAGGCAAATAAAGTTTTACATTTTTCAAACAACTTAATTCTCCGTCTTCCTTCCTGGCTACCTCATTATGTGTTATACTATTTATATTATGATTATTACACAGCTCCTGACCCAAGCACTTTTCATCTCCCGCCTCGACTACTACAACTCGCTCCTAGCCGGACTCTCTGCAACCGTGATAAAACCTTTGCAGTGGATTCAGAACACTGCAGCACGCCTCGTGTTCAACTGACACAAATTCCCCCACATGACCCCCCTCTTCCATGACATCCACTAGCTCCCTGTAGTGGCTCGCATCAACTTCAAGATGCTGGTACAGGCCTAAAAAGATGCCACTACCTACCTCCAAGCATTAGTGAAACACCACGCCCCTGCTCGAGCACTCTGCTCAACTACCTCAGCTGGTCAACTGGTACCTCCATCACTAAAAGGAGGAAAAGGTCGGATGGTGAAATCTCAACTCTTCTCCGTTTTGGCACCACAGTGGTAGAACGAGCTCCCTGCCAATGTCAGGACTGCAGAGTCACTCCCCATCTTCTGGAAGAGTCTGAACAAGTGAGTCCGCAAGGCTCACTTGTTCTGCATAACCTCCATCCTCTACCCCCCACCCCCTCCCCGAAAACAAAAAAAACCCTCCCCTCATGCTCTTGTATGTTGTACGTCTTGGCACTTTATAATTGCTCTTTTAAAATGGGCACTTAGTCAGAGATGTCGTATACTAGCAATGGTTAACCTAGCAATTGGAATGCTTGAAACTTGTTCTGGTGTTCTTACTGTAATAACAGCAATGTAATGTTTCACCTTCTTCTGACAAATGTACTTATTGTAAGTCGCTTTGAATAGAAGCGTCTACTAAATGCCCTAAAATATAAATGTGAAATGAATGAATGAATGAATAATAATGATTCATTATAATATTTAGAACAAAACACCAACATACACTTCATTGGCACCTGATCCCCCATGTAGCAGTACTGTCTCTGTCCACTAGGGGGCGGTCCACCCCACGGCTGTAAAGACTATCATGATATCTTTTTTGTTTCATGCTTTGCATCACGGTAGGCCATTGCTGACTGAAGTGAGTCCTAACCCTATCTGGTTAGTGGATGTCGGCAGGGTTCGAGTTTTGATTCCATCTTTTCGGAGCCCATATGTGAGGGGGGGGGGGGGCTTTTTTTTAATCAGGCATGTTGGGGCTACGGTTGCTGTGAGGGTGACTGCGTTTTTTTTTTAGCTGTCTTGAACTCTTTTTTGCCCCCAGTCTAGTTTTTAGTTTAGGCTACTGTTATTACTCGTCGTCGTCATGTGAAGCTATTTATATTTTACGTCAATATTACTCTATATGTGGAAGGGAAAATAGCTTCATTTATAATTGAAATATTAGGCTATACTGTTGTATTTTCAGAGACCCCACAGATGGTTGAGTTTGCTGCTTTCATGGGAGCCAGAGCTCTCTTTATGGGAGCTCAGCTCCCACTGGCTCCCACCTAACTCCAACCCTGGATGTCTGCTTGTGTCGGCATCACTTTCTGTTGAAGAGCTGTCACTGCTGCTCTCATACATCTAGTGGAGGTTCAGCTCTGCTGAAGTTAAAGGAGATATAACATATGAGCTGCCAAACAATAGGACTTCTTTATAGGCTCATTGTAGTTCTGAAGAATGTTCTGAGTTCAGCTAGGTTAAGCATTATAAAACAGGAAGTAAATTCATGTGGTCTTGTTTTTTTAAATTAAAAACACCAGGGTGATGTAGAAATCAGATGGCAATAATTAAAGGCCTTCAACTATATACAAAGCTTCAATGTATTATCTATATATGATTATTTGTGGATTTAAGTATTGTAAAAATCACGTTGGAAGAATTGTGGTCGATCAATTCAAATGTTGAATTTGCTCCCTCAGGGCTGTGCAACACAGACTCTTAGAGAACATAAGAACAGGAGATGACAGTCAGAAGCACAAAGGCCTTCAGAAGAGAATAACATTGAGAAAAACACAGAATTTCTCTAGTTAGTGTTGTCCAGAATGTTCCACTAAATTATTCCATAAACTGAAAGATAATAGATAAGAAAACATGACCTTCTCACACTACTTAACTGTCATAGCATATTGTCTCAGTTGATTTGAGAATCTATGGATTGTATCTTGATTATTTGACTCCAGAGTAGTTAAAAGATACAGATCAATACATAACTATATTAAGACTAGACTTAATACATAATAAATGTTCTTTTATTGGTTTTTAGGTTTCACACTTTTTAAAACTATTTATTGCCATTTCTGTTTTTAATTGTATAAATTCCAACTGTTTTTAATCCCTTCTCTGCTCTGTAGCACTTTGAGATTGCTCAAATGTAAAGTGCAATACAAATAAAATTCATTATTATTATTATTATTATTATAACTCTTTAACTGCATATGTGTGTTAGAGTATACATGGAGGGTGAAAAGGTGTAAGTGTAAAATGTATAGGCCAGTGAAAATAATTAATATTGCGAGTTAAATGTTTTCTAATATTTCATGTTGAATCAGAGGAAGAATACATTTTGTGGTGCATCTTTATCAATGTAAAAATATAAATCTATAAAGCTGAAATTCAATTTCTCAAATTATGACGGTCAATATTTATCATGAACTCAATGTTTTCAAATAAAAAATATAAATCATGTATACTGCGTGTTCTAATATATTTGGTGAGTGAATGCCGAGCTGATGGATGGCTATTGGCTCATGTATCACTGAAGTAGATGATGAAATAAAAGTGTTTAAACTCTAAATATCTGTGTGGTTTGACTTGCAGCATGCTCTTCTCTCACCACAGATCAGGGTCTTTCCATTTCCCCCAACACCTCTGTCGTCAAGGAGACCACCATGCTGCTGATTTGATTGACAGCTCCTCATCAGTACAGGGAGCAGGATGTGGTGCTCTGAGATGTTGTGGTCTGTAGCTGGTGGAGGTGGAGCTTCTGGTGGAAACAGATGCAGGTCCACGCTAATACAGAGAACCTGAACTCATCTGATCTCTCAGCAGCCACACACACACACACACACACACACACACACACACACACACACACACACACACACACACACACACACAAACACACACACAAACACAAACACACACACACACACACACACACACACACACACACACACACACACACACACACACGTCAGTCCTAACTCTGCTGCAATTGGTCCTCTTGCTCAGAATCATGTGACACACAGACACCACACCATTGGTTCCACTGACCTGTCACTCACAGAAAGCCCTCCCAGTCCAGCCCAGGGGGTGGCGGTGTTGAGGGCCTATTAGAGGCCACCCAGGTTCCCCCTGATCTCAGTGGCAGCCCCTCTCCTCAGCTTCTCCTACAGACCAGATGCTTCTACTCTCCAGGGCTGCCTGGAGCTCACTGTGTCTCGGTGAGTTTCCCACCAATCACAGCTGGACACACAGCGTGTTTCCTCCACCCCAGAACACAGACGCTCATCCATGTGCTCTTGTCTCTACAGCGGTGGTTGCCATGGCAGCAGAGCTGACTCAGGACCAGGTGTCGTGGACCAGGAGAGAAGGGGAAGCCGTCTCCTTCAGATGTACTGACACTGACCAGTGTAATGATGATTACATCTATTGGTACCAGAAGAAAGAGAAGGAAACCTTCACTCTGATTGTTGTCATTAACAAGAGAGGTGGTCAGGTTTATAAAGGATACAAACATCCTCAGGAAGACAATTTCTCATCCGTTTTGAAAGAGAACATCTATGAGTTGGCACTTCAGAAGGTGAAGGCGTCCCATTCTGCCACCTACTACTGTTCCTGTTGGACTGGCAGTGACACACAGTGAGACGTTCTCCTTCCTGCCCGTACAAAAACTCTGGTGATCACATGACGCAGCAGGTCATGTCCCATTGGCTGTTTAATCTACAGCCAGGCGTCCATGCTAACAGAAGAGCGGGACGTTCTATCACAGCCTGGACCTTACTGTCTGTAGTTTAGACTTCAATCCAAGCCTGGATCTCTCCTTGCTACTGTGCAGAGTCAATACAATCAGTGAGCTGGTTGTTGGTTAGGCTGAGATAGATCAAACTAAAGAGAAACACTGGACAGACACCTGAAGGCTCTCATGGAAGTGGACGACTTCAGCCTCAAACCTCAGGAAACAACAATCTAGTGAAATACTTGGCTCTGTTGTGATGAAACACTCTCTGGAAGACCTTTCACTTTCTGCTTCCATGAGGAGGACTGAGTCTTTAGGTGTTGTTAAAGCCTACGATGAAGAGGGAAGAAGACTATGGGGTAATTTCTTCTGAACACAAGTGGAGACATCAAGTGTCCCTTCTTTCCTCTGCAGCCTCTTACAAAGCCCTCCTGTCAGGTCAAGCCCCTCCATCTCCAGACCTCCCTCCTGGTGGATCACTGATCATCTATAGGGGCTCCACGTGATCAGCAACTTATTGATCAGTGCTGACGGCGTCACAGGTCGCCCACAGAGGTTTATGCTGCAGGATGTTTCACTGTGGGGGTCAGGATCTTTGGGCGTGGCACCACCCTGTTTGTTACAGGTAAGATGACCTCTTTCATGCTTTCTCTGCTTTGTGTTTCATGTCACATTGGGGACAGTATGAGTGTAATAATATTTCCACTGAGTTCTGTTTGACATGATTTGACCAGCAGCTGCCAAACAGCATTTAAAGCCTGCTACTAACTTTTAAATAGAAAGTGTTTCTATTATAAATATCTCCTTTTCCTATTTCAGTACAACAACACAGATATTTTGGACTCACCTGTGATCATTATTCATTAGTTCACAAAATAGAAATACAAATTATATTAACAATGATTGCTGTAGAATGTTAAAGAATGTTTTAAGGATGATTTCAAATATTTCAATGATGGTGACATTTGAAATAGAGGTGTGCACTCCCTCGGGACCCGCGGGACGCCACGCTAAATAGTGCAGCGCGGAACACGTGTTGAAAGCTCATTGCGGGTGCAGGCGGGCGGGATGATACACTGCACTCCCGCAAATTAAATGTGAGTGTAAAGTAAAACATACAAATGATGGAGGTAGGGCCGAGCGTACATAGTGTGTGCTGGAGATTCTGTTTGGCAGCTATAAAAGCGTTTTGAGCAGCATAATCTTGCGGGTGTTGTAGTTTGGGGTAGCCTCATCTCCTCACGTGTTCATACAGAAAGACAGACAGACAGACAGACAGACAGACAGACAGACAGACATACTTTATTGATCCCTGAGGGAAATTGCGTTCGTCACAATACTCCAGTAAAAAGTAAAATAAAATAAAATAAAGAGGACACTCTACCCATAGTAGAGTGTCCTCTTTATTAAATATATAAATACATAATGTACACCTATGTAAAAAAATAAACCTATGTAAATATAAACCTATGTAGTAAGATATACAAAAATATACATAAAGAAATGAAAATATACATAAATGTACATACATCCAGGCATACACTACTAGGTAATAGCATACACAAGGATGTATAGCATGTCGGATTTTTTGTATGACCAGTAGTGCAGAGAGATGATGTAGTAACATGAAATTACAGTGAAATGAAATGAAATTACAGTTATGCAAAAAGAATGGATAACCTATTATGTAGATGACAGTAATAAATTGTAAAGTTTGATGACCACAGGCAGGAATGATTTCCTATGTCGCTCTGTGGTGCATCTAGGTGAGAGGAGTCTTCTGCTGAAGGTACTCCTCCGCTGAGCCAGGGTGGAAAAGAGAGGGTGAGAGGCATTGTCCATGATAGTCCGTAGCCTGGACAGCATCCTCCTATCTGCCACGGTAGTCAGAGTGTCCAATTCCTCACCCACTACATCACCAGCCCTCTTGATGAGTCTATTGAGTCTATTGGTGTCCACAACCCTCATCCCACTGCCCCAGCATGTGACAGCAAAGAAGATCGCACTGGCAACAACAGACTCATAGAACATCCTCAGCATTGTCCTGCAGATGTTGAAGGACCTTAGCCTCCTCAGAAAAAATAGTCGGCTTTGGCCCTTCTTGTAGACGGCCTCTGTGTTCCTGGTCCAGTCCAACTTGATGTTGAAGTACACCCCCAGGTACTTGTACTTGTACCTCCAGGTACAATGTCGACAGGAACCCCCTGGATGAACACAGGGCCCACCGGTGTTTTGACCCTCCTTAGGTCCACAATGAGCTCCTTTGTCTTTGTAGCATTGAGCTGTAGATGGTTCAGCTCACACCAAGAGACAAAGTTGCCCACAACAGTCCTATACTCACCCTCATCACCCCCCTCAATACAGCCAACTACTGCAGAGTCATCAGAAAACTTCTGAAGGTGGCAGTGCAATAGCTGAAGTCTGAGGTGTAGAGGGTGAAGAGGAAGGGAGAAAGTACCGTCCCCTGAGGGGCTCCAGTGTTGCTAAGCACCATGTCAGATACACAGTTCTGTAGGCGTAAAACAGAAAGTCAACCTGCCTGCCGTCTCGCGGGCGGAGCGGGACTGAACATTGTGTCCCGCGCAGACCACTGATTTGAAATCATATTTTTTATTATACAAAATCATGAAGTGATTGCAATCACTTCATCATCATTTAATTAACCACATTATTATGAAAGAATGTATTTTTACATGTATGTATGTATGTTTATAAAGGAAAAACGCATGTATATTATGCTAGCTGTGTAATTCTGATATATTGCACATGAATCCTGGTTCTAAATGTTAATATTTGTGACCATATTGTTAGTGTTCATCTCTTATGTGGTTTGTAATTTGTGTCCCGGTTTTGACACCATGTGACTTGAGTTCTGTCTCTGGATTGGTTCTTCTATTCCACTCAGACAGGTCAGTGGAGCGGCCCAAAGTGAGCTTCTACCCAGCGGCGGGAGCTGATTTAAAGGGCCGGCGTTCCCTGCTGTGTGTAGCCAGAGACATGTTCCCTGGGGTGGTCCGGATCTCCTGGAGGAGGAAGGGGAGTGGGGGGACGGAGAACGACGGGGAGCAGCAGGAGCTCAGAGGACTGTCACACACTGCCAGCATCCTGGTTGTTGCTCAGGAACCAGCCCTCACAGATCAATACGTCTGTAGAGTTGAGCATGAGAGCGGCCTGCAGGAGGAGGAGATGGCAGCAGGTAATGAAGAACTACAACCCCTTCATGTTCACCTTGTTGGCTTCACTAACCCACACTGGCTATCACCTGGAACATGGTGTCTATCACTAACCCACACTGGCTATCACCTGGAACATGGTGTCTATCACTCACCCACACTGGCTATCACCTGGAACATGGTGTCTATGACTAACCCACACTGGCTATCACCTGGAACATGGTGTCTATCACTCACCCACACTGGCTATCACCTGGAACATGGTGTCTATCACTAACCCACACTGGCTATCACCTGGAACATGGTGTCTATCACTAACCCACACTGGCTATCACCTGGAACATGGTGTCTATCACTCACCTACACTGGCTATCACCTGGAACATGGTGTCTATGACTAACCCACACTGGCTATCACCTGGAACATGGTGTCTATCACTCACCCACACTGGCTATCACCTGGAACATGGTGTCTATCACTAACCCACACTGGCTATCACCTGGAACATGGTGTCTATCACTAACCCACACTGGCTATCACCTGGAACATGGTGTCTATCACTAACCCACACTGGCTATCACCTGGAACATGGTGTCTATCACTAACCCACACTGGCTATCACCTGGAACATGGTGTCTATCACTAACCCACACTGGCTATCACCTGGAACATGGTGTCTATCACTAACCCACACTGGCTATCACCTGGAACATGGTGTCTATCACTAACCCACACTGGCTATCACCTGGAACATGGTGTCTATCACTAACCCACACTGGCTATCACCTGGAACATGGTGTCTATCACTAAACAAACACTGACTCTCAGCTCCGACAGAAACAACCTTAACAACTGAAGGCCCCAGGACCACAGAGGTTACCATGGCGACAGCAGTTACTAATGGCTCCTTTCATCCAGGGACTCCCACAGAAGGTCTTGCAGATGAAACGTACCGTAAGACAACCTGCTCTTACATCTCAGGTGGCTTCTGGGTTAACTGTATGGTATTTCATCAAGAATATATTAATGTGTGTATGTATAGACCAGCATGGTGTGTAAACTAGTATAAAACATTCTGAACCATTACAAACCAGTGTAAACCAGCATATTGTGTACAAGCCATTGTCATCATATATGTTTATAAACATATATATGTATTATATATTTCTACACTGTCTTTTCTTTTCTGTTAACGGGGTATTGTAACAAATGCAATTACTGTCAGGGATCATTCAAGTATTTCTGTCTGTCTGTCTGTTTGTCTGTAATCCAGTATGTCAGATATAAACCAGTGTAGACCACTATGGTGCATATGGATCAGTATAAACCAGTATAGACCACTATGGTGCATATGGATCAGTATAAACCAGTATAGACCATTATGGTGCATATGGATCAGTATAAACCATTATAGACCACTATGGTACATATGGATCAGTATAAACCAGTATAGACCACTATGGTGCATATGGATCAGTACAAACCAGTAAAGACCACTATGGTGCATCTCATCCAGTATAGAACACTTTAATGCACATGGACCAGTATAGACCACTATGGTGCATATGGATCAGTATAAACCAGTATAGACCACTATGGTGCATCTCAACCAGTATAGAACACTTTAGTGCACATGGACCAGTATAGCCCACTATGGTGCATATGGATCAGTATAAACCAGTATAGACCACTATGGTGCATATGGATCGGTATAAACCAGTATAGACCACAATGGTGCATATGGATCAGTATAAACCAGTATAGACCACTATGGTGCATATGGATCAGTATAAACCAGTATAGACCAATATGGTGCATATGGATCAGTATAAACCAGTATAGACCACTATGGTGCATCTCAACCAGTATAGAACACTTTAGTGCACATGGACCAGTATAGACCACTATGGTGCATATGGATCAGTATAAACCAGTATAGACCAATATGGTGCATATGGATCAGTATAAACCAGTGTAGACCACTATGGTGCATATGGATCAGTATAAACCAGTATAGACCACTATGGTGCATATGGATCAGTATAAACCAGTATAGACCACTATGGTGTTTATGGATCAGTATAAACCAGTATAGACCACTATGGTGCATATGGATCAGTATAAACCAGTATAGACCACTATGGTGCATATGGATCAGAATAAACCAGTATAGACCAATATGGTGCATATGGATCAGAATAAACCAGTATAGACCACTATGGTGCATATGGATCAGTATAAACCAGTATAGACCACTAAGGTGCATATGGATCAGTATAAACCAGTATAGACCACTATGGTGCATCTCATCCAGTATAGAACACTTTAGTGCACATGGACCAGTATAGACCACTATGGTGCATGTAAAGCAGTAGAGACCACTGTGGTGTGTATTCACCAGTACAAACCAGTATGCTCTGACTGTGTGTTGGTGTGGGGGTCCCAGGGTCCCTCCAGGTGCTGTCCAGAGCCAGGCTGGCGTCTGTGCTCTACACAGTGATGCTGGTGAAGAGTGTGTTCTGCTGCTGTGGCCTGGCTCTCCTGCTGCTCCACACCAACAAGACCAGCAGGACGCCCAGCCGGACCCCACAGAACCAGCGGCCCCACAGCCCTGGACCCACTGGCCTGTTCCCCAGAACCAACACCGCCGCAGCGCTGGACTGATGGTCCTGTCCCCCAGAACCAGAACCAGCAGCACCACAGCCCTGGACTGTCGGTCCTGTCCACCAGAACCAGAACCAGCAGCACCACAGCCCTGGACTGTCGGTCCTGTCCACCAGAACCAGAACCAGCAGCACCACAGCCCTGGACTGTCGGTCCTGTCCACCAGAACCAGAACCAGCAGCACCACAGCCCTGGACTGTCGGTCCTGTCCACCAGAACCAGGTGCCTGCTGCTGGACTGACCAGATGACACTTTGTACCACCAAATGAGTTCATCACCTCATCATTTTATTCATCTTTACTCACCATGTTCTGTTGCTCCTTTCCCTCCTCTGGTCGTACCAGAGAACAGCATGAATGTTTCATGGTTTTCTGTTGCTTGTTAGTTTGTACTGTCTATGATGACCATGTGCTTCAAATGAATAAACATTTCATTAGCTACTAATATATTTAACTTGGTTGTTTCATTCATAACAGACAGACAGACAGACAGACAGACAGACAGACAGACAGACAGACAGACAGACAGACAGAAATACTTTAATAACCCCAGAGGGAAATTGCTTTAGTTACAAATACTCCAGTGGAATGGTAAGATGGTAAAAGGGAAAAGAAACATGAATTATGTTCATTATTGAAGTATTTTCTTCATCTTTGAGCCAGTCTGTGGTGGACTGATGTGCCTCTGTTGGAACATGTGTGGTTGAACAGCTAGTGAGAGAACGTGAGGATTACATGATAGTTTAACAGGAACAATACATTTCACACGTATGGTCGGCTCAATTCATTTAGTTCAGCACAATGACAACGACTCTGAACCAAACCATGAGCCGAACATCCCCTGCACTATAGTATACTTCATGTCACACGGTTATTTGATGATAACATTTAGATTGTAGAAACTCTGCTCTAGTTCAAGTTACCCTTGAAGTACAAAGTAACCTGCTACAGTTTGGACATTTATTAATCTAATGTAGGTGAAACTAAACATGTAATAAAATTGTATTTCCACAAAAAATGGACCTCTAAAGGTGAGTAAAAGCAAGTCATTGTTATTTGTAGTTTTGAAATAAAGGATTGTAGTTCTGAAAGAGCAGCTTATTGTGGTTCTGAAGGACTTGTAACATATGTAGGTAATTTAGGTCATTAAAAAGAGGATCAACACATGATAAAGTACATTGGTTTGTTGTCTATGATGATCATGGGTGAAAGAAAGTAGTTTGTATTTCTTGCCGGTACTACCATGTTGACCATATGGACATGGTGACACTGTTATAATGCTGTTCATTGTGCCGAACACCCTCTCACAGTCTGCTTTTTGATTTGGGAGACTTTGCAACAAACGTCTGTCTACTAAAACACTTTGGATACCATCTGCGCACATTGGCGCAACATGGTTAAGCAGCACGCGCTGTCTCGCTTGTTGTCTGTGGAGTGAAACGCTGCACGTTCAGACACAATTCACACAGTTCAGAATGAGTTGTATGTAATGTATATGAACATGTTGCCTCTGGTAATGTGACGTTAGCAGGTGTGTTGTCATGCTGAAAGTGCAGTTTTTCCAGAGACAGTATATTTTTCTTTCCGGTACGGCGTACCCAAATGTTTTAGTGGTGCACCGTACCGGCCAGTACCGGCTCACTTTCACCTCTGAGGAGGATTGTCCAGCCGACCTGTCACCGTTTGAATGGGTTCAGCCTTTGAGTGGTTTTACTTTCTTCACTTCTTCTTTTCTTAGCCCTCATTGTCGGTGATTTGTTCCAGCTGTGTTGGTTGTTCATTGTTTCCTCAGGTGTAGCAGAGCCCTCAGTGTTGTTTGTCCTTTCAAGATTGTGTGCAGTAAAGAAACACGTTTGCCTGTACAATGAAATTCTTACTTTGCTGCCCACACTGGATGCCGAAAGAATATATAAATAATGTATAAAATCTAAATAGAATATAATAACTGTAAAAATAAAATAGAAATATAAAATTTAGAAAATGTAAAGGAAATGAAATTGTGAAATTAAATTGTAAATGTACATTGTGCATCAGTAGCTGTAAACATTATTGTGCAATTGAGCAGATGATTTCAAGTGAATCAGGAATATTGGGTATAGTGCAAGAATATGATGATAAAGTGTCCAGTGAGGATGTCCATGAGGGGGGGGGGGGGGCGCTCTGTCCTTAAGGGGGTTCAGCTGTTCAACAGTCTGACGGCTGTGGGTAGGAAGGAGTTCTTGAACCTGGTGGTTCTGCATCTCACTCCTGAACCTCCGGCCTGAGGGCAGGAGTGTGAAGAGTCCGTGCTGGGGGTGAGTGGGGTCTTTGGTGATGGAGGCAGCTCTCCTGTGGACTCTGCGGTGGTAGATGCTCTGCAGAGAGGGCTGTGGTGTCCTGGTGATCTTAGACGCAGTCTTTACCACTCTCTGCAGGCGTTTGCGGTCCCACACAGTTGAGCTGCCGTACCACACGGTGATGCAGGTGGTCAGGACAGCCTCAATGATGCAGCTGTAGAAGTTGCTGAGGATCTTGGGTGCCATCCCAAATGTCCTCAGCCTCCTCAGGAAGTACAGCCGCTGCTGAGCCTTCTTCACCACCTGTGTGGTATTGAATGTCCAGGTGAGGTCATCACTGATGTGGACCCCCAGGTATTTGAAGTTGCTCACCCTCTCAACCTCAAGAC
The DNA here is from genome assembly GCA_036785325.1 of Urophycis tenuis. Classification (NCBI taxonomy): domain Eukaryota; kingdom Metazoa; phylum Chordata; class Actinopteri; order Gadiformes; family Phycidae; genus Urophycis; species Urophycis tenuis. The sequence goes on along the minus strand of JAXIVH010000091.1, from coordinate 762,184 downwards.
CTCGGATGAACAGTGGCTGATGAGGCCTCTTCTCCTTCCTCATGTCCACAATCATCTCTTTGGTCTTGTCAGTGTTGAGGGTGAGGTTGTTATTTCCACACCACGTCACCAGACTGTCCACCTCCCTCCTGTAGTCCGCCTCGTCTCCGCCAGTGATGCGTCCAATCACGGCGGTGTCGTCGGCGAACTTAATGATGGTGTTGTCAGGGTAGGAAGCGACGCAGTCGTGGGTGAACAGGGTGTAGAGGATGGGGCTGAGGACACAGCCCTGTGGGGTCCCGATGTTGGTGGTTATAGTGGCTGAAGTCCTTTTACCAATCCTGACAGACTGTGGTCTGCCAGTCAGGAAGTCCAGGAGCCAGTCACAGAGGGAGGGGTGAAGTCCTAGAGCAGACAGTTTATGGGTGAGTCCTGTCCTGTAGCTGAACCAGTATAGTAAGTGTTCTGGGGATTTGTTACTCTGTACTTTGATTCATTATTATGTTTGATCAGTCAGCAGTTTCTGGGAATCGTTGCTTTTTGTTGCTGTTATTGTCTTGAAGAGATGTGTCTGAGTGGATTTAACCTCCCACCATCGTGTTGATTGTTGTTTGTTGTTGTCTACTGTATTGTTGTTTGTTGATTGTTTGCTGTTGCACACCAACCATCAAGACACATTCCTCGTAGGTGCAGACATACTTGGCAATAAACATTTTTCTGACTTCTGACTTCTGACTGACTTCTGAAACCTGACTCTTGAGTTACACAGCCAACAAACATCAGAGCTGTTTTCATTTTTATTTATGGTTAAATATTGTAAGAAAGCAGCAGGAAGGGGTTCAAGAATTGTCTACAATGGTCCATTAAATGGTAACATACACTGTAAATAAGTATTAGATGACAAAAAGATAATTTAAAGATAATTTTATTGTTCTTTCTTGGTTCATGTTCTTATTTATTTGATTATGATTTGCAATACATTTTGTGAAATGAAATATACCTTTATTAGGCATTAAAGCAGTACAATTTCAAATTCCATATCTTATCAACCTAATATAATATAGATGAAGAGGATTCATGACAAACGTACCTCATGCTTTCATTTTCAATATAGGCCTATTTCAGAAACTATAAACCTATACATAAACAAATTAACTAACAAAAAGCCTACTCAAAAAAGCCTACTAAAAAAAAAGACTTTTAATGTATGAACGATGAAAACGTTAGCTCATACCATTGTTCTACATCTGTTATTATGTTATTTTGGTTTAATTTAGAATGTCATAGTCTACTAAAAACTAATTTTGAAATTGCATTACATATTTCAAAGAGTTAGTGGAATACAGAGTCCAATTTAGAACACATTTAATGGTGTTTGTGTGTGTGTGTGTGTGTGTGTGTGTGTGAGAGAGAGTGTGTGTGTGTGTGTGTGTGTGTGTGTGTGTGTGTGTGTGTGTGTGTGTGTGTGTGTGTGTGTGTGTATAAAGCTATCACTATTTCTCCAAATGTAGTCATTAAATGTAATTTTTAAAAAACTTTTTTAAATATAATAATTTACAATGTGTATTTTCGGGAATCTGAATTTGAAAGCCACTATTTGTTAGTTTTTTAAAGTAACGTTCCCAACACTGCAAATACTCCAGTGGAATGGTAAGATGGTAAAAGGGAAAAGAAACATGAATTATGTTCATTATTGAAGTATTTTCTTAATCTTTGAGCCAGTCTGTTGTGGACTGATGTGCCTCTGTTGGAACATGTGTGGTTGAACAGCTAGTGAGAGAACGTGAGGATTACATGATAGTTTAACAGGAACAATAAATTGCACACGTAACTTACTATTATGTATGGAGGATACTTCTCTAATGATTTCTTTGACTGAAGTTGATGATTAAATAAAAGTGTTTAAACTATAATAATCTGTGTGGTTTGACTTGCAGCATGCTCTTCTCTCACCACATGTAAATTCCCATCTTGGGATTAATAAAGTATTTCTATTTCTATTTTCTATTTCTATTTCTATCAGGGTCTTTCCGTTTCCCCCGACACCTCTGTTGTCAAGGAGACCACCATGCTGCTGATTTGATTGACAGCTCCGGAGCAGGATGTGGTGCTCTGAGATGTTGTGGTCTGTAGCTGGTGGAGGTGGAGCTTCTGGTGGAAACAGATGCAGCTCCACGCTAATACAGAGAACCTGAACTCATCTGATCTCTGATCTCATCCAGAGACACTTATAGAGGTGGAGACACAGCACTAAAAGAATCGCCCATAGAAATGCATGGGGAAACTTCGTAACGCCAAGATGGCGGGTGTTTGGACATGTCCCGCCTCTTCCGGTGTCAAAAGCCAATTACCTCCTGAACTGTACAGGCGTTGCTCCAATCATCTTGCAGATCCTACACAAGGATACAGTCACGGTTTTGTGACACTTGCAAGTTGTTTGCAGTCTGGAGGGGAAGGAGCAGCGTGTCTCTATCAGCTGAATAAGTACGATCACGCGAAATCAAAGATATGTTAACATCTCGTTGACATCTGGCCCGCACTACCAACCTCTATAAGTGTCTCTGACTAAACACTAAAAAGTCTTGGCTGTCAGCGCCGGTTCCGTGTCACAATGCCGTAAATGAAAACTGTGTCGTGAAGCATTGCACATGCGCGGTCCAAGATAACCTGTAAGAAAAAGGACTTTTAAAACCTTAATTTGATATAAAACCACCAAACCCTTTCAGCGATTTTAGTGTGATTTTCATCATGATTTCAAATATGTATTTTTTATGTCCCTTACACATCGGAAAGTGGAGATACAGGTTTCTCCCCATTCATTTAGATAGGGCCCTGGTCTTGTTAATCCCAAATAGCTGCCCGAAAGGCGTTTCAAGATGGCGGCCGAGTGACGGGACTTGCCTTAGAAGGACTTTGTCTCATCTCTCAGCAGCCACACACACACAGACACACACACACACACACAGACACACACACAAACACACACACACACACACACACACACACACACACACACACACACACACACACACACACACACACACACACACACACACACACACACACACACACACACACACACACACACACACACACACACACATCATTAATTCCTGCATACCAGCCCCTGCTCATCAGGGGAAAGCCTGCTGTGAAGAAGGTGAGAGTGTGGCCTGAAGGAGCTATGTCTGCACTGCAGGACTGTTTTGATTGCACTGAATGGAGCATGTTCAGAGAGGCTGCAACAGTCAACCAACACACCAAGGTGGAGGAGTATGCAGCATCTGTGATGGACTACATTCAGTGGTGCATGGAGGGAGTTACAGTCACAAAGACAATCATCACCCGGGCAAATCAGAAACCTTGGATGACTAAGGACGTGCTTGCGAGACTGAGGGAGCGCAATGCTGCGTTCAAAATGGGTGATGAGACGGCACTCAGATCAGTGAGGGCCGACCTGAACCGTGCCATCAGGGTAGCAAAGCGAGCCCATAGTCAGAAGATCCAAGGCTTCTTCCAGGACCCCAACAACACCAGACGACTGTGGCAGGGCATCCAGACTGTCTCTGACTACAAAGTCACACCCACACCCCATCAGGATGACATCAGCTTCCTAAACGAGCTCAATAACTTCTTCGGAAGGTTTGAAGTACTGAACAACAACCCTGCAAGAAAAGCCACCCCCCATCCTGATGAACAGACACTCCGGCTCGAAACCACTGATGTGCGGAGAGCACTGAGGAAGGTCAACGCACGGAAAGCTGCAGGCCCTGACAATATTCCAGGACGGCTGATCAAGGAATGTGCAGACCAGCTGGCCCACGTGCTCACAGACATCTTTAACATCTCACTGAACCAGGCTGTCGTCCCCCCATGCTTCAAGTCAGCCACAATAATTCCAGTGTCCAAGACATCTGCCATCACATGCCTTAATGACTTTCGCCCCGTTGCACTCACATCCACCATCATGAAGTGCTTCGAGAGGATTGTCAAGGACCACATCATCTCCTTACTCCCCCCATCATTCGACCCGGCTCAGTTTGCATGCCGGCCCAACCGCTCCACTGAGGATGTCATCTCCTCTGCTCTCCATCTGAGCCTGGAGCACGTGGAGGAGAAGAACACCCACGTACGGATGCTGTTCCTGGATTTCAGTTCAGCATTCAATACGATCATCCCCCAGGACTTGGTATGCAAATTGGAGCCCCTGGGACTCAATACCCCCCTGTGTAACTGGTTGCTGGACTTTCTTACCGACAGAACCCAGTCTGTCCGTTTGGGGAACAACACCTCCAGCATCATCTCCCTGAACACCGGCGCCCCCCAGGGCTGCGTTCTGAGCCCCCTGCTTTTCACCCTGATGACCCACGACTGTCGTCCAAGGTACAACAGCAACCACATCCTGAAGTACGCGGACGACACAACCGTTGTGGGCCTCATTCAGGACAATAACGAACTGGCTTACAGGAAGGAGGTGCGACACTTTGTGGACTGGTGCAAGGTGAACAACCTGGTCCTGAACGTTGATAAAACAAAGGAGATCATCGTGGACTTCAGGAGATCCAGACCCAGCCACACGCCCCTCCTCATCAACGGCACAGCTGTGGAAGTTGTGAGAAGCACCAAGTTCCTGGGGGTGCACATCTCCGACAACCTCAGCTGGTCACTCCACACCTCCTCCCTGGCGAAGAAGGCACAGCAGCGCCTGCACTTCCTGCGGCGGCTGAGGAGAGCCTCCCTCCCCCCTCCCATCCTCACCACCTTCTACAGAGGGACCATCGAGAGCCTGCTGACCAGCTGCATCTCCGTCTGGTCTGGGAGCTACAGAGCCTCTGACTGGAAGCCTTTGCAGAGAGTGGTGAGGACAACGGAGAAGATCATCGGGACCCCTCTCCCCCCCACCCGAGACATAGCAGACAGCCGCTGCTTGTCCAGAGCCCACAGGATCCTCTCTGACCCCACCCACCCCCACCAAGGACTGTTCTCCCGGCTGGTGTCTGGCAGAAGGTTCCGCAGCATTTGCTGCAGAACAGCCAGACTCTGCAAAAGTTTCTTCCCCCTAGCCATCAGACAGCTCAATGCTAAATAACCCCCCCACCAATTTCAGTGAAATACCTTCAATACTTTCAATACTTTCAATACTTTCAGTGCAATACTTCCCTATCGATGTGTGAAATCTCCACCCTGCTGCTAAAATGTTCCACATTTCTATTCCCATGCCTACACTGACAATTTTTCTAGTACTGTCTGTATATAGTACTGTCTGTACTGTATCTGTAACTTATATCCAGTTCATTTGCACTTTATTTATATATTTACATTGATCATAGTTTTATATTTCTATTTCTGTATTTTTTTTTATTATTTTCCTTATAGATCTATTTATACATAATACATCTGCTCATTCTCTGTGTCTGCCGGAAACCATAGCAACGACATTTCGCTGCCAAAAATCACTCTGTGTTTCTTGTACAACGACAATAAAGTGAAGTTGAGTTGAGTTGTTGAGTTGACATACACACACACACGGTTTGCCTCTGTACTCTGCTGTTCAGCTCCTCCTCCTCATGTTGCTCATGATGTTGCTCTCCTCCAGATGACCAACCCGGCCATCCAGAACGACTTCAGCTACTACAGGAGGACCATCAGCCACCTGAGAATCAACAACCTGGAGGTAAGCAAACACACACACACACACACACACACACACACACACACACACACAGACACACACACACACACACATACACACACACGCAGTCACACACACACACACACACAGTCACACACACACAGGCACACACACACACACACATACACACACACACACACACACACACACACCCAGTCACACACACACACGCACAGTCTCACACACACACACACGCACACACACACACACGCACACACAAACACACACACACACACACACACACACACACACACACACACACACACACACATTCCCTCACATGCTCGCACACACACACACACACAGTCACACACACACACAGTCACACATACACACACACACACACACACACACACACACAGTTGCATATATACACGCACACACACACACACAAACACAGTCACACACACACACACACACACACACACACACACACACACACACACACACACACACAGTTGCACATATGCAGTGACAACACTTCTGAATGCTCTCGGTGATCAGGCTGTGGTTTTGCAGATTTTAACACGTTGCAAACGTTTGATTGCTTGACTGGTAGAGTCAATCTCCTGCTGGTCTGTAAATACACGCTTTGGTTCCACAGGCAGACGAAGGGAACGAGGTCAACAACGAGCTGGCCAATCGGATGTCTCTATTCTACGCCAACGCCACACCTATGCTGAAGACCCTGAGCGACGGCACCACAAAGTTTGTCTCTGACGTAAGTGGAAGACACCCTACTCTGCCCTACAGAAGGCACCCTGCTCACGTTGGAATGCTCACGGCTGGGTTTGATTGGTCGGTTGTGCAGAACCCGGAGGTGCCGATCGAGAACACCACAGACTGTCTGAGTACGATGGCCTGCGCGTTCAGGCCCACTGTACAGGCTGTAGGCTAGGCTGACTTTTCAGACCTGCAAGTGAGACTCACTTTAGAAAGCATGGGATTACATTACAGTTACAAGTGTTTTTCTGTATTCTAGAGGTGTGTGTGTGTGTGTGTGTGTGTGTGTGTGTGTGTGTGTGTGTGTGTGTGTGTGTGTGTGTGTGTGTGTGTGTGTGTGTGTGTGTGTGTGTGTGTCCAGGGAGTACCGGAGTCGCTTTGCGAGTGACGAGACGATCCTGTTCTGTCTGCGCGTCATGGTGGGGGTGATCATCCTGTACGACTACGTGCACCCGGCCGGAGCCTTTGTGAAGACCTCTGGGATCGATGTACGTACGGCTGCATGGCGCTCTGCCTGGTCTCGCTTTGACTTCAATAAACCATCAGACAAATGGATGTTTTGTTTTTCTTTCTTTTAAAATGGTTGCACTACAGATCCTTCAGACTTTATTTTTTGTCATCGGTATTGCATGCATTGGGTCTAGGAAGTATTTCTTGTTTTTATCTAGAAATGTTTGCAGATGTTACAGAATGTCGGTTGGTTTGTGGAACCAGGATAATGTCTGCACATGGTTTCCCTTTGTCCGTGTGTCACCACAACAACGCTGGTATGCAGTCATGGACACTGAGTGACAGGAGTGTGGTGTTGAGATGAATGAACTTCTTCCACATGATGGTGTTTGTTCTCCAGATGAAGGGCTGCATCAGAGTCCTGAAGGAGCAGCCTCCAAGCAGCGTAGAGGGACTTCTCAACGCCCTCAGGTCAGCACCTGCTTCACCTGTATGTCTTTACCTGCTGAAAAGGGGCTGCTGTTAATTTACTGACCACAAATTATACTTGTTGCATGAGAATGGGGTCGTCTGTATTGGTTGTGTTGTGTGAAGTGCATGGGTGAATAGAGAATGATGGTTGGATGTATAACCAAGAACTGAAAAAGACAAAATCATCAACCCAAACACCAGTTGCTCTCAACCTCCATGGGGATGGATAGCCAACAGGTGTGGACCGATTGACCAAAGACCCACCAAGCAAGGTGTCCTTAAAGAGACCCCCCACTTCCCACATGATGCTAGCCCTCTAAGCACCCTGTGGTTTGTTCATCCTTATTCATGACTAAAACACAGCTCTGTCAAATATTTCTGTGAGGGGATTCTTCTGCCTTTTACCAGCTCCTAATCAATGAGCAACACATCCAACGCTGATGACAACATTCACTTAGAGCTATTGACCAGTGGTTTCCTTGAACACACAAATCAATATCTTGAAAGCCCCGCAGAAGGAGATTTGAACTTCAGCTGATGAGTTGATGAGATGGCCGTGATATTCATCTATATCTATTCCACGTCTATACCCCCCCTCCAGATATACAACCAAACATCTCAACGATGACACCACCTACATGGGTGTCACCTAATCAGGCATGTTAGGGCTACGGTTGCTGTGAGGGTGACTGCATTTTTTTTTTTAAACTGTCTTGGACTCTTTTTTGCCCCCAGTCTAGTTTTTAGTTTAGGCTACTGTTATTACTCGTCGTCGTCATGTGAAGCTATTTATATTTTACGTTAATATTACTCTATATGTGGAAGGGAAAATAGCTTCATTTATAATTGAAATATTAGGCTATACTGTTGTATTTTCAGAGACCCCACAGATGGTTGAGTTTGCTGCTTTCATGGGAGCCAGAGCTCTCTTTATGGGAGCTCAGCTCCCACTGGCTCCCACCTAACTCCAACCCTGGATGTCTGCTTGTGTCGGCATCACTTTCTGTTGAAGAGCTGTCACTGCTGCTCTCATACATCTAGTGGAGGTTCAGCTCTGCTGAAGTTAAAGGAGATATAACATATGAGCTGCCAAACAATAGGACTTCTTTATAGGCTCATTGTAGTTCTGAAGAATGTTCTGAGTTCAGCTAGGTTAAGCATTATAAAACAGGAAGTAAATTCATGTGGTCTTGTTTTTTTAAATTAAAAACACCAGGGTGATGTAGAAATCAGATGGCAATAATTAAAGGCCTTCAACTATATACAAAGCTTCAATGTATTATCTATATATGATTATTTGTGGATTTAAGTATTGTAAAAATCACGTTGGAAGAATTGTGGTCGATCAATTCAAATGTTGAATTTGCTCCCTCAGGGCTGTGCAACACAGACTCTTAGAGAACATAAGAACAGGAGATGACAGTCAGAAGCACAAAGGCCTTCAGAAGAGAATAACATTGAGAAAAACACAGAATTTCTCTAGTTAGTGTTGTCCAGAATGTTCCACTAAATTATTCCATAAACTGAAAGATAATAGATAAGAAAACATGACCTTCTCACACTACTTAACTGTCATAGCATATTGTCTCAGTTGATTTGAGAATCTATGGATTGTATCTTGATTATTTGACTCCAGAGTAGTTAAAAGATACAGATCAATACATAACTATATTAAGACTAGACTTAATACATAATAAATGTTCTTTTATTGGTTTTTAGGTTTCACACTTTTTAAAACTATTTATTGCCATTTCTGTTTTTAATTGTATAAATTCCAACTGTTTTTAATCCCTTCTCCGCTCTGTAGCACTTTGAGATTGCTCAAATGTAAAGTGCAATACAAATAAAATTCATTATTATTATTATTATTATAACTCTTTAACTGCATATGTGTGTTAGAGTATACATGAAGGGTGAAAAGGTGTAAGTGTAAAATGTATAGGCCAGTGAAAATAATTAATATTGCGAGTTAAATGTTTTCTAATATTTCATGTTGAATCAGAGGAAGAATAGATTTTGTGGTGCATCTTTATCAATGTAAAAATATTAATCTATAAAGCTGAAATTCAATTTCTCAAATTATGACGGTCAATATTTATCATGAACTCAATGTTTTCAAATAAAAAATATAAATCATGTATACTGCGTGTTCTAATTTATTTGGTGAGTGAATGCCGAGCTGATGGATGGCTATTGGCTCATGTATCACTGAAGTAGATGATGAAATAAAAGTGTTTCAACTCTAAATATCTGTGTGGTTTGACTTGCAGCATGCTCTTCTCTCACCACAGATCAGGGTCTTTCCATTTCCCCCAACACCTCTGTCGTCAAGGAGACCACCATGCTGCTGATTTGATTGACAGCTCCTCATCAGTACAGGGAGCAGGATGTGGTGCTCTGAGATGTTGTGGTCTGTAGCTGGTGGAGGTGGAGCTTCTGGTGGAAACAGATGCAGGTCCACGCTAATACAGAGAACCTGAACTCATCTGATCTCTCAGCAGACACACACAAACACACACACACACACACACACACACACACACACACACACACACACACACACACACACAGACACACACACACACACACACACACACACACACACACACACACACACACACACACAAACACACACACACACACACACGTCAGTCCTAACTCTGCTGCAATTGGTCCTCTTGCTCAGAATCATGTGACACACAGACACCACACCATTGGTTCCACTGACCTGTCACTCACAGGAAGCCCTCCCAGTCCAGCCCAGGGGGTGGCGGTGTTGAGGGCCTATTAGAGGCCACCCAGGTTCCCCCTGATCTCAGTGGCAGCCCCTCTCCTCAGCTTCTCCTACAGACCAGATGCTTCTACTCTCCAGGGCTGCCTGGAGCTCACTGTGTCTCGGTGAGTTTCCCACCAATCACAGCTGGACACACAGCGTGTTTCCTCCACCCCAGAACACAGACGCTCATCCATGTGCTCTTGTCTCTACAGCGGTGGTTGCCATGGCAGCAGAGCTGACTCAGGACCAGGTGTCGTGGACCAGGAGAGAAGGGGAAGCCGTCTCCTTCAGATGTACTGACACTGACCAGTGTTCTTACAATTACATCTATTGGTACCAGAAGAAAGAGAAAGAAACATTCACTCCGATTGTTATCATTAACAAGAGAGGTGGTCAGGTTGTTAAAGTGTTCAACCATCCTCAGGAAAACGATTTCTCATCCGTTTTGAAAGAGAACATCTATGAGTTGGCACTTCAGAAGGTGAAGGCGTCCCATTCTGCCACCTACTACTGTTCCTGTGAGATTGGCAGGGACACACAGTGAGACGTTCTCCTTCCTGCCCGTACAAAAACTCTGGTGATCACATGACGCAGCAGGTCATGTCCCATTGGCTGTTCAATCTACAGCCAGGCGTCCATGCTAACAGAAGAGCGGGACGTTCTATCACAGCCTGGACCTTACTGTCTGTAGTTTAGACTTCAATCCAAGCCTGGATCTCTCCTTGCTACTGTGCAGAGTCAATACAATCAGTGAGCTGGATGTTGGTTAGGCTGAGATAGATCAAACTAAAGAGAAACACTGGACAGACACCTGAAGGCTCTCATGGAAGTGGACGACTTCAGCCTCAAACCTCAGGAAACAACAATCTAGTGAAATACTTGGCTCTGTTGTGATGAAACACTCTCTGGAAGACCTTTCACTTTCTGCTTCCATGAGGAGGACTGAGTCTTTAGGTGTTGTTAAAGCCTACGATGAAGAGGGAAGAAGACTATGGGGTAATTTCTTCTGAACACAAGTGGAGACATCAAGTGTCCCTTCTTTCCTCTGCAGCCTCTTACAAAGCCCTCCTGTCAGGTCAAGCCCCTCCATCTCCAGACCTCCCTCCTGGTGGATCACTGATCATCTATAGGGGCTCCACGTGATCAGCAACTTATTGATCAGTGCTGACGGCGTCACAGGCCGCCCACAGAGGTTTATGCTGCAGGATGTTTCACTGTGGGGGACGTCCTGATCTTTGGGCGTGGCACCACCCTGTTTGTTACAGGTAAGATGACCTCTTTCATGCTTTCTCTGCTTTGTGTTTCATGTCACATTGGGGACAGTATGAGTGTAATAATATTTCCACTGAGTTCTGTTTGACATGCTTTGACCAGCAGCTGCCAAACAGCATTTAAAGCCTGCTAATAACTTTTAAATAGAAAGAGTTTCTATTGTAAATATCTCCTCTTCCTATTTCAGTACAACAACACAGATTTTTTGGACTCACCTGTGATCATTATTCATTAGTTCACAAAATAGAAATACAAATTATATTAACAATGATTGCTGTAGAATGTTAAAGAATGTTTTAAGGATGATTTCAAATATTTCAATGATGGTGACATTTGAAATAGAGGTGTGCACTCCCTCGGGACCCGCGGGACGCCACGCTAAATAGTGCAGCGCGGAACACGTGTTGAAAGCTCATTGCGGGTGCAGGCGGGCGGGATGATACACTGCACTCCCGCAAATTAAATGTGAGTGTAAAGTAAAACATACAAATGATGGAGGTAGGGCCGAGCGTACATAGTGTGTGCTGGAGATTCTGGTTGGCAGCTATAAAAGCGTTTTGAGCAGCCTAACCTTGCGGGTGTTGTAGTTTGGGGTAGCCTCATCTCCTCACGTGTTCATACAGAAAGTCAACCTGCCTGCCGTCTCGCGGGCGGAGCGGGACTGAACATTGTGTCCCGCGCAGACCGCTAATTTGAAATATTTTTTTTTTTATTATGCAAAATCATGAAGTGATTGCAATCACTTCATCATCATTTAATTAACCACATTATTATGAAAGAATGTATTTTTACATGTATATATTCAATTCTTTATTTATCACAGACACTACAAGGTCCATAGCATATAGTATAAAAATCAGACAGAAAACATACAAGAAGACAAACAAGCCATCAAGACAACAGGACAAAACAAACCATATACGCATTCTCTCCAATGCCTCCTAAGCTTAGAGGAGTACCTCAATGAGCTCTTAGCTGGGTTCACTAGAGCTTCAGTAATACTATTGTGTGAGAGATCCAGGCGGCACATGAATTTGTACATTAGGTTTCTAAGGACTGCCTCACAGGTTGGCACATTGGAAAAAACAAACAAGTAGCTGGCACTAAACCATCTAGGTAGCTGCATCAGCAATCTCATAGTGTCATTGTAGGCTACTAAGCTTCTGCAAGCTGCTTTTCTTGTATCCACACCATAGATGAGCAGTATACAAAGGTGTACAAAAGGCTCTAAACAGAGAGCATTGACATTAGAAGAGCACATACTGAACTTGCGTAGTAACATGTTAGCCTTTGCATATAATTTACGGCGTTGACGATATATATCTTTATCATCACTAAGATCATCTGAAATTATTTGACCAAGATACTTTACTTCTTTACACACCACAAGTGGGCTATTACACAGATAGAAAACAGGGAAAGTCAGTTGTTTATCCTCTCTGCTTCTAACTATCATGACATTGCTCTTTAAATGTAATGTCATACTCAAGGCCATATTGTGTGCATACCTTAAGTAGTGTCTGCAAGCCAGCACTGCATGGACTAACAATGGCCAAATCGTCTGCATACACAAGATGGTTAATGAGAGAGCTACCAATGAGGCAACCAGTAGGACACAAACTCAGTTGAACTGACAAATCATTCATGTATACGTTAAATAAAGCCGGGGATAATAATCCCCCTTGACGGACACCATTTGATACATAGAATGGGGAGGATATCCCACAGCCCCATTTGACCCTCATTGTCTGGTGACTCTACCAGTATACTAGGATCCTAATAATGACCTTTGGCACCCCTCTCTGCAGTAATTTAATACATAATTTGCCATGGTTGACCCTATCAAACGCCTTAGAGGCATCTAAAAAACACATAAATACTTTTTGAATTCTGATCAGAATTCTGGATCAGAATTCTGAATTCTGATCCACATATTTTGCAACCATTTCCTTTAGAGCAAATATACACATAAGTGCCATGTTTCCTTTTAAAGCCAAACTGATTATGTGATGTTAGTAGAAAAGTATCAAGCCTGGTAATTAAGACGCGTTCCAAAACTTTGGATGGAATACTAGAAAGCGCTATTGGTCTGTAGTTGTCAATGCTATTCAGTTTCCCGGCTTTATCTTTTAGGACTGGAACGAGCAGTATGGAGAGAAGTGAATCAGGTAGCACCCCATGGATAAGGAGCCCAGTAAAACACATTGATAATAAAGGACAGAGTTTCTGACTCCCATACTTCAAGTGTTCTGCATAGATATGGTCCATGCCGCACGCCTTGTTATTATCTAACATTGAGATTGCATGTAAAATTTCATCAGGTCTAATTACAAGATTCTCATTTGGTTCAATGTTATTTAACACAAAGGGATCACTCTTAACACAATTAAACAGCTCTTGATAATGTTCACGCCATTTCTCAGCTATATTCTCAGTACCAGACACTCCCTCTATATCAGAGGGGAGGGAGGTTTTACAGTTATTTAACACTTTGACCTCCTTCCAGAAGTCATAGTAGTTATAACTCTGCAGCTTTTTAGCAAGTGCATCAGCTCTCATAGTGTTTTCCTTCCTTTTAATAAAGCGAAGAGCATATTTAAATTTTGCGTTTGTGGACATTTTATTCACACACAGTGGGCCTTGTCTAGGCCTGCCTAGACAAGTGTATAAATGCATAAATGTTTATAAAGAAAAAATGCATGTATATTATGCTAGCTGTGTAATTCTGATATATTGCACATGAATCCTGGTTCTGAATGTTAATATTTGTGACCATATTGTTAGTGTTCATCTCTTATGTGGTTTGTAATTTGTGTCCCGGTTTTGACACCATGTGACTTGAGTTCTGTCTCTGGATTGGTTCTTCTATTCCACTCAGACAGGTCAGTGGAGCGGCCCAAAGTGAGCTTCTACCCAGCGGCGGGAGCTGATTTAAAGGGCCGGCGTTCCCTGCTGTGTGTAGCCAGAGACATGTTCCCTGGGGTGGTCCGGATCTCCTGGAGGAGGAAGGGGAGTGGGGGGACGGAGAACGACGGGGAGCAGCAGGAGCTCAGAGGACTGTCACACACTGCCAGCATCCTGGTTGTTGCTCAGGAACCAGCCCTCACAGATCAATACGTCTGTAGAGTTGAGCATGAGAGCGGCCTGCAGGAGGAGGAGATGGCAGCAGGTAATGAAGAACTACAACCCCTTCATGTTCACCTTGTTGGCTTCACTAACCCACACTGGCTATCACCTGGAACATGGTGTCTATCACTAACCCACACTGGCTATCACCTGGAACATGGTGTCTATCACTAACCCACACTGGCTATCACCTGGAACATGGTGTCTATCACTAACCCACACTGGCTATCACCTGGAACATGGTGTCTATCACTAACCCACACTGGCTATCACCTGGAACATGGTGTCTATCACTCACCCACACTGGCTATCACCTGGAACATGGTGTCTATCACTAACCCACACTGGCTATCACCTGGAACATGGTGTCTATCACTAACCCACACTGGCTATCACCTGGAACATGGTGTCTATCACTAACCCACACTGGCTATCACCTGGAACATGGTGTCTATCACTAACCCACACTGGCTATCACCTGGAACATGGTGTCTATCACTAACCCACACTGGCTATCACCTGGAACATGGTGTCTATCACTAACCCACACTGGCTATCACCTGGAACATGGTGTCTATCACTAAACAAACACTGACTTTCAGCTCCGACAGAAACAACCTTAACAACTGAAGGCCCCAGGACCACAGAGGTTACCGTGGCGACAGCAGTTACTAATGGCTCCTTTCATCCAGGGACTCCCACAGAAGGTCTTGCAGATGAAACGTACCGTAAGACAACCTGCTCTTACTTTGAGCTGTTGTAGGAATCTCAGGTGGCTTCTGGGTTAACTGTATGGTATTTAATCAAGAATGAACCTAGAAGAACCATGGTAAATCAGTATGATGTACAAGCCATTGTAATCCAGTATGGCATATATAAACCAGTATAGACAACTATGGTGCATATGGATCAGTATAAACCAGTATAGACCACTATGGTGTTTCTGGATCAGTATAAACCAGTATAGACCACTATGGTGCATATGGATCAGTATAAACCAGTATAGACCACTATGGTGCATATGGATCAGTATAAACCAGTATAGACAACTATGGTGCATATGGATCAGTATAAACCAGTATAGACCACTATGGTGCATATGGATCAGTATAAACCAGTATAGACCACTATGGTGCATATGGATCAGTATAAACCAGTATAGACCACTATGGTGCATATGGATCAGTATAGAACACTTTAGTGCACATGGACCAGTATAGACCACTATGGTGCATGTAAAGCAGTAGAGACCACTGTGGTGTGTATTCACCAGTACAAACCAGTATGCTCTGACTGTGTGTTGGTGTGGGGGTCCCAGGGTCCCTCCAGGTGCTGTCCAGAGCCAGGCTGGCGTCTGTGCTCTACACAGTGATGCTGGTGAAGAGTGTGTTCTGCTGCTGTGGCCTGGCTCTCCTGCTGCTCCACACCAACAAGACCAGCAGGACGCCCAGCCGGACCCCACAGAACCAGCGGCCCCACAGCCCTGGACCCACTGGCCTGTTCCCCAGAACCAACACCGCCGCAGCGCTGGACTGATGGTCCTGTCCCCCAGAACCAGAACCAGCAGCACCACAGCCCTGGACTGTCGGTCCTGTCCACCAGAACCAGAACCAGCAGCACCACAGGCCTGGACTGTCGGTCCTGTCCACCAGAACCAGAACCAGCAGCACCACAGCCCTGGACTGTCGGTCCTGTCCACCAGAACCAGGTGCCTGCTGCTGGACTGACCAGATGACCCACTTTGTACCACCAAATGAGTTCATCACCTCATCATTTTATTCATCTTTACTCACCATGTTCTGTTGCTCCTTTCCCTCCTCTGGTCGTACCAGAGAACAGCATGAGTGTTTCATGGTTTTCTGTTGCTTGTTAGTGTGTACTGTCTATGATGACCATGTGCTTCAAATTAATAAAATTTCCATTAGCAACTAGTCTATTTAACTTGGTTGTTTCATTCATAACAGACAGACAGACAGACAGACAGGCAGACAGACAGAAATACTTTAATAACCCCAGAGGGAAATTGCTTTAGTTACAAATACTCCAGTGGAATGGTAAGATGGTAAAAGGGAAAAGAAACATGAATTATGTTCATTATTGAAGAGTATTTTCTTCATCTTTGAGCCAGTCTGTGGTGGACTGATGTGCCTCAGTTGGAACATGTGTGGTTGAACAGCTAGTGAGAGAATGTGAGGATTACATGATAGTTTAACAGGAACAATAAATTGCACACGTATGGTCGGCTCAATTCATTTAGTTCAGCACAATGACAACGACTCTGAACCAAACCATGAGCTGAACATCCCCTGCACTAAGTATACTTCATGTCACACGGTTATTTGATGATAACATTTAGATTGTAGAAACTCTGCTCTAGTTCAAGTTACCCTTGAAGTACAAAGTAACCTGCTGCTGTTTGTCCTTTATCTGACGCTCCTGTCCTGTAGCTGAACCAGTCTAGTAAGTGTTCTGGGGATTTGTTACTCTGTACTTTGATTCATTATTATGTTTGATCAGTCAGCAGATTCTGGGACTCGTTGTTCCTGTTATTGTCTTGAAGAGATGAAGACCCTTTAGTTTTACCCTCCTAAACCTGAGTTTGAGTCTGATTCTTGACCTGAAACCTGATTCTTAAGTTACACAGCCAACAAACATCATAGCTCATTTTTGTTTCTGCTGGCCACAATGTACAGGGCTCTGCCTATGTCCCATATAATGTGCAATTTGTGCATCTCGTCTTGAGTTTTAATCTAGTTAGTTATTTTATTTTCTATTACTTAATTACTTAAAAACTATGTGCACTTTAATGTCTGACTGAATCTTCTATCGAGCCGCACTACGCACTTTCATGAACATTCTCAATGTTTATCATTGTTTTGACCATAATATGTTCTACATATTTTCTATACTGTATACCTTCTTTTTGTCTGTCTTGTCTCATCTTACTGTAATTAATCGTCTGTTTTTATGTGCGAGGACTGCAGATGGAACTTAGCTGCTCTGTTAAGAATGTACTTGCACACTGTGCCTTTATATATTCAGTAAACTAAACTAAACTAAACTAAATTAAACTAAAATGGTAACATATTAAATGGATTAAATGTAAATTATGAATCATAGTTAATAGTTAGTTAGATCTGCAAGATCTGCATTTTAAGAATACATTCATAGTTCTGTGTGTGTGTGTGTGTGTGTGTGTGTGTGGCTGCTGAGAGATCAGATGAGTTCAGGTTCTCTGTATTAGCGTGGACCTGCATCTGTTTCCACCAGAAGCTCCACCTCCACCAGCTACAGACCACAACATCTCAGAGCACCACATCCTGCTCCGGAGCTGTCAATCAAATCAGCAGCATGGTGGTCTCGTCTTCCGCCTCAACAAATGTAATAACATGTTGTGTCTTAATTAGCAATTGTATTTGTTTTAATTGTTTTTAGTATTTTGTTAGTATCATTATAAAACAACACACCTGGTGTTTGTATTTTTCTTTTCCTTTTTAGCTTTCATTTTAGCTGAAGAGATTTGTATTCTGGCATGAGTGACATAGTGAAGGAAAGGTGAAATGTACACACATCTTCAGCAAAATGTCACAGTGACCAAATGATTTAATGAGCATGTGAAACCATATTCATAATCATAAGTCATTTGAAAGGTCCGCGGGTCCATGCGACTCAACAAGTAAACAATGTACAACAAAAAATCGAAGTACAATTTTGATTTGCCTACATTCAAATTAAAAGAATATTAT
The DNA here is from genome assembly GCA_036785325.1 of Urophycis tenuis. NCBI lineage: Eukaryota > Metazoa > Chordata > Actinopteri > Gadiformes > Phycidae > Urophycis > Urophycis tenuis. The sequence continues at coordinate 743,949 of JAXIVH010000091.1, read as the reverse complement.
ATATATATATATATATATATATATATATATATATATATATATATATATATATATATATATATAACAGTACAGACCAAAAGTTTGGACACACAGCTTCATGAAATAATCAACTGAAATGCTATACGGTCATTATTAGTGTAAAAAAATAAGTCAAGATGTGCTGAACACATATGGGATGGATTTGAGAGTTGGCTTTGATTGTCTAATTCAAGGTGATTTTAGAGAATGAATACCAAGTGTGCAATATGCAGCCATCATTACAGAAGTTCAATTCTTTAAAAAAATTAAAAATGTAAACATTTTTAAAACAAAGCTTTTTATTATTATCACATTTAGTTGGGTGTGCTAAACCATGAAAGAGTAAACAAAGCATTGCGGTTTATAGTTTAGGCTCTTTAAAACTGCCAACTTTTATTGTGTTCACACAGAATTTTGCACAGCTGGGATTCTCTCAATCACTTTTTAATTAGACATTGGACATGGTTTTCACTGAACACTAAAATGTTCCCATACTTGTTGAGCATATCTTGACTTATTTTTGTACACTAATAATGACCGTAGAGCATTCCAGTTGATTATTTCATGAAGCTGATTAAAGCTGAGTTCAATGCAGAAATGAACTTGTGTGTCCAAACTTTTGGTCTGTACTATATATATATATATATATGTGTGTGTGTGTGTGTGTGTGTGTGTGTGTGTGTGTGTGTGTGTGTGTGTGTACGAATAAAACAACAAAAACAAAAAAAAAACAAAAAATGAATACATCTACGAACAAATAGGAAAAGGGACAAGAGGGCAAAACTAGGAACACACACTGGCAAAATACAAAGCCCTTGCAGCTCACCTCTCCAACCCCCAATCCACCTCGCTGAAGGCCCGCTTCAACAACATCCGGGCTGAAACCCAGCGCACCCTCAGAGCCATGGAGAATGACTGGTGGACAAAGAAAGCCAGTGAGATACAGCATCACGCGGACACCAACAACTCACACGCTTTCTATGACGCCATCAAGGCTGTCTATGGCCCACAGAGGAAGAAGATAACCCCGGTCAGATCAGCAGATGGTACCATCCTGTACAAGGACAAACAACAGATCCTTGACAGGTGGGCTGAGCACTTCAACACCCTGCTGAACACCTCATATCCATCCAGGATGGACACACTTGCCGACCTCCCATGCCTGCCAACCGTCACCGATCTGGACTCCTCCCCCAGCTTTGCTGAGGTAGGAAAAGCCATTGCTGGCTTGAAGAACAACAAGAGCCCGGGCCTTGATGGAGTCCCGGCAGAAATCCTGAAGCATGGTGGATACCTCCTCACCCGCAGATTACACCAACTGATCAGTACCATCTGGTCAACTGAAGTCATCCCGCAAGATTGGAAAGATGCCAACATCATCACAATCTTTAAGCGTAGAGGAGACAAAGCAGACTGCGGTAACAGCAGAGGCATTTCCCTCTTGTCAGTTGCCGGGAAGGTGCTAGCACGGATCATGCTACTTCGACTAGCATCCCATGCTACCGACAACATCCTACCGGAGTCCCAGTGCGGCTTTAGGCAACAGCGAAGCACTGCAGACATGATTTTTGTTGCTAGACAGGTACAGGAAAAATGCAGAGAACACTGCAAAAACCTGTACCTAGCTTTCATCGATCTGTCCAAGGCCTTCGACACGGTAAACCGGGAACTGCTGTGGGAAGTGTTGGGGAAGCTGGGGGTTCCACCAAAGTTCAGGAACATCTTGCGGCAATTCCATGATGGGATGCAAGCCTGTGTGAGCGTTGGTGGCCAACAATCTCCATTCTTCAGTGTGAATATCGGGGTCAAGCAAGGGTGTGTCCTAGCCCCAACCATCTTCAACATATTCCTCTCCACAGTCACCCTGCTCTCCCACAAACTCCTGGACCCCTCTGACGGGGTACAGATACAGTACAGACTGGATGGCAACCTCTTCAACATTCGGCGCCTCCAAGCCTTCACCAAAACCACCACCCAACACATCTTAGAGCTACAGTATGCAGATGACTGTGCTCTCCTCGCCCACTCACCAGAATCCCTACAGCGTGCGCTGAATGTGGTCGCCTCCATCTACAGTGCCATTGGTCTCCAAGTCAACATAAAGAAAACACAGATAGTTGTTCAGGAGTTCACCCCCCAAACACGCGTGCCCACCTTCACCCTCGATGGTCATCCCCTTGCCATCGTCCCACACTTCACCTACCTAGGCAGCATTCTGTCCCCCTCCTGCAACATCGATGACGACATCCAGGTCCGCATCGGTCTGGCCTCTGCTGCCTTTGGCAGGCTTAGCTCCAGGGTCTTCCAGAACAGGAACCTCACCACCTCCACCAAAGCAGCTGTGCACAGGGCAGTCTGTCTTTCCACGCTGCTGTATGGCTCGGAAACCTGGACACCCTACCAGAGGCACTTTCGAAATTTAGAGGCCTTCCACATCCGTTGCCTGCAAAGGATCCTGGGTGTGTCCTGGGTAGACAAGGTGCCCTATACCGAAGTCTTTGACCGGACCCACACACCTAGCATCGCCGTGCTCCTTGCGCAGAAACACCTACGCTGGGTTGGGCATGTGATCCGTATCCCTGCCCACCGCCTGCCCAGGCAAATCCTCTACGGCCAACTTCTGGATGGCCAGAGATCTGCCGGGGGTCCAAAAAAGCGCTTCAAGGATCACATCAAAACCCTCCTGAAGCAGTGCAACATCCCACCTACAGCACTCGAGTCCCTGGCTGCTGATCACAACACCTGGAGCTCCTCCTGCTACCAGGGAACTACTCACCTTCAGGAGCAAGCCACAGAGAGGAGGATACAGCGACGTGCACTGAGGCATCAGCGTGCTGCAGTGCCCACACCCTCCAGTGTCACATACCCCTGTCTCTCTTGTGGCAAAATCTGCGGATCCCGCATCGGCCTGCACAGCCACATGGCTATGCATCGCCGCAACACACCGCAATAATTGTCCACACATTCCATTTGGAGCAATGTCATCATCGTAATCGATGGACTGCCATAACAGTATGTGTCTGTGTGTGTGTGTGTATAAACTGAGAGAAAATATTGTTTTCTCAATTTTCGTTAATGACAATAACTTCATCAACAACTTTATGGAATGAAAATAATTTTTTGTTATGCATTGTCACTACATTGGTTTCTTCTTTTCTTTTAACAGTGTTGTACTCATTGACTCTGTGAACTCACACAACTCGTTTACTTATTTATCAATTCATTTTGTAATTATTTTATTTTAAAAATGTAGCCTATATCCATAGATATTTATATAGATAGTGTGTGTGTGTGTGTGTGTGTGTGTGTGTGTGTGTGTGTGTGTGTGTGTGTGTGTGTGTGTGTGTGTGTTCCTACTGTTGAGAAAAGGTGATGTGCCTCTTGACGATAGAGATCTGGCGCCCCCTGGTGGACAAAGAGCGTATCGTTATATTACCCACAGCCGACTTCTTGTGTTGGCAAAGTGAGTATCCAGTGAGCGTAATTCAACTTTCTCTTCTCAATATGTGTAGGCCTTACACGTACTTGTTTTAGTCTTGTCTTGTTTTAAAACATGTAGTGGGGTATGTTTTCACATTTGGCCAATCCACCACCACCGATCTTATGGGTCGGAACGCTCGAAATATATTTTGAAAGTATTAAATAGTGTCACATGCTTCCATCTCTATCTACAAATCTTGACCCTGGGTAAAGTTGATCACATTAGTATACACATCCGTAAAACGTTAAGATTAAGAATACAGGGCAAATTGTCAATAATCTGATCAGTCAATAACAATAATAATAATAGTCATCATCATTATCATCATCAACAACAATGACATTATTATTATTATTATTATTATTATTATTATTATTATTATTATTATTATTATTATTATTATTGTTGTTGTTAATCTTATAGTTATTGTCATTATTATTAATATTATTATTATTATCACCATCATCATCATAATCATCATAATCAACGATGATGATGATAAATAATCATAATAATAATAATAATAATAATAATAATAATAATAATAATAATAATAATAACTAGAGGCTTTCCTAGTGTGCGACATGAACATGACACATATCATATATCTATTTTCACCAGGCCTGACAACTTTGCCAAAAAAAATTGAGTTTTCATATAGGGTCAGATAGCGCAAATCAACCTCAAAGTTCCTAGAAATAATAATAATAATAATAAGAATAAACGGACCAATTTCAAAAGGGACCTCGGTCCCTAATAATAATGTTTCACCACCCATGTAAACTTCCTCAAACATTGTCACACCGCGTTGCCGTCTGGGACATGTAGTTAAAGATACACACGGGACTCGTTTCTAAAACCATACAATGCAATATTCATAAATGAAACACTTTCTATTATACACAAAATATTTTTTCAAATATTTTACAGAGTACTTGTATTTGAAACGTGTTAAATGGACAGTGATAATAATTACATATGGCAGTTTAAGGACTACAAACCCCACCAAGCAACGTCATGACGTACGGTTACGTTGTGCAACAGACAGTCAACAGAGGAAAAAACCAACCGCTTCCGTGTTGCTCCTGTGTTGTTCCAGCAAACAACTGGCTTTTCGTGACTCAGATTGCAATTGACAGTCCTCCGTGGGATGAATATCATGCTTTAATAAGCTCGTCCGATATCTTATCCTAATCATCCGAAATGTCGCTGCTACAAAGCTCTAAGAAGAAGGACAGACGGATTTTATCTGGTACCTGTCCAGACCCCAAATGCCAGGCGAGGCTATTCTTTCCTGCTTATGGTTCCATTAGTATTGAATGCACAGAATGTGGCCAGCGCCACGAACAGAAGAGCCTCTTAAATGTCGAAGAAGTAACTGATCCAGATGTGGTTCTGCACAATCTCCTCAGAAACGCCTTGCTCGGCGTGACTGGGGCCCCGAAGAAAGGAACGGAGTTGGTGAAAGTCATGGGGCTGTCCAATTACCACTGCAAGCTTCTCTCCCCCGTCCTCACCAGGTATGGTATGGACAAACAAACGGGCAGAGCCAAGCTCCTGAAAGACATGAGTCAAGGCGAGATGTTTGACTGTTCGCTCCTCGGCGACAGAGCTTTTCTCATCGAACCAGAACATGTGTCAACGGTTGGTTATGGCAAGGACCGATCCGGTAGTCTGATCTACCTCCATGACACTTTGGAGGAGGTCAAGAAAGCCAACGGGAACAGAGAATGTCTCATCCCTGTGCACGTGGATGGAGACGGACACTGCCTGGTCCACGCCGTGTCCAGGGCCTTGGTGGGCAGGGAACTATTCTGGCACGCCCTGCGCGAGAACCTCAAGCAGAACTTCAAACAAAACCTGGGCCGCTACAAGGCCCTCTTCCAGGACTTTATAGATGCGGCGGAATGGGAGGACATCATCAATGAGTGCGACCCTCTGTTCATCCCGCCCGAGGGCGTCCCTCTTGGCCTGAGAAACATCCACATCTTCGGCCTGGCCAACGTCCTGCACCGGCCCATCGTCCTGCTGGACTCCCTGAGTGGAATGAGGAGCTCGGGGGACTACTCCGCCACGTTTCTCCCGGGTCTGGTACCAGAGGACCAGTGCAAGGGCAAAGACGGGAAGCCCAACAAGCCCATCTGCATCGCCTGGAGCAGCTCGGGCCGGAACCACTACCTCCCCCTGGTGGGCATTAAAGACACGCTGCTCCCCAAGCTGCCGGCCCGGCTCCTCCCCAAGGCCTGGGGCGTGCCACAGGACCTGATCACGACCTACATCCGGCTAGAGGCGGACGGCAGCTGTGTGATAGGAGGCGACCGCAGCCTGCAGGACAAGTACCTGATGAGGCTGGTCAACGCCATGGAGGAGGTCTTCATGGAGAAGCACGGCATCCACCCCTCCCTGGTGGCCGACGTGCACCAGTACATCTACCGGCGCACTGGGGTCATCGGCGTGCAGCCTGAGGAAGTGACCGAGGCGGCCAAGCGGTCAGTTCAGGAGAACAGGCTCCACCGCTGCCTGATCTGCAGCGCCCTCTCGGAGCTCCACGTGCCGGGCGAATGGCTGGCCCCTGGCGGGAAGCTCTACAACTTGGCCAAAACCACCCACGGTCAGCTCCGCCCCGACAAGAACTACAGCTTCCCCCTCAACAACGTGGTGTGCTCCTATGACCCACAGCGAGACGTCCTGGTGCCCGACTACAAGCTGAGCTCCCTGGGAACCTGCAACTGGTGCCACGGCACCTCGGTACGACGCATCCATGGCGACGGCTCCGTGGTGTACCTGGACGGGGACCGGACCAACACCCGCTCCCAGGGGGGGAAGTGCGGCTGTGGCTTCAAGCATTTCTGGGAGGGAAAGGAGTACGACTGCCTCCCAGAGGCCTTCCCCATCACCCTGGAGTGGGGGGGTTGCGTGGTCCGAGAGACCGTCTACTGGTTCCAGTACGAGGTGGACGTGGCGCTGAACAGTAATGTTTACGACGTGGCCATGAAGCTGGTCACCAAGCACTTCCCGGGCGAGTTTGGCAGCGAGATCCTGGTGCAGAAAGTGGTCAACACCATCCTGCACCACACGGCCAAGAAGAACCCAGATGAGTACAACCCCGTGTCCATCGACGGGGCTCACGCCCGCAGGCCGGACGAGGCGGCGGAGGGCCAGCAGCCCATGGACACCCAGCCCCCCACCAAGATCATCCTGACGGGCCAGAAGGCCAAGACACTACACAAGGAGGAGCTGACCATGAGCCGGGCAGAGCGGGGCCTCCAGCAGAGCATCGGCGAGCATGCCTCCATCAGCCAGAAGCGGAGGACCGACCGGCTGAAGCAGGAGCAGAATCACGCGCGGCCCTCGTCTCCCGCTGCGTCGCCGGAGATCTCTTCGTCCTCCGCACCGGCCACGCCCACCAAAACAACCTCCTCTCCCTCCTCCAATAAGGACAAGAAGATCCGGGTGACCACCAGCGACGGCCGGCAGGCCATGCTCACCCTGCAGGCACACACCACCTTCCACGAGCTGCAGAGGAGCATCGCCAAGGAGTTCAGCCTGCCCACGCCACAGCAGAGCATCCGCTACGGCTTCCCACCCAAAGAGCTCACCCCCCCAAAGGCGGGCGAGGAGACCCGGGCTGTGGCCCTGCAGCACGGGGACAGGGTGACGGTGGAGATACTGAGGGCCCCCGAGCAGAAGCAGGGCCCCCGGTACAGCGGCTCTCACTCCAGTGTCCACGCTGTGAAGAGTGGCGCTGCCGGTAGCGGCAGAATGAGCGACGGGGAACTCCAGGACAACATCGACCTTGAGATGTCCTCCCTCTGTCTCCTGGCGACCCTGATGGGTAAGATTTCTCTGTATGCATCAGTGCCTTTCTGTCACCTGTGGATGATCGTTGATCATCCACAGGTGATCCACAGGTGATAGCTTCAGGCCCCACATGTGCCATTAAGTCACAAGCAAAAAAAAAAAAAGTATTTACCAATATTGCAGCCACTGTGCCAGCATATACTTTTAAAAACATTGAGAGAACAAATCGGTAACAGTTGGGGTTTAACTCAATGTCCTAGCAAGCCGTTGCAACATGAATAAACATTGAAATAGGAGTTAATTTATGGGCTTCTTTCCAAAGATACAAGTTTGGCATGTGCTCCACGACCCACTCAAAATGGGTGGCAACCCACCATTTGAGAATCACGGGCCTATATCATTGATTTTGCATGTTTTGACTTTATTCATGTAACAATAACAGAATTGCGTCATATCAAAACATTAATTATTGCCTGTGTCAACCTCCCCTTCCTCCTTATCACTGGGAATCAATGTGACACATGAATAGACACAAAGTTCAAGGCTCACAGCAGCAGGTGATTGGTCAGAGAGGAGCAGCTGACCAATCATAACCTGTTCTTGGACTGGCTGGTTAGTTGGGGCAAACTACCACACGTCAGTAAATTGGTGCTGGGCTTGGGGCTATTCTATGCACTGAGGACAGCTGTTCTCTTGTATAAAGTCACTGTAGCCTGTATGAAGCAGTCCGGTAACTGTGGAACCCAGGGACGAGCATGCTGAGGCGGGAGGAAAAGCAGCCTCCCTTCCCTTGCTAGCAGGGGATCATTGCTAGCAGGGGACCCGTTTTTTATTTTTATTTTTATTTTTATTTTTATTTTTATTCTTATTCTTTAGATTTGATACCTATATTTTTTATATATTTATATTTAAATTGCATGCTGTCTTGCACCAGGGATTGAGGGAAACGGCATTTCGGTTCTTGTGCATGGCCTGTACATTCACGGATACTGACAATAAAGTTTACTTGAATCTTGAACTTGAATTCAAAGTGGGGGTTCAAAGGTCAGCATGTGCTGGACTGTGACGCTGCTGGTGGTTGAGGTCAGCATGTCAGACAGCAGACTGAGGTAAACCTGCCCAGTCCAATGGAAAGGTCTCGGCGCTCCCCTTGATGTCATGAAGGAGTCATAGAGTCCCTTTATGACCGCATATTGAGAATGAGAATATTCAGCCATTTCTGTATGATTGTCTCATTTACATGAGGACTCACCAAGCCTAACTGTCCTGTCTGGAAATATGTTGATCCTATTCTAGTTGGAACTTTGAATTATTTAACAAATCTAATGAGCAATCACTACATTAGGGAAAGCGTAGGAAACAAATCCAGTGTGTTATCGAGCAAGATGGCGGCCAACTGTTTGATCTGGTTTGTTTCAAGGTGAAGACGTCTGGTCGTACGCCAGGAGGCTGTCTCACCTCTTCCAGCATGGTGGAGTGTTCTACAACATTGTCCGCAAGGATATGGGTAAGATGTGTCCTTCATCCTCATTGTCAGTGGTCTAATACCGGGTGTTTGTGTGAGTTTAGCAAGAAAAGGTAATTGATTATTATGGCCTTTTTTATTTCATTAATTTAATGTTTTTTGATCAAATACCTATTGATTATCTGCAGATCTTGTTCACAGTGCAGAGTAAAATAATGATATTCAAATAACAATGGAATCCAAATCCCAATCTTGCACTTAATGTCGTTAAAGTCTTCTAAATTGATATATGTAGGCTTCTTTGAGTAAGATGCCGTAGCCCGAACTGTTCCTTAATGTAACAGAATTCCAAGTGGCTCTAAATATAAGTGCCTGCTACATATGTGGCTCTGTAGTATAAAATGACAACCATATGCATGTTGTAGTCCTCCAATAATCTAGACCTAGTAGTCGATGAACTGGTTTCTGCCTGTGTGGTCAGGTCTGATGGACGGGAAGCACTGCACCCTACCTCACTTGGCGGGGAAAACCTTTGTGTACAACGCGGCCGAGGACCGTCTGGAGCTGTGCGTGGATGCAGCGGGCCACTTCCCCGTGGGCCCGGATGTAGAGGAGCTAGCCAAAGAGGCCCTCTTGCAGCTGCGCTCCGAGGGGACCCCCCGGGGGGGCAGTCGCGAGGGCAGCCCCTCCCACGGCCCACTGCGGCTGGGCAGTGGCGGGGTGGTCCGCAGGAAGGAGCAGACCGTCGCCGCCTTCCAGGGGAAGGGCCACTCCCTGGGCGGCGTGGAGGACTCCTCCCCCCCGCAGCGGCCAATCACGCGGCAGCACAGTAGCGGCGTGGACCTGAGCGCCAGCGTGTCCCGGGACCCCCCCGCACTGTCGGACATTAGCGAGGATGCGGGCAAGGAGCTGGTGCGCATGGCACCGGGCTTCGTCACCATGCGGGAGGGCGGGCTGCTGGAACCCGGTGCCATGGAGCAGCAGCGGAGGAAGCTGCAGGAGATGGTGTCCTCCATCCAGGCCTCCATGGAGCGCCACCTCAAGGAGCAGCAGAGCCTGGCCGCCGCTGCCGCTGCAGGGCCCGGGGATCGGACAGGCGGGGCCCAGGCGGGCGGCGCCGGGAGCCACCCCGAGCCATCGACTATGGAGGTGTCAGGCGGGGGTGCCCGGGGCAGTGTGCCGCCCCACCAACTGGACGGAGGGAAGTCGGTGGACACGCAGGAGAACCAGGACGCTGAGCCTATGGATCACTCCTGATCTGGGGATGGCCCCTGTGCCGGGCTGGCTGGCGCCCTGGGTCTCGCCCGCCGGCCCCGGGTCTATTGTTGTGTTCTTCCTCTCGTCTTAACTGCATGACTACGGCGGGCTGCTTGTTCCGACCCCCCGCAGACTGTCTCATCTTATCGCTGGACAGAAACACGCACTGAGCCCCGGCTGGCCGCTCCCACACCCTGGAGAGCCCGGTGCAGGGCCCGCATTCCTGTAGATAGAGGGATCTTTTTTAGTCTTTAAGAGACTCAGTTGAGTCAGAGAGTCAGTACACACCAGATATCGTCCATGGGGGTCCTTGCGGGCCCCCTTGCCTCCTCTCATTCAGATGGGGCCAACGTCAGGGGTCTGGGGTCTTACCGTCTGACCTTTCGTTTCCACTCCTTTCCTTTCTTTCAAAAAGGTTGCAGCACAATCCTCGGCCCAATCACCATCACAGTGTAACAGTAAGTTACACTTCCCTCTGGCGTTCTATTGGTTTGACTAATGTGATTCTAAATACTGCTAAAAATGCAATACATGGTAATGCTGTTCAACTGTGTAGTTATAAACCACGGATGGTTGAGTTTAACTACCCTAAGTAATTTTTGTGTCATTAAGTGACTCTTTGTCTTGAGTTATGTTAAATATCCTCTAGACCTTACAAAGAGATATGGCCAAAGAATGAAAATAACAAAGTTACAATTGGAAAACCTCCATTGGGCATTTCATTGTTATTTTCCCAGCAAGAGACTAGCTCCTCCTATGCAAACGCTCCACTGCGCTTTCTAAATCAATAACATCCCCCTTGCCCCACCCATTTCACCAAGAAGGATGAATGACTCTGCATGTACTGCTCTACATGAGATAACATGGCCTCGGCCTGAGTATCTGTTAAACAACAGGTCAACATAAACGCCTGCTACCATCTTACCATCCAATAACTAAATAAAACTATATTATAACAAATAGTATTTTCCACCCACATCCTACAGTCCCGTTGGTGTCTGTGTAGACTGGTCGTCGATGGCAGGTTCAGTAGATCTCTATATTTGTCTCGGGTTTGGTTCTCTGGAAACACAAAGCAATGGAGGAAGGTTGAGGGAAATCTTCAGCAGTGAGTAGGACGTCCAGCCAGGTTTAGCATTTTCTCTTTTTTTCCTGCCAAATAGCTATTCTGACCTTCACCGTGCACTTAAGACCCAGTATTGTTAAAATAAACACCCATACTTTGTATGGCCTTAAAAATAAATTTGCTTTTGTATATCTTAACTCTGGCAGGACTCACCTGCTCCTGTCAACAAGAGGTTGTTCGGACCAGGAGTGCAGAGGGCGGCAATTTACTTTTATAAGCTTAATTTTTTTTGGAAGACCAACTCTATACCAAAATATTTCAATGTCCCTTCGTTCTGAGCCAACTTAAACAAAGAGAGAAGAGGAGTCTATACCACTGTTGCAACACTAACTATTGTTTCTCTTGGGCTATTGTGCTGACAAACAACATTGTATTTAAGTATCCAGCTCTCACATGAGTCCATATTGTAGTATATTTCCACCTGTACAGAAACACTCCAGATGCTCCATTTTGTTTTATTTGCTACTAAAATATCCAAGATTTCATTGCTTTAACATTGCTGTTTGCATGTCTGATAAATTATTAATCGAACAATAAAAGGCCTTCCTTCACTTCTTTGGAATATTGTGGTCTGATGTGTAACTGGTCAGCATACCTGGCAATAAAAATAAATACTTATATACAAAAGTACAAGACTATATGCTATGAGACAACACTAGATTACATGTTGTTTTAATAAACAATATTAAATTAAATCATTCCAGTTGGATACATTAATAAATTGTTCCGGAATAACAGAGTTTGAGTTCTCCTCCAACGTATCTTCAAACTACAATCAATTTTTCCATAGGAGATAATTTGCAAATTATATCTTATTGTGCATAGGAATGCACAATCGTCATATAATTTCGTCATATAATTCTTCACACCAAACGTCTGTGGCTAAACGACTGAACCTCGAGATTTCATTCCAACTGTATTACAAAGGTCTTCTTCCGTATAGCTGTGCTATGTGTTGTTCATTTTTGTAAAGTTTACACTTTTTTTTTTTTTTTTTTTTTTAACACTTTTTGTTTTACCAAGTACGACTGGCCAATCAGAGGACGCGGAGGCATCAGCTGTCCGTCTGATTGGAGCTCGGCGGGCCGCCGATCTCGAGCTCTTATCAACCGTTATGAAAATTAATTTTTAAACTAATGTTAAACTCATAAACTGCCGTTAGTGTTAATGCACCCCGGGTCACTAGGTTACCCCCTCGCGTTGTAAGTAAATTGCCGATAAAATGAGCGACATTGTTAATTTTATTTAGTAATGCGTACATGTTCGTGTTAACGGTGATAACGCTATGGGTAAAAAGGCGACTTGCGGTACAGTTGAATGTGTTCCTCACACCTAAAACGGGTAGGTATATGAAGTATACATTTGTCACGTATGCCTGCTAGTTAACAGCTAGTTAACAGACTCGGCAGAAGATGAGTAACTCCAGCAAAGCTCGCAGGTCTTGGTAGGTATATCTAGCCCGTTCAGAAACACTTCTGCCAGTGTGTTACTCCGCCATTTTGAGAGAACTCTTAATTGTGAGAATTGTGTGAACGCCCCACACTACCATACGTCTCTTTCACAAAAATCGGATATACGTCATTGACATGGTGAATTAATGAATTACCATCTAATGGTAAATCCTTTTTTTGTCAGCGTGAGGGAGCATTCTGCTGGTTTGAGATGTGATGGTTTGGATGGGAACTACTCCAGTGTGATAATACAGAGAACCAAATGGTCAAAAGACGAGGTAATGTGAACAGCTGTCAGAGTTTTATGTCAGATTAAATGGTTGGGATTTTCACCAGTTCATCTACTGATCGTAAATATTGACATCAATATAAATAAGGAACGTGTTTGTGCAATTTGACCCATAGCTTTATTCCAACGATAGGAAATGTAAATGTCCGAGTTGGACATTTACATTTCATTTACAATTAGGGCATTTAGCAGACGCTTTTGTCCAAAGCGACACAATCAGTACATTTGTGGGGTTTGGCATGTGGACAGTTGGAGGTGGGGATTGAACCGCCGACCACAAGGTTGGCGGACAACCCCCTTTACCCACTGGGCTATAATAACCATTGGTACCTAATTTGGCTCATGACCATGACCATGAGCTTGCTGTTTTAAGTTACCTAACTTTTGTTCCTCTGTTCTGACTTGAGGATGAAAAGCTGCAGATGCTGGTAGAGGAGTATGGGTCCAACAACTGGTCTCTGATATCTCATCATTTCAAGGTATATGAAGTGATGGCCCCTTTGTGGTACACAGCATACAGAACGTATGTTCACTGTAGAGCTTGAGCTCTATGCTACAGGTTATATATTCTATTATAAGTCGCAATGGGTGACTAGCTTGTAGCTTAAAATGACCTGGACAAATGTGTAGTTGACGCTGATCGATTTCAATAATGTTATCAATTTAATCACATATAACAGATATGATCTACAAATAAATCATACTGGCCTATCTTTCTCTTTGTTTACAAGAGTTTTACTGTAGACACTCCCAAAGCCCCTCCCACTCACGCCACCCAGCCAGCCAAGCAACGCTAGTTCACGTCACACAGTTGGAGTGGACAGAACACCGCTATTAACTTTTAAGAATTTCGGAAAGTCTCCTGCCTGGTCCGACTCAATCTTACAGATTTCGACTCACAGACACACAGACACATTAAATGTAGAGTAACATGCTAGTTCAGTCACTTCCTGCATCTCTCAGTGTCAAAGGTCAGCCCTTCAGTGTCAGCGGCGATGGCAGAATGTTCTCAGTCCAGAGCTGGTGAAAGGCCCCTGGACTAAGGAAGAAGATGAGAGGGTAAAGAAAGACGATAGACCTTTATGTTGTCTAGCAGAGCAACATTAGAAAAACATGTCAACAATGTTATATCAATGACTTGTATGTGACTTACCTGACTAAGAAGCGTAAACCTCACTTTTCTCTTAACTAATGTTTTGATTGGCTGTGATCATTCAGATTATAAAGTACAGTTCAACATAAAGTGAGACGTCCACATCTATAAAAGGTTTGCTGTTTACTTTTTCCTCAAAGTTGGCAGAGGATATTAGGGTGTGAAGCCACCTGACCAGCAGGGGAAACCTCATTCACAGTCCAGATGCAGAGTTTCATCCTTCCAGTGCTGTGTCCCTTTCTTCATGCACGCAGGTCATCCAGCTGGTGCACAAGTACGGTCCTAAACGCTGGTCAGTCATCGCCAAGCACCTTCACAGCCGCATTGGAAAGCAGTGCAGAGAGCGCTGGCACAACCACCTCAACCCGGCCGTCAAGAAGAGCTTGTGGACCCTGGAAGAGGACCACATGATTTACCAGGCCCACAAGATCATGGGGAACCGCTGGGCCCAGATCTCCAAACTACTGCCTGGCAGGTAGGCCCAACGTAGGGAACAGAATAGAGACGGTCTTTAAGACCAAGTGAACAGGACACAGAAGAGGAGGGAGTGGACATTAACTACTAAGTGTTTGTTTCCAGGACAGATAACTCTATTAAGAACCACTGGAACTCCACCCTGAAGAGGAAAGTGGAGAATGAGGGCTACCTCCTGCACTTGCACCGCTCCTTCTCCCTCACCTTCAAAGACAACTCTTCCGACACCTCCTCCGTCACCTCCTCTGACACCGCCTCCATCATCTCCACCCACAGCTCCTTGAAGTCCAGTAGTGGAGTCGGCAACAGACACTGTCTCTGCTACAGCACTTCCACTCAGGTCAACCCCGACTACTAGCAGTGCATTAATCTAACCTGTGAACCTGCTAGAATTACCCCCCATATAGATGAGACTGATCTTTTCACATCCTCCAATCCTCCTCACCAGCAGGGGGAGGTCTTGTGCAAGCACTGCATCAGTGAGATGAAGGACAAGTCCATGACCAGCTGTACTCTGAGCACCCTGGAGGAACCAGGCACTGACAGTCAGCACCCTCCTCCACAGTGCATGCCTCTCTTTTCCCACCCACCCTCGGTCAGCTCTACACCCCTGCACCCTCTCCCTGGCCTGCTGGAGTCCTTGCAGATCATTCAGGTACTTTGCGAGTGATGCTGTGATGGTTTCTGAACTGACCATGTTTATATCTTAATCTTGACTCCACAGGACCCAATGGTCTGGGGGGACTGGGCCAGCTACAGCCTGCAGCAAATTATACCTTCACCCCTGACCCTTGAACAGCAGTCGCCTCCACCCTCTGGGTCCTTCTCTGAGCTCAGCACGGCAGACCTGATCTCTCTGGACCTTCAAAGAAACACTGAAACACTCACGGTCTCTTTTTGTCATTTGTCCTCCATATGCCCTTCCCTTACACCTCACCTTGTGTCTTTATGAAGGCATCTGTTTATAGGTCGTAGACACTGGATCGAGAGTCTTAGTATCTAAAGACACTCTGGTTGATGGACAGAAGTCTAGACAGAAGATGTTGGTTGGTGAGGTGACTGTGTCTGGGTGGACACAACATATGATGTCGCCAGTGGATAGATTTTGATTGATTGTATTTTCCAGGTTGGAGAAACAGGTTGGAAAGCAGAGCAGGAGCCTAAATGCTCCTCCAATTGCAGCACCCCTGTCAGGACCCTGGGCTTCTCTCCTTCAGAAGTAAGCATGGACTCCCCTGATGAACAATATGCCTTACTCAATAACCGGCCATTTTGGTTCTAAATGCTAGCTGGGTGGGGCAACTGAATGCAGAATTCTGCATTCAGTTGCCCCACCCAGCTAGCATTTTGAACCAAGTTGGCCACTTGATGAAAATGGCCAATATATACCATCAAGTAAGTCAAATTAGCTATTCATCTAATGGCCACACGGTTTGAGTACTGGTCAACAGCTCTCTTGGCCAGATGATTCTATGGATATCTGTCGAGATAAAGTTAACCAGCACAGCATAGAGCTAGTTCTGTGTTGAAGAGTAGCTGAAGTTAGACAAGCTAACAGGATTTCGATGGTGAAGAGTGGCATTAGAGATTCTGTGTCTCCTGACAGTTCTTGAACAAAGGCCCAGGTGAAAACTCAACACTGACCTCCACGCCAGTTAGTGCTAAGAAGCATCCCAGTTTTACCAGCAGCCCTCACCCCCACGGAGAACTAGCCATCTACTGCAGCACCAAACACAACACCAAGTACTATTTTACTACTGGTTCGCTAGAGCCCAGGTGTGTTAGATTTACTCTGCTAACGGCATTAGGCTCCATGTTAGCTTTACATGCTATTAACAATATAAGAATTATTCATTGATTACATTGTAATGAATTCCCTACTCGTTATTGTTTGTTAAATCCTCCACTGTGTACTGGGCTGAGAGCTGCAGTGGTTCTGCTCTTTTCTGAACAAAGGCTTAATGCCTTTCCTGTGGGCTCTGTGTGTGTTTAGTGTCTGAATGATGGAGGTTGTGCAAGGTCATATGGGTATGGTCAGGATTGATGATCATTGGCCTAAGTTAGCCAGTCTGCTGTGTTCTGGAAAGGTGTAGATCTCGTAAGGACATCAAGGCCCTGCTGCTCACTGCTCCACACACACCAACGCCCTTAAAGGCCATCCACAGCAGCCAGGAGGGCCCAATGGGGCTGGAGGGCCCTCAGGTAGGGCTGGGAATAGAACTTCTACCCGAAACTAAACAGGCCCCTATTATACCACCAGCTGGGATTATCCATTACAATTGCTAATACCTTATTTCTTGTTTGTGCAGTATTTTAATGTCGACTGTGTGTGTGTTTCCCAACGGTAGTATGTGGAGGACCTCGACAAACCGTTGCTAGTGGAGACCGGTGTCTTCATGACTGGAGGCTGCCTGTCTCGTCTCTACTCTGAGGTCAGACAATATCAGAAACCAGAGCGATGCACAAAACCAGTATATCATACTTTATTTGTAGTAATCAGATGAAGAACCATAGCCTACTAACCGATTTCATGACATTTCCTTTAAAACTTGCTCCCATCTCCCAATGATTCAGATCCCTACTGGCTGGAAGTCCAAGAGGAAGAGTTTGGTTCTGGAGGACTGGAGTGAAGACAGCCCGACTGGTCTCATCTGCACCCAGGAACATTTCCAAAGCACTCAGGTGGCCGCAGTTCTGGTTCTGGTAGCTGAAAGATCCTCAATTCTGTCATGTGGCTGGAGGTTAGACATAGCTTAACGTCCTCAAGCTGGGCCAGTCAGATAGAGCCTTGTGTCCATCTGTGTTCTAGATCCAGGGAGAGAGCCTGCTGAGCGCTGCCCATCTGAACAGCTCTCTGCTGGGTTGTGAGGAGCTAGGCTGCTCCCCAGAAGATTGAGACCCCGGAGACCACTTACCTATCCAATCAAGATAAGCACTATCTTAGCAGGTTGGATCTGCTTTATTTCCCTCACACCTGCACTACCCAGAGGCTCCTACACTCAGCCTGTTAGCGATATTAGATATTAGAAGGACTTTAGTGCTCTGGGAGCTGGCCATACTTCCACAATATCCTAGTTTTTCAAATGTACGATTACTTAGCCATGAAGCTGAGTGGTGTCTCAAGTTTAGAGACAGACCTATCTGATATCTTACTGGTGAATGGGAGGTGGTGCTGTAGGGAGAGAATTCTGGCTCGTTGAGCTTGACTGAGCGGGCCACACGGTCCAACCCCATGTTACCAGTTAACCATAGTACAACAGCAGTGACGGCAGTACTGTGGTTCACGATGGACCTGTGTATCTTTACTGCGTTGTATCCAGCTCCACCACCTGAACGGTAATGATTGCAGTCATGACATACTGCCATTCATAATCCATCATAGTTTGG
This sequence comes from Urophycis tenuis, assembly GCA_036785325.1. NCBI lineage: Eukaryota > Metazoa > Chordata > Actinopteri > Gadiformes > Phycidae > Urophycis > Urophycis tenuis. Next base: position 726,047 of record JAXIVH010000091.1, on the reverse strand, counting down.
TTTGATCCAACATGCTAACCGAGACGCTAGCACTGTTTCCATCCAAGTGTACAGACTGTAGAGCAGACACTAGGGTATATTTTATCTTAGGTATTCACATTGTTATGTTCTTGTAACCTTCTGTTATCGGTTGAAGGTATAGTCAGCATTTGTCCAACAAAGCCAGTGTAAGTGTAACACAAGTGTAACAATGAGCAGCTCCTAATGTACAGTGTGCTCCTGAGTCTGAAACAGCTCTGATTTGTATAGGTTTCATCTCTGAAAGATTTATTGGATTCAGGATAATATGTTGGAGGCATATTTATTCATTCATCTTCAGTAGTTTATATTCAGTGAGGTTAGCAACATGGCCACAGTGGCTGAGAGTTTAGTTCTTCAGTCTGTTTCAGACATACATATTTTAAATCGTATCTACTTTGAGTCTGAATTCCGTGTTCAATCTGATGCTGAACTTGGTCCTGGAAACTTCTTGGCGTTCCTATATCTGTTTGCATAGTATTTTATCTCTCAATTTCAAAGTGTAAAACACTTTTTTCATTTTTAGCACTGTGTCAGTAAAGAAGAAAGCAGTTTGACCTGATGGAAGGTGATGGCACGGTCAGTCAGGATAGAGTTGGTTTGTGGACATATTGAAAGATGGAGGTAATATCTATACCAACAGAAAGACCTTATTTGGTCTTATATTTGACCTTTTTTATTTATTCTTAATGCCTTTTTAGATATACAACTTTTTATATATATATATATATTGTAATTTTAAACAGATACCTTGTTCGGATTAATTTTTTAGAAAATCATTTTTATTCCAAATTATGTATAGGATTTTAACCATTAACAATGACAATCAATATTTACCTAAACAACACCTTTGCATGTGAATGCTGTTTTTAAATGGAAAGATTCTCAAAAACAATTGTAACACAAGACAACTGTTCAAGTGTATACTGCTAAATGTCATGGTCACATTGTTTGTCATATGGAATAAACTGATTGTTAATGATTTATCGAGCATCATACAAATACTGTATAGTGTAGTATGGGTAATGGAGGAATACAAAATAAATATAATTTAATGTGATCTTGAACTCAGTTGAGGAGAGTTTGTATTTTATAAAAAAAAATGTTTTGCAATAAACATACATCACATTGAAGTGTCACTGAGGTGAAAAACCCAAACACAATCGTGTCTTTGGCTGACAGATAACCACTCCTTTAGTATTCTTTGCAACTGTCATCCCAATATCAATATCTAGTGCCACAGAAATATTCGGTCAAGTCTACTTTGGGATAAAGCCCAAATCACAGTGTGAATATTCGCCTCAAACTTTTAGAGCCACACTGTAGCGTGCTTATATTTTGGTTTTATTTCAATAGCACTCAAGTCTTTTTTAGACATGAAAATTCAAAAGCCCTATTTAGTGTCTGTCCTGACACGGCCATGTGCTTTAAGATTGATGCTCTGAAGGCATCCTAGTCAGGCAGGTAGGCTGAGTTGATGGAGCCGGTCTCTGCAGAGACCTGGGGCAGATGAGGGCAGCTCTTCCTCCTGGATTTGGCCAGGACACGGTGGATGAGGCTTGGGGATCCCTGAAGAACAGCACCTCCCTTCATGGAAGTGCTGTCAAGTGCCAGGGCACGCCTAATACTGTTCTTCCTGGGCAGCCGGGGCATCCCAAGCCCATTGCCAGCACTAAAACAGAGGGAGACATTATGCCCTGAATACCTCTCTCAACATTTGTCTAACTATACATACTATACATAGTCAAATAAATAGTAAATAAATGTTCACATGCATTTCTTGAGGCAATTCCTAGATTCTAATCTTTCTTTGCTATAGTTGGGATGCCTCATAAGATCACAGATTTCCTCATATAAATGGTGTTGACTACTCACTTTTTCTACTGTGACTGTAATTTTATTTTATAATTTTTGATTCAACGATGATGCTGAAAGTGCAGGGGTAGTTACCCAGGATGGCTGCAGGGGGAGGCCGTGGTTGCCATACCAATGGGTACAGAGCCTCTCCTCAAGAGGCTTGGCGTGGCTCTGCCTGATTCACCGCTCTGCTGAAACAAGTTCACTTGTTATAACTCAAGGAAAACCCCATCATTTGTGTTTTCAAACCAAACCTCAACCAGTTCTATGTTAATTTAACCCAATTTTTAACCCAACACTCCAGCATGAGAACCCATTTCCTGTTGGTCGCATGCGTCCCCATGTACATGTTTATGGGGACTTGAGGAACATCAGCCTGATCCAAGAAACCAGCTACATTAGGAGTCTCCTTTGAAACAAGTTTCAAGAGAACTGAGAACTTCCACAAATACACATCCTCAATTTTAACATATTAACTGCAGAGCGATCTTTTCACAAAATACTCCAAAGGTCCTTGAATCTGAAGTGAGTCACCCTTGTTTCAAGTCCAGGAACAAGGCAGCTCATCATCTGATCTATGCTATAAGAGCTTTGCTATAGGCCGCTCATCCAAGATAGCAACACCAGACTATTGGTCGTACCGTGCAAGTTGACTCAGAAGGTACATGTGCTGGACCACATGTGGAGACACAGGCTGAGGGGAAGTAGCCCTCTTTTCCGTTGGGCAGGCGTCCAAACCACCATGAGTGATCCGCTTTGAACAGAACCTGGATGACATCACCGTGGCTCAGGTCCAATTCTTCCGGAGATTGGGCTCTATAGTAAATGGCCGCCACCACCTGAATAGCACATTAAAGGGTCCATATTTTACCACCAGGTGTGATGTTGATTAGCCATCAGAAGCCATTACACATTTTATCCTATAGTGACATCAGATGTTGTGTGCATGTCCACCCAGATGTAAAATAGGCGCCCTTTAATCTTGTTTTGCTTAATAGGTCAATGATAGTCGTGAGTACTTAAGTATTAGAAGAGAATATCACCATTTGTGTTAATTGTTATTGAATCTCGAGAGAAGTCATTGAACCAGTTCAGGACAACACTAGTGAGTAGTAGAACATGGGATTAAAGATGGATTAACTCTTTTAGCTCTGTTACTCAGTGTCTTGAGTCCTAAATGAAGTAGGTTGAAAACCAAAGACCTGGTTTCACTATTTAAACACTTGACTCGGTTGCTGTTTCTGATCAACCACTACCACGGCTGCAAGCGTTTGAACGACATGGCGTGCTCCGCACTCAGCATCATCAGTTAACTTGTCTTGTCCACAGGATACCTACTGAACTCGCCTTATCTTCATCTGCAGGTCGCGTTCTCACCCTTGATCTGCAGACTGGGGAGAAGACATTGCTAAGCCCTGCCACACAAATAGAATAGAACCACTACTACAACCTTTTACACCACAAATGTAATAATAATAATGACAAACAAATGTATGGAAGGCTCTAGTCCATCATGATGGCTTCAGCTACAGCATGGATCCAACCACTATGTGTGTGTGTGTGTGTGTGTGTGTGTGTGTATGTGTGTTCTAACTCACCTTGTGGAGAGAACACTGTGGTAAAGACCTCAAACTGCTCATCACTCTGCATGTATATTTGCTGCATGCTGCAGTGTTGCACTGGATTCTGAGACTGAGGTCCAAATACGCCACGCTGCCTCCTTTAAATAGTCACTGTTGCTGATCCTGAATGGGACATGTTGTTTGCTGTATCACTGTACCGCTACTCTTAGCTCCCTTTCCCTTCCAAGAGCCTCTCTGTTCCCACAGGGCACCTTTTTGCTCTCCATAGGTTAAACCTCTTAAAGGAATCACGATGAGAGACATTCTTAGCCCTGCCGCCTTCATTATATAACCCTTCTCCCAAGTAATCAGGACACTGGCTTAGACTAGTGAGCTACACTTTGCAGCAGGCGAAATGTGCCAGGCAAACTCATTCAGTCCTGCATGGCTTAACCAGCCAGAACCAAAACTCCACCGGGGGTTATTATGCCCCTGTCTGACCTGGGGTGTTTGATGGGCCATCCTGAGTGACCCTACTAAACCTGGTGAAAAAATGATATAAGTGCATTTTGTCATGAGTACATTCTCCATAACTGTGTGCTCTAGGTTGTACTCCCCTACTAAATTCATTAATTCATCCATTTGAACATGCTACTGGGTCATGGCGGTCATACTGGGTCTTGACTGAACTCTCTGGATGGATAATTGAAGCCACTAAACTCACTCCTGTCATAGTCTGTGGAGATTAATGAGGCAATGATGTCAAGTGGGTCATGGATTCAATTCCGTAATATTCAGGAGTAAATCGTTATCCTGCACCAAGCTTGTCTGTAACAGGCAGGGATGGTTCCACTTATGCTGACCATGATCAGTGAGAGTGGAAAATGGTGGTGGGGTGGGGACAGGGACTATTTTAACTTAGCATGGTGTAATAGTTACATAAACCACATCCATTGTTCACAAACAGATTCTGATTGGTCCGATATTGAGCTTATTAGTTGTGGCAAGCAAAGACAGAAGTCATACTGAGAAGGGACGACAAAATCCTTTATTATTTCACAGATGTTCCCGACTCAAGATGACATTAAAGTCCTTAAAGAAGAAGTAGAATGACCTTTCGGTCATTCTCAGTATTAGTTCAGATTTGAGATTTTTTTTAGATTTGTTCTCTGCATTTGACCCATCCTATGGTACATAGGGGGATTGAGGGGATCGAACCGCTGACCCTACAGTTAATTACTGCCGCCCTTAAAAGCACCTTCAAAATATTGTAGACATTTTGTTGGCAGTTTGTGCTTTCAAAATCCTGACATTTGAAGATGTGTTCAGCCATTTAAATGTGTCTGTTCATGGTCACTGAGGTCACACTGGACAGTAAGTATACAGTACTCTCATGAGTGCTGCTAAGTCCTGCTCTTAAGAGCATGTTTAAGACAAGGAGGTGGGTGTTTCATTCACTGTAGAAGGTTAATGTAAGCCGTGTTTAAATTTACTACACACAGTCTGGAAAAGACTTGACCATGTGATGGTGGAGTGCGTGCGTGTTCATCCATCTCTGCAGAGTTGGTGTTAAGGACCCAGACTCAATAGAGCTTAAGAGAGGCCTCAAACAGATGAGTCAGGTCTTCTTCAGTGTGTTCTCTGGGAGACAGCTTGGTGACCCGCTCCTGTTGGAACAGGACAGGATGTGATGTCATACAGCCCATGACAAATGTGTTCACGATGCCATTTCAGTAGGTGATGTACAACCAGTCACGTTGTTTACCTGACACTTGACAGGCGACAGTGTTATTTTACTTTAAAACAAACCGTCGTGGGGGCTCCAGGCCTCACATGTACCTGAGGGAGGGTCCCCTTGACCAGGGCCGGCACATCATCCTTAGTGTAACCCACGGCACTCAGCCCGTCCTCCACCTGCAGCTCGTACAGAAACTGTCGCAGCGTGTCGGCCAACAGCGGCCCGGCGTCCTCCCTCTTCACCCTGCTGATGTCTGCACCTGGTGCACACACGCCCTTCTGTTACTGTTGGTCATCTGGCTTTCCACTGGAAGCACATTCATCAAGGGGCCATACAGTCGATTATCCAGATACATGACAATAAGGGACAGGTAGAGGTTGGGCCATTTTGCGCAGGTGTGCTTACAGGTAGGTCATGGACATGGGGATCAAACCCAATACCTTGCGGCTGAGGGTGAAACACCCTAACCGAGCCTACCCTGCACCCCACTGACAGCAGCCCTGATCGCTGAGCAGTGGGGATCTTTGAGGACAGAAGTTCAGAGTGGAAATGAAATCCTACTTAACAGAATATAAGTTTGTTTCCTAAGTTTGTAGTTGTTTCTGTCATTTACCTAGGATCTCAGCAGCCTCTAGGTGGCGCTCTGGGCACATGGGGGCAGTGAAGTTGAACACCGCTGGCGATGTGAGGACCACAGAAAGTCCATGAGGCTATAGGAAACACACACACACACAGTTTATATTTCCACACACAAGGATTTTTTTTAGAATAGAATAGAAAAATGTTATGGATTTTTATTTTTTATGGATAATGTGTCTTAATATAGTGTACCAATATGATATTGTGATAAGAACATCTTACCACTACTGGGTGGTCCACATTGTAGCCTTTAGCTCTGTATGTCTTGACATTGCCAGCAATTGGATATGACATCCCGTGGCTAAACAGAGTTAACAGAGGGCCTTTTAGTGACTTTATACATGATCCACTTTAAATAAGATGAACACAGTATAAGACCACACCAGACCCTATTAGTATAAGAGCATGAATTAATGCTTTTAGGGGGTAAAATAAAATAAAATGTATTCTAAAAGAACACTGAGTACAACGAAGTTGAAGGGAGGAGGGGCTATTACCTACTAGTTTGTGAGCATGTATGGGTCTTGCCTATGGGTACATATGGGATGAAAACATGACTATAGGTATAGTGGGGTTCGAACCCATTACCTTTTCTCTGTGAGTTGAATACCATGTTCTTTGTACTATCCTGCCCCTGGTGGTTGGAGGCAGAGCTAAGAGTGTAAGCACACCCCTCCCAAACCCTGACTACCTGGCCAGGTACAGCTCAGGGGTACAGCTAAGCAGCCCTGCCCTGAATTCTGTGTAGTGTGAACGCTGAAGGAGCTTCTCCATTACTAACACTCACCACAAATGGACTCCTGCATTTCCAAATCCAATCCCTGCAAACACGCTGGCCAGATGCATGCTGGACCGCGCCTCCAGGTCCTCTGGATCCCGAACAGCCCTGGAATATGTAAGCAGAGCAGCACTTTGACCTGATCAGCACCTTGGGGGGGGGGTTCTGAAAGAACTATAACCTGGATCTAGCATTTGAACCAAGTTCTTACACCACTTGGTGTAAGAACTGCTCCATCTATAATCTCATAATGTTATTTCAGAACCAGTGAACCTGGTTGAACTTTTTATTAGACCCTTTATAAGACCCTTTCACCATTTTCCAACATGTTGAAGAAGAAAACGTTTTCACGTTTTCTGACAACCAAAAGAGTGCAACTTTACACCATGAGTACATGACAAGTTTACTTGTTCTGATTATTATGTTGTCCGGAGTGCTCCTACCGTTTCATGTATTTGGCGACGACGTTCAGCGCGTGTCTAGACCAGACATCGCTGATGGGGTTGCTGCCCTGGTAGGCTGGGCGGTTGATGGGGTTGGGGGGACAGGGCGTTCTCATGTTGTAGGGCAGGGCGGTGTAGGACTCCAGGGAGTGGCTTGTGCGGGGGGAGTAAAGACAGGAACAAAGTTCACAACAGACCACCCCACTTTACCTTTAGCCTCGTAGGGCGATAGTTAAGTTGATAGTTGGATGAGTTATTATCAACTCCCATAACATTTTACTGCTCCATATTTATTCACATACTTAGTTTTGGGGTTTTCGTTTTGCGATTGTCTGTGATGAAAGGGTCACATGATCTTACAAGAGAGTCTCACTGGCTTTAACAAGGGGCACTCTTTTTAAATATCTTCCAGTTTGTTTTTTGTTTGAGTTAAGTGTGAATCTCTGTTTGCATGTATTCCAGAAAGGGCATATCCATGTGGTTTTGCTATCCTAGGATCTGTGATCCTATCGTCAGCATTACATTTAAAGTTACATTTAGCGGACGCTTTTGTCCAAAGCCACTTACAATCAAGTACATCTGTGGGGTTCGACATGTGGACAGTTGGAGGTGGGGATCGAACCGCCAACCACTCTACCCACTGAGCCACTGCTGCCCATTAGGAGCCTTCAGACCATCACTGAAATGGATAGAAGGTCGCCAAACTCTGGGACGCTGACCCCTGCTCTCAGGGTGTGTCAGTGACAGGTGATGTTGGCTGATTTCAGGCCGACCATAAAACCTTCAAGGCCAGTGCTGATATGTGTGCGATAAAGGTATATGAAGAGACCCTAAAAGACAGACTTTCCAGAGTCAAGAATGACCTGTGGACAAAACAACAACGTGAAGCCTTGTAAAAAGTGCTCCAACAACAAGACCGTGGGCCTGGTTTCAGCACACCAACAACCAGAACTAAAGACTTCTGGGACCTTGAGGGGAGGAAGTTTTCTGTGTAATACCAGGACTCAATAAGAGTTGCTTGTTGCTAGTGTTCTCACCAGAGCACGTCAAAGCCACTGTTGGCAGCTACCCTCTCAGGCATGTGCAGTGTATGCAGAGGGTCCACCATCCCCAGGGTTGGCTTGATGGCCCTGCTGGCTATGCCTGGACACAGCAGACCACAGACTGGATGTTCACAGGCAGCCGCAACAACCTGTCAAGGAACACAGCTTTGCAGTTTCCATACAACTCACCAGTTTTGGCCTTCAGTTCTTCAAAATCAAAAATGGCCACCCCCGTGGTTTCACTGCCAGTTCCGGCCGTTGTGGGAACTAGAGAGAGAAGATGTATACGTCGCAAAAAATTGTCACTTATGCTTTACCTCTATGAAACAAACAATGATGGTTTTCAAGCTTTTGCTGAACTGAATTGCTTCAATATTGTCTGCTATATTACGATTATATAAATTACAACAATTGGGTAGACATACACAGACAGACATAGTTTAATGATCCCTGAGGGAAATTGCATCATCAGGTATGTGTTTGTACCAGTGACCAAGGCCAATCAGAACATGAACCCGTACCTCAATGTCTCTCAATGTGTTCATAATTGTGGTCACTCTACACTGAGCCTGACACCCTTCTGCCAGTAATCCTGCAGGGGCTCAGCTCTATTGGCCTTAATCTGAGGTATGTGTGGACACCGCTCAGGCATGCTGCCTGTTCTTGGTACCTGCAATCAGAGGCTTGAGGACGCCTGTGACAGGCTTCCCTTTCCCAATGGGAGCATTGACAAAGTCCAGAAATTCCGCCTCAGGGTGGCTAGCGTAGAGATTGGCTGCTTTGCAGGTGTCAATCACAGAGCCCCCGCCCACAGCCACGTAAACGTCGAAAGAGTCATTCTTGGCGAAGGCGATGGCTTCCTTAAAGCTGCACAGATATCCATTTATAAATCACTCAGTCACCTTCTGGTATGCTCAGCAGTGGAAGCTTGAAGTAGTGGAGGGAGTAGTTAGACAAACATTAACCTGCGACCTTTTCCTAAGTTGATCATGAATATAGTGTACAAATCTGTGTGCCCTCTTAACTGAAACAAAAAGTGCTTGTGTAATTAAAGATGTCACTACATGAATAGTCCTGAGCTTTAACAATATCCTTGCTATATCATCATAACATTGTGGTGAATAGAGGTAGTGGCTGTTTATATTAGGGTTAGACACAGGGCGAAACGACGTCTTTAAGACGTTGGCACCCTCTACTGGTGAACGTCGCTACCTGCTGTCTGTGGGCTCCACTCGGACTTGGTCATACACCTTGTAGTTCACACCGTTCTGAGCCAGCGACTCCAGGACGGCCTTCACCGGTGGCAACACGGACAGGGTCTTATCCGTCATCAGACAAACGTGACGGGCCCCCATGTTCTGGAGGTCCTACACAACGACCAGAGAGAATGTTAGAGCATACAAGTGTGTGTGTGTGTGTGTGTGTGTGTGTGTGTGTGTGTGTGTAAGAGATAATATAAGACAAGATATTCCTTTATTAATCCCCTTTAGGAGAATTCACATTGACCAGCAGTACAAGGGGATAGAGGAGTGCGATAGAAGACCTGAGTATAGACAATAAACACTAAACTGTGTGTGTGTGTGTGTGTGTGTGTGTGTGTGTGTGTGTGTGCGTGTGTGTGTGTGTGTGTGTGTGTGTGTGTGTGTGTGTGTGTGTGTGAACCATACGTAAATTCTAATGTATGTGTGAGTGATTTTGAGTTTATTGAGAAAATGTTACCATTCCGATCTCCCGGGTGACCCCCTCTCCGTATCTGATGTTGGAGCTGGCCATCTGACAATGAACATATCAACATTCGTTCAATATGGGAGAATGTGCTCGGGTGTTTATTCGGCACTCGTGAGTGTGGGAGGACACAGTGAACGCGTCTCCTTTACCTCAAACGCATAGTCGGTTTTTCGGACCGTGCACCCCGCAGCTCCAGCACCTAATCCCGAAACACAGCTCAGTTCAGTTGAGGATCACTTTATGGTCCACTGTGCAGGACGGACGACTAACATACTCGGCGTATTCGGAATTAATTCGTCGTACCTTGGTGATATGTGTTCGAATGTGCAGGACAACGGCACCTATCAAAAAAGGAAATGTTTAGAAATGTTGGTTTTAAAGGTGATATTCGGAGCACACTTTGGTAAACATGCACGTTTCAGCCTCCAGCAGACCGACGGGACTGCGCGGTGCTCGGCAGCGTTCTTCACGTTCTTCACTGCGTTCTTCACTTCTAATGAGAAATAAAGGGAAAAAAAAAACGTTTACACTTACGCAGCTTTCTCGAGCTGTCGGAGGAGGTGGGCTATCCTGTCACGTCCTGCCATCGCTGTTGAATGTTGGCAGGTCAGGGGTCTTCTGCTGTGTTTTGGGCAAAGCGCAGCGCTGTTGTCCCTCCCTCAGACCGAGCAGGGAGCATGTGGGGCAGAGGTCACGCGGAACAAGGCTAGGAGTGAAGACCCTCCCCTCAACACACCCACAAAGCTCCCTTGTTTTTTTGCATTTATTTTTTTAACACATATTTCTGTTGTTTGTTACCATGCGAATATAACACGACTATTTAAACATGCAAAAACACGTTCTGAAAAACGTTATTCCGGTCCTTGGACTATTTGTGTTTTTGAATCATATTTGTTCTGTGTGGGTGTCTGAAGTAATTTTTTTAAGAGCATTCCCTTACCATTCAAGTTTCTCTCTCTCTCTCTCTCTCTCTCTCTCTCTCTCTCTCTCTCTCTCTCTCTCTCTCTCTCTCTCTCTCTCTCTCTCTCTCTCTCCTGAATGAGATCTAACTTGATCTCTGCCCTTTGCATTGGATTCTGAGGGCAGGTTTGATAAAGGTTTGATAAAGGTTGCGCTGTCGTCCTGATGATACAGAGGTGATTCTGTGGCCATAGTCACCATGCGGACACCTGGAGCCCAACCCTCCCCTTCCGGTGACCCCTGAACACACAACAACAACGGCTGTCGCTTTGGTGAGCGAGTTCCTGGTGATCTATATGAACATGTAGCAGGGTTCCACCGTTCCCCTGCAGCCAAAAGGTTCTGGGTTTGATCCCCAGTGTTACTCAGTCTATTGGGCACCCCTGAGCAAGATGCCTAAGCCCTATCTTGACCTGTATTCAAAAAAGATTCCTGTCAAAACCGTATCACCTCCATAACTAACCGATTACAATTGTCAATGTATCTTATCTACTGGCATCTCAGTGAGTGCTCGCTAGCTTGTGGCACTAGCTCGCTAGGCTAGCCTGTTGACTCTGGAGTGACCTGGGAATAATTAGGAAGGATCTAGTTCCACAGCATAGAGTTCATGTCTGTTCTGCCTGTGTCATGAAGGGACACACAGCACCCAGGAGATGAATATCTACATATATATAAAATCATACTCTACATATGTAACAGACATACACTCAAATATATCTACATCTGTTGTTGCGTATACACTCGTGGACACTATATAAACACTGTAGGTATTTCATAGATTGGTATATTTTTAAACTGGCTCCTTCCTGTGCCTTCAGTTTAGTCTATTTGCTCATTAGGGGAAACTGGGCAACTAGTTCCTGTGTGACATCCATTCTAATTGGATGCAAGCAGCCAATGGGAGTGCGGTATGGACATGCTGTCATCATCAGTCAGTGATTAAAGGTCAGAGAGGGACGTGGATGACAGAGCACCCAGCACAACAAGCACCAAACTATTCGTGTTCTGTTACTTTTGAGACGACAGCTCTCGTCTGAGGCTACTGGTGTTCTGTTCTGGCAGCATTGGGAGCTTCCCTCTGTAACCATAGTCCACTACTGATGGACACTGGGAGCTGCCCAGCTCAACCAGTTCTCTACTGGTGGACACTGGGAGTCATCCATATATCAGGCATTATTTGTGTGTGCAGTTGAGCAGTTGATTTGAGTGTTATTCCTCCTCCAGATGAAATGTCATGGGTTCCATGTTGGTTTGGTTTCGGAAGGTCACTGATGTTCACAGGTTTCAGCTTGTATTTAGAAAACCGTCACAAACTCGCTCTCCACCGAAAACAAAAAGTAAAAGATACAAAAAACGAATATAAATATAATAATACTTTCATAAAATAGTGTAGATGATAATACAATAAAAAACACTCTCTGTAGCTTCCATACTATATTTTGTATAGAGGCCTATATGAGTAAGTATTGAAAATATATGTGTGTGAGTACTGTGCACTCACACGGTGTGAATATATATATATATATATATATATATATACACACACACACACACACACACACAGTATATACATACATACATACATACATACATACACAATTTTTTATTTGGTTTAGGCCTGTTATTACCATACCAGTAATGACAAATTATTTTTTATTTACATATTACACAACATCAATATTGGATAATACTACAACGGCCTATGAACACACTCAAAATGTGCTAATAATAGAAGTAATCTATACATTGGACATTTGAATTCAGGGGCTGCGAGCTCTACGCTATCTCGTGCGTAGGTTGTCTCCTTGATGAGGGGACCCAGCTCTATATAAAGAAACACTAGCGCTAACACCTCAACACTGGGAGGACGCGCTGTGCCCTTCACCTCAGGTCACCTAACTTCCGTGGATGAATGGATGGACCGATTCATAGTTTCTATCAAAATATTCCGATTTAAGTCGCCCAGTAAGCCTTCGATTTCAAGATACCAGACCATTGGTTGCAGTTCTCTAATTGACGCATTGTTCAATTTATTGTCGTTAAAATACAAAACATAAAAAATAAACACTTTTGAGAAAGGGAAAGGGAATCCGAAGCCGCTCGCATCATACCCCGACGTGTGTTTCTCGTGGTTGGTACTTTCACTTCCACACTCCGTGTCCGTCTGCAGAGATGAAGCTCCTCACGGTGCTTTGTGCCGTGGCTCTGCTGGGTTCCTGCCAGCCCGGTTCTGAGTGCAGAGCCGTGGACAGCCGGACCGGAACCCGCCCGTCGGACAGACTGCAGCGTCTCCCGCTGCCCATCCTCCTCCGGCTCGGCGAACAGTACTCCATCCAGCTGGACAATGTGAAGCAGGAGCCCTCCCCGGCCAGGTCGGACCCGTGGTCACACGGCCCGACCCCAGCCGCCACAGTCAACCGCGCCCTGCAACTGCAGCTCAGTCAGCGGAAGGTGGTCGGCCCCGGGGGGCGGCCGGGGAGGGACTCAGCGGAGAAAGCAAAGCGCTCCGACGACCCTCCCATCTCCCTGGACCTGACCTTCCACCTGCTCCGAGAAGTTCTGGAGATGGCTCGGGCGGAGCAGCTCGCCCAGCAGGCCAACGATAACCGCAAAATGATGGACATATTTGGCAAATGAGCCGACCGATTTTTTTCACAAAACACGTTAAATAATTGTCTGTTGTTTTTGGTTTAATACCAACCACAATGTATTCGGGGTTTTTTTTTTTCACGTTGAAGCTTTACGGGTTTGTAAAAAAAAAAAAACAACGTGTTCTAGGATCGTTTCCCTGGTGGCTTCCTAACTATTTTAAAATACTTCAAATCACGCATAACGCATTTTTTATGGTTACATTTTGTTCCATCAAAATAAATATTTCATTCTAAAACCAATGTTAACAAGTTTTGTAACGCAATATCATGTGAGCGTCCATCTAAAATAGAAGCTCAGGCTCCATGTCTTGTTTGTAATAAAACATGTCTCAGTGTTCATTGCTGACTTGCGTGTCCCCTCGGTTATTGAAATCCGGTGTCCTGTACCAGCAGTTAACGCATTTTTTACGCACAGACTAGTACAATTACGCACTAATCTCACCCTGTACAAATAGTTGCACAGACTTGATAAAGGCTATACGGTGTTGGATTTCCAACGGACAGAAGCACCGGACAAGTGTCGCTGTGTCCGTTGAGTCGAGCTGGGAGGAGAAGGTTTACTTTTGGTTGAGCCAGGAGAAAGAGAAGACGTGGCGCGGACCGTCCTCCGTGTCGGCGTTCTGAGCGCCAGCGTCAGAAGGAGCCTGGGGACATGTTTGAGACACATTGGTTGGACAGAGTTTGTACCGTTCATGCTACGTTTGTTTCATACTAGAAATTCTACGCACATACACTACTGCTCGCCAAACAAAATGGGCGAGTGAATATCAAAGGAATTAATATCAAATGTTGGATTTTAATTTATATTGACGGAGGCTATATCTGCTCACGATATCTGTTCAGGACAGGAGCTGCACTTGTTCACTCCCCCACTCATGTGAGTGTATGTGCTTCCCCCTGCTGGAAGACAACGGTTAGGGCCGCTGAGGCCGGCCCATTGGAGAGCAGATGAGCTGGATATATGGAGCCATTACGCCATATTCATTCTAATGTATCTAGCACAGGTATTAACACAAATGATGGGTGACATAACATTCTCTGAGGAAATGTAAAAGTTAAGTATTCTATTGGCCTGGTGATGCCCTGGCAGTCACACTTGTGTTTGTCACCAAACCACACCCGAAGAGATACAACTCAGGTGTCATCTCTTCCCTACCGGTTAGAACGGGTTGATATGCCCAAAGCATCACAAAGATAACTGTTGGATCTCTACCCTGAGGGGCCAGTTGGGTTGTTACACAGAACCATCTGGGAAGTCATCCTTAGAAATGGCAGGCACTTCCAAAAAATCCTTGGCAGGTGATTGGATGAACCATCTGTCTTATCACTGTCCATTACGTAGCAGGTAGCTCAAGCAGCTCCTCATAGACCATGATCGGTCCGAACCACTGTGGTTTCGGCACCAAGTGTATAACTTGCTCCGCAAGATGGATTCCTGTGCAAATCCAGCTGCCTGGCCAGGCGAGTCTCTCCGCTCTGTAAAAGCCTGTATCAGGGATCCCTCTCACCTGAGCTGAAGTCCCTGTGGGCTGAGGCAGGGCGTGGGGTGTTCCCAGGGGCGTGGCCAGGGCTGAGAGGTTGGGCCCGGGCTGCTTGGGGCTGGGGGCCCGGAGGAGGCTGGTGTCGGGGCTCTCCAGGCCAGGCTGTGGGGGAGACGGGCCAGGGACCTGGGCAGGGGGGCCGGGTGCTGGCGGTCTGCTTTGGGTCTTAACGAGTGACGGTGGAGTTGCAGCGGGAGCCCCTGCAGTGTGGGTGGTCTCACTGCCGCCCCCAGCTGGCCCCACTCTCCTCTCAGCCACCGCATCCTCTTCATCCTCATCCTCTTCTTCATCTACAGACAAATACATGTAGAATTTATTTCAATGAATACAAATACAAAAGTGACAGCATGAGGGAAACAAAGAGAGTGTGATGACAGGACGATGACATAGGAGATGAAAGACAGCGTGTGGCCTTACGCCTGAGGAAGTCAATGGTCTGCAGGGCCCGCCTCTCTCTCTCCAGGTGAGCGGTGAAGTGAGACATGTTCTCGTAGCCACGCTCCACCTTGTCCAGGTGGGAGGTGTTTGTGCCCTCCACGATCCTGTCAACATTCATCACTGTCATGACATCCTCACCCCTCATGACTTCACAAACCCAACTGTCAATATTCAATGGTCTGATATGGTCATGACCCCTGACCCTTCAAGTGGTCTTGCTCTGTGTGTGTGTGTGTGTGTGTGTGTGTGTGTGTGTGTGTGTGTGTGTGTGTGTGTGTGCACAACCATGCATGTGCTTGAGTGTACCTGTTTTCAGTCCACAAACAATTCAATAGCAACAACCAACGTGTTTTAGTGTAAGAATTTAACACAAATCAGTCATCATTTTGACTGCAGGCTGATTTAACTTTAAACTGATTCACTAATTCATGCTAATTGAGCATGCTGTCAGAGAGGCTCAAACAGACTTACTTCTGTAGAAGTGGTTTCGCAGCCTGAGGAGAGAAGACAGACACTGAGTTACATCACTGTGGAGGACTTTGTCCTGTGCCGTATACAAGGATACTCTAGAGTCTAGACAGACTGACAGACAGATGGAAAGGCAAGCAGGCAGATAAACAGGCCTGCCAGATGCATAGGCAAACATAGATAGGACAGATAGAAAGATACATTAATAGAGAAATATCTAGATGGAGACAGACAGACATCCTCACCTGCAGGAAGATGGCCATCTCAGACTCGTCCAAGGTGTTGATCCCGGTCTCCAGGACCTTGGCCATGTTGTCCAGATGTTCGGTGTACTTCCTCTGGAGGGAGCGGATGTAGTCCAGCTTCTCCTCCTGCTCAGCGGTGATCTGCAGGCTCATCTCTCCCTTCCGCTCCTCCAAGATGGCGTACAGGTGGTCAAAGGTCTCACACACCTTGGACTTCTGTCTGCGGCCATTCTCCTGCAGAGGTAGAGTAGCGTTCCCATCACCATGTTAGTGTTGTGTGTTTTTCCCTTCAGCTAACGTTAGACTGTATCCTTTAACTTTACTTTGTTTCAAAACAAACTTGGCTTTCCCCACTTGACTCCTGCTTCAGTATTCTTCCTTTAACTTAAAATTTCTTCTCCTTAATCGCTCCTTTGCACTTCTGGTTAGAACGCCAACTACATTTCGTTGTCTCTGTACTTGTACTCTGCACACTGATATTAAAGTTGAATCAATTTTTTTTAAAAGTGTAAGTGATACAATCATTGAGTTAAGAAGTGTACTTTGATGCTGGTTTGGCATGCAGAAAAGCATGCATGTGTTTTTGCATGTCGTTGCCCTCATTGTGAAGTGTGTCAGTGCATGGTGGTGTTTATGTCACATGTGTGTGTGTGTGTACCTACATCTACAGTCCTGCAGGTTTCCTCCAGTTGAGAGATGATGGCCTGGATCCTCTCATTGTTCCCAACCAGCATGGAGATACAGTCAGTCAGCTCAGCCTGCACACACACACATACACGTATGCGTATGTAATAAATAACAGTACTGACGTGTGCTAGAATGATCATTTAGAATTAGAGAGAGCTGATGGAGTGGGCGGAGACCTTCTGCTCCTGGAAGATGTTATGTAGAGGAGCCACCTCACAGTCCTTGTGGCTGCCGAACACCTTGCACAGGGAGCAGGTGGGGGTGCTGCACGTCACACAGTAGATGTTGATCTTCTCCTCGGGGTGCTCCTCACAGGAGGGCTGATCGGGCTGGGCCGGAGGAGCCTCCTTGGGGCTGCAGGAGAGGTGGGACAAGGAGGGGATGAGTAGATGAGGCTGAGACCCACCAGACCCAGGTTCTTGCCAGTGTCTCCCAGAAGACCGTGTTTGTACTGGGCAGCTCCCAGTGTCCACACCAGTAGAAGTCTAGCATGGTGTTACAGACATGGTGTTAAAGCGTGTGTGTGTGTGTGTGTGTGTGTTTTGAAGCAGCTGACAGCATGCATGGTCTAGTGAAGTCACGCCCATGTCCCACAATAAAAATAGTTCCTGGTGCTTGTCTACCCCACTGCCCCCTACAGATATAAATAGCCCCAGAGGGCCCCAGGCCACGCAGCCTGATGGATACCACCAGAGAGCCTGGTCACTACGAAGCGCAATGCGCTGGTCTAGCTGCTGTTAGCCCCAACGTGAGCAATGATCAATGAAAATCAGCCCCATGTCTGCCACAAGTTGTAACCAACCACTTGCCTGTAAATGGACTCTAAGGGTAATCAATCATCCTCTGGAGTTCCTTTCAAGACCTAGTTTGATTATAGCCTGGCTGACGCGTCCACATCTCGATGAGATGGTGGTCTGGGAACTAGGTGTGCATTTTCTCGTATTTGAGGCGTGGTTTACGAATGCCTAGAGCCGTTTATTGGGCGCTACGAATGTCTATCAAATGGTGTCTGGTTCTTCACATGCTGCTTTGCGCGCGATTCATAGCCAATTGCTACTAAAAATTAGCTACTAAAATTAAATTAATTGCTACAAAAGCTACTTAATACACTTTCTAAAGCTGCATCGAACGGTAACGTTGTGTCCGCTGCCATCTTGGATTAACACGCTACAAGCTTCGGTGTCGTGCATAGACGTCGTCATCGTATTGCTGCCCCCCCCGTTCTGTGATTGGTTCCCTAACTCAGGGGAAAATAAGGGCGGTGGTTTCCAGGCTCTCTTTGCAGTGAGAATGAAATTGCGCGCAAAGCAGCATGGGAATTCCCAGGCTAGTTTGATTAGGTAAATTGCAGTTAATGTGCACCTGGTAGCTCATCATGTCTCCCCTGGTAGCTCATCACCTCTCACCTGGTAGCTCATCACCTCTCACCTGGTAGCTCATCACCTCTCACCTGGTAGCTCATCATCTCTCACCTGGTAGCTCATCACCTCTCACCTGGTAGCTCATCACCTCTCACCTGGTAGCTCATCACCTCTCACCTGGTAGCTCATCATCTCTCACCTGGTAGCTCATCATGTCTCACCTGGTAGCTCATCATCTCTCACCTGGTAGCTCATCACCTCTCACCTGGTATCATCTCTCACCTGGTAGCTCATCACCTCTCACCTGGTAGCTCATCACCTCTCACCTGGTAGCTCATCACCTCTCACCTGGTAGCTCATCACCTCTCACCTGGTAGCTCATCATGTCTCACCTGGTAGCTCATCATCTCTCACCTGGTAGCTCATCATCTCTCACCTGGTAGCTCATCATGTCTCACCTGGTAGCTCATCATCTCACCTGGTATCACCTCTCACCTGGTAGCTCATCACCTCTCACCTGGTAGCTCATCACCTCTCACCTGGTAGCTCATCACCTCTCACCTGGTAGCTCATCACCTCTCACCTGGTAGCTCATCATCTCTCACCTGGTAGCTCATCATGTCTCACCTGGTGGTGCCCTGTTTGTACATGTCAATGATGTTCTCCACCAGAAGGTTGCGCTGCAGTCCGTAGACTCCATGTCGGTCCAGAACCACTTCATGTCTGCAGGAAGGGCAGCGGAACCGCCCTCCGGATGAAACGGTAGAACCAGTCCTGGTCGACAGGTATGGGTTGGAGGCCTATGACATCAACAAAGCTCTTTATTTCAAAACTTTATTTCAGAACCAAATATAACCCCTCCAAAAACGTTCATTTTTGTTTTTGCTTGCAGTAGGATGCTGAAATATATAACACTATATTTGATTGCTGTAGATCTACCTTGTGGTTATAACTGGTCTGACGCAAGCACTACATGAACACGATCTTGCTGAAACACGAAACGCATCAATCGGTAGGGCTTGCGCTGCAGCATGGGGGCGTTATCATCATCGTCACCGCTACTGAACGGTCTCTGGAGCTGTTTGTACATTTTCACATAATATTCAACTACTGGGCGATAGGCCAACTTCAGAACTACGTTGGCCTCAATAGGCTACTATCGGGATACTAAGACAGCAGCTACAACCCGATATCATCTGACTCCTTGTACCTTGTAGACGCAGCACCGTTTGTTTTCTCTCCCTACCTGAAAAATATCGTTGGCACATTTTCGGCACAAGTTGTGCTGGCACGGCAGAATCACCACCGGTTTGGTGAACATCTCCAGGCATATCGGACACACCAGCTGCTTCTCCAAGCTGTCCATCGTGCAGTCTGCTGGAGCGGAGCGTCAAACCCCCAGAGATTATGAGTCCTGTTGCGTAGCTTCTTGGGGGTCAACACAGGGACCACGTCCCAGAAGAACTGTCGCAATGACGAGTTTGGGACGTTGCGCAAACGGTGGTCTTTACGTTGCTTCACGCGACGCCTCGCCCGGCGCGTCAGGAGCTGTTTTTAGTCAAGGCCACGTCAAGCGCTGCCATGCTCACATGCCCATGTATGAAAGTGAGAGCAGGCCTGGGTGCGTGTGCGTGTGCGTGTGTCCTCGGTCCGTTAGGCAGCAGGCCAATCAGACTACAAGCAGCGTCAGTTAATTGACACATCATTTATTTTTTACGCAATAGTTTATTTGTAATATATACGTTGACATTTTGCAGTTGACGGGCTGGTGTAAGATAATGTTCTATTATATTTAATACAAAAAATAAGATACATTCATTGAAACGCATATTAAAATACAAACACACGTCCGAACATGCAAGCAAATCGCAAACTGTTATGTTAATCTTTTGTAAAATAACTGTTCGTTTAGTTTAGTAGGCCTACATCATCGAGAACGAAGACATTCTCTCCATCTAAATGAATGACAAAGCACATGATAAGAATCGATTGGTCAATCGATTGGTGAATGGTTTTGTTGTGACTATATCATCATCTGACCAACATACTTATTGTATCATTATTATTTGTATTCAAGAGCATTTTTCTACAACATCCCTGCATGGTTTCATGGGTCCAGAGAATAAATCAATCAATTCTTTTGTTTACTTTTACCAAGGCATCTTTTTTTTCTGATTGAAACCAGAGATAGGGAACCCCTTCATTGCAGCTGTTGCTTTTAGTACAAATGGTTGTTAAAGCTGCAGAATGAAAATAAAACGTAATGCCCACTCTCCCTCTCCCATCAAGAATAGCATCAGTATTTTGGTGCTGTGGTTCTTCACAGACCAAGTGGCGTTTCGATTGACCCATGGATGGACACACGTTATGCTTTCATTAAAGTGACCGTGAAAAGGTTGCATAGGCCTGGTGCATGTTTGGGTGCCAATTGTGTTTCTAGAAGTTTCCCAAAACAAGTCAAACACCACATACATCAAACAGAGTCTGTTTTGTGGGGGGAAGGAGTTGAACGTCAGGCAGCGCGACACCAGAGGTCCAGGGTCAGCGTCCTGGGGTGCTGGGCCCTCAGGTGTAGGTGTCCGCATACCTGCGGCTTCCGTCACCGATCAGCTGGGTCTTCTCACTGGCCCCGCCGCTGGGCTGCTGCATCACCGGGCCATCTCCGCCTTCTACGGCCACAGGGAGCACAGCTTACCACGAGCACACCTCCGCTTCCCGCTCCGCCCGGCCTCACTTCTTGGGAAGCGCGGAAACGCAGCAGCTCCAAACAACCCATTTCCCGGTTCCCGCAAAACCCCGCCCCTCACCGTTGTCATGGCGAACCTCCTCCTCCAGGTCGTCTGGGGAGACGTACGCGTCTGACTCCGCCCCCTCGCCGGCCGGCGTGGGCTTCAGTCTGCCACAGCAGCAGTTACAACAGCAGCACAGACAGCAGCAGCAGTAGAATCCTGTGAGCACCCCGCACACCGCAAACAGGCCCTGGAGGGACAGACAGGCAGACAGGCAGACAGTCTTCTACTGGTGGACACTGGGAGCTGACCAGTACAACCACAGTCTCTACTGGTGGACACTGGGAGCTGCCCAGTACAACCACAGTCTGTACTGGTGGACACTGGGAGCTGCCCAGTACAACCACAGTCTCTACTGGTGGACACTGGGAGCTGCCCAGTACAACCACAGTCCTCTACTGGTGGACACTGGGAGCTGCCCAGAAGAACCATATTGGTGGATACTGGGGACTGTCCAATACAACCACACACACACACACACACACACACACACACACACACACACACACACACACCAACCTTGGCCCACCAGGTGGAGAGCATGAAGTATGTGTTGACATTCTCCTCTCCAAACTGCTGGGCGACGTAGAGCCCCAGGGAGCCGTAGCTGTCGTAGATGTTCCTCTTGGTGAGGTCCGACAGCACCGAGTGGGCTCCGTTCAGCTCCTTGAACTTCTCCGCCGCCTCTGGGTTGTCTGGGTTCTTGTCTGGGTGGTACCGCAGGGCCAGCTTCCTGAAGACCCCAACAGGGAGGCGCAGGGGGCTTGCTCAGGGTTGGGCCCTAAAGCGTCTACTGTCAAGCCCTTTGACACTAACTGTTTAAGGATGCTACACACAAAATGGACTCTCTACCTCCACCTCTCTACGGCGCCCTGCTCTGTCTGATCTGTCCCACAGGCTGTTGGTGGCCACAGCAGTCTCAGTTTGTACAGTCAGCCCTGATGTTGGAGTGGTAGAGGGACAGCAGCACACTGCCACTCTCCTACCCCGCCACACCAGGCCTACCTGTAAGACTTCTTGATGTCTTCATGGCTGCAGCTCTTCTCCAGGCCCAGGACGAGGTACAGGGACTCCCCAGAGGTGGACAGGGTGCGCTGCCTGCTCTCCGACATCCTGACACCATTACCTGCTGGGGGAGGTCACGGTCAAAGGGTCAAAGGGGAAAGCATCAAAACTTTGGAAACAAGCACTGATGAGTTTGGAAAAATAGGGCCCATACCCGGCCCTGCTCCTGCACGTTTCCGGGTAAGGAGGTGTTTGCTGCTCCTCCGGTGGGTCCAGACAGAGGGGTAGGTCACCTGCGTGACGGAGGAGTAATGGAGAAGCTCCGTCCGCCATGAAAGATTCATCGGCAGGCTGCTTCAGGTGTCCTTGGCGACCAATAGGCACGCGGGACGCGACGTATCGGCAGGGCTGGTTCAGGTTTCAGACGGGCTGCTTGGGCAGGCGCATTGTGGCGATTCCCATGGCAACCTGTGGAGAGCTGAGGGTGGCGGCTGAGGCCCTGCCCATGACCTGTCAATCAAGGACACAAGGCTGTATATATTATGATACACGTTGAGTTACAACTCACCAGTAACAGTGAGGTACAGGTGAAATAATATAGTAAAGCAGCAATACCTGTGAAAGACACAGTATTTTATGTCACAAGGTATAGCAAGGTATTTAATGATATACCAATTCTTAATATTTTACACTAGGTAGGCCTAAAAGAACTACGACAACAGAGATCTATTGTATCTCATGGAGTTGAACCAACAAGTTTCTTAGGGAAGTGGCAGAAGGATGAGTATCTGAAACGGTATAACTTAAAGCAGTTTCAACAGACAACCTGAGGATGTCACTAAATTCACACGTTTGACTTGCTAGAGGAAGTCAAACGTGTGAATTTACAGGTGAACACGGGAGGAGATGACGCAAAATAGAGGCCTGGTGCTAAATGAAAATGGTCAAATATTGCCATCCAACTGTCTATCTGTAAGAACGTTTGTCCTGCCTATACTTACACTAACCCTGCTCATGTTGAGCCCACAGTGTTGAGGGCACTAGCACTACATGTGAAGGAATTTGTTCACTTTTTATTATTTTGAAACGTTTTTTTATATTTTCATATTTTCTGAAAGTATTTCTATTTGATCTATTTCCAGCTTTGGGCCAACATTTGTAAAAACAAAACAAAACAACAAAAAAACCAATGGAGTTTTGTTTAATTATGATTGACAAATATTGGAAAAACAAATCATGAACACGCATCGGAGCAGATGCTCGGTGAAGCCTGAGTCCAATAGGCGTACGCGTTTCAAATGTACACCTCTAGATTAACCAATCACAAGAGACATTTTACGGTGTGAAAAAAAGTGATTGGAGTTTGCAAGAGCGAGGGGGTCCGTCATCGCGCCGTCGGTGAAGTGTTTGGGGAAGACAGCGCACAGTCGGTGAGAGATCAGGAAGGGGCTGACCGACCCAGGGACGCTGTGATCGTAGTTCGACCTTGTTTTCTTCGGTGAATGGTTCGACCTATACCCGTGTGTTCAAGCGAAATGGAAGGGCATTTTACAACAGCCACGGTTTTCTGTTTCGAGCGTCACCGCAGTTCACCCGAGCGCTGAGCCGCCAGCGGACGGGGTGCTGGACTGTGTGCTGTACTGGCTGCATGCTGTGGGTGCATGCTCACATCGTTGGCTCCTGCGGATCTCAACATTTCGTTTAAAGGACATTTTAAATCTCATTCCAACCGTATTCCAGATTTGTTAAGGCAATGCTGTTTCTGCAGCAGAGGTAGGCCCGTTTAATCTGTAACATGAGGAAGCGTTTGGTCGAGGCCCCTATGTGATGATAGCGAAATTCTAAAAGATAATAAGACACACATTTTTGACCAATTATGTAAACGCTATGGCCCGGGGGAGACACAAAATGCACGAAGAAATACGCGTTTCAATATCGCCTTGAACGACCTCGAAATCCTGCGGTTTCTTTGCGCAAAACTTCTGTCCGAGTTCATGGTGCATCGCTTACATCTCGACCGTTGACTGTTCGATGGAAGTATGTTCCCAGCTGCCGGTGCTGCCTCTCGACAGGCCGGTTCCCCAGCATGTGCTGCGGCGCAGAGGAGCCATCAGCCTCGGCACCAGCTCTGCTCTCTTCGGGGGTCCCTCTCCCAGGCAGCTTTGCAAGGTGAGCTTTGGACACACACACACACACACACACACACACACACACACACACACACACACACACACACACACACTAGTAGTAGAAGCATTCGTAGGATTACCATTGAGATACATTTCCATTTGCTGGAGCACTGGGTTTGGGAGGTGATGAGGGGACATTGTGAATGTGTTGGTTTCAGGTTCCTGCTATGTTTGGACTCTGTGAACTGGGCCTAACACATGCAAATGGTTGTTGTAAGGAGGACCTGCTTCCTGTGTTGCTCCCCGGGAGTCGTGCTGTATACACAACGCGTACTCGCTGTATACACAGAGAAGTGCCTCGTCTCACTTATAAGGGCCTCTGGCAACATCTCCGTAATATCTGGGCTACTTCCATTCACTGTGTGTATACTCCAGTAGTGAGTCGAGTTTAACCCTTTAGTACAGTACTTAGGTACAGTACTTTATTACAGTACTTTAGTACAGTACTTTAGTACAGTACTTTATTACAGTACTTTAGTACAGTACTTTAGTACAGTACTTTAGTACAGTACTTTAGTACAGTACTTTAGTACTGTACTAAAGTACTGTAATAAAGTACTGTACTAAAGTACTTCTGCATCGACTGACTGTTAGAAGAACAAGGAGCAGACCAAAGATGGACCAGCTGAGGAGAAGGTGGACGTTCAGGAATATGTTTATTACAACACATCTGCTTCCCTTTCTGAAGTTCACCACATATGTCACTGAACGCAATGAATACAAGCACTGATGTCCACCAACCACATGCCTCCAACTCTAGTGGACACAGGAGTGTCATTCACCCTGTCTGTCTAGAGCTTCCCAAGACCCCTAGAACCTGTAAAGAGAACCCTGTTAAGGAACTGAAACTTTAGAAGAACAATAGTTAGATTGGCCACCACCTCATGGCTGTTCAGATAAACCAGAAGAACCACTCGTTTGCATGGGAACATGTTTTGCATGGTATTTGAATGCGTAGAGAGGCTCCTGCAGAGTTTGCTCAGTAGGTAGTGTACTGTTGAAGCTAGAAATGCCCGGTCTCAAAGGATGTGGCCGATCTGCTAAGACCCCAGGTTGACTGCTGACGTTGTCTGGGGTGACTGCCTTTCTCAAGGAGTACCCACGTTCCCAAATTAGCCAATTTGCTAGCCATTGACATCCATTCTATTCCAAACAAATGTTTAGCAGCTCCCATCGCTGTATCTTTATTTTGTCCAACACAAGTAAGTGCGTATGAACTACCCTGGATAGGCAGTGGTCTCACAATAGTACTGACAAACGAACAAATCCACAACTCCACAAAGCTGTGGGAGCTGCTGAACACTCTTCTGGATGATGTGGCACTCAGTGGCTCACCAACTGCCAAATAATGGAACAGGTGCAGCAGTGTTGTTAACCTCATCATCCAGACAGTTACTAGCCAAACACTGTTTGTCCTTTCACACACCTTTCAATCAACCAATCACGATTCAGGGAGCTCAGGGGACGGGTGATCAGGTGGTGATCAGGGTGATCAGGTGGTGATCGGGTGGTGATCAGGGTGATCGGGTGGTGATCAGGGTGATCAGGGTGATCGGGTGGTGATCAGGGTGATCAGGTGGTGATCAGGGGGTGATCAGGGTGATCGGGTGGTGATCAGGGTGATCAGGGTGATCGGGTGGTGATCAGGGTGATCGGGTGGTGATCAGGGTGATCGGGTGGTGATCAGGGTGATCGGGTGGTGATCAGGGTGATCGGGTGGTGATCAGGGTGATCGGGTGGTGATCAGGGTGATCGGGTGGTGATCAGGGTGATCAGGTGCCCAACGCAACCGGGCCTGGTGTTCCCTGAGCCATGATTGGTGCTGATATAACAGAACTGTTCCAACTACATTAAAAGCTGTGTCGGTATGTTTTCCCCTTAATTCCAACGCTGTTGCCGAATTGAACAGACACCACTTTGGTGTGGACAACGTAGCACAGACCTCACGGGGCTAATGCCTTCCAATTTAGAGAACTGCTCGCTAAAACCCCAGCTAGTCGCATACTGCACGCCCACAGATCACATTACCGACCACCACTGCAGTCTACTGTGTTCTGTACTGTACTCTGCACCCCACCTCCTCCTCCAACAGATCTTTATTTATCAGATGTTCTATGCTGATCATCTGCCCATGGCCAGAGTGTTTACACTGATGATTCAGACATGGATTTAATGACTGGAGATGGATTATGTGTTGCTGAGGCAGTACACACACACACACACACACACACACACACACACACACAGAGTGCGGAGGCCTTGCGTGCGACCCCCCCCCCCCCAGTGGGGGGGATGTGGGTCAGCCTACAGCAGTATTCCGTGACAACATCATCACTACTCTGTTCTGCTGTACTCTCGTCCTGACCCATTTAAACCGGCCCACCATTGGTTCCACCAGTCGGTCTTTCATTTAAATCACATTTATTTGACTATTTGTTGAATCAATGTTCTTTTCAAAACAGTGCAATAACTTTTTTTTTAATGATGAAACATTTATTGCACTGTTTTTGCTGTTAAACAGTCAATATAACACATTGGTCTGGTAATCACAAAGTTCTTGTTAAACCCTTGTTCATCTAAATCACAGGTGTCAAACTCAGCCTGCGGCCCACGAGATCATATCAAGCTGGCCCGCCAGTATATAGCACACACACCTAATACTACAAATCCCAGAATGCTTTGTTAGTGCGTTGGCGTGTCAACCGAGACCGCCAAGCGCCCCCTCCTTCTGTTGACCATCATTACAGCAAGCATCGTTGAACATGATGCCCCAACCACGACCTGCTCATTACTCACCTGCATCTGAAAAATACATCTCTTCAGCTGGATGGATGGGAGCCATACTGTGGTGTTTCTCCAGCCTTGTTGTAAGACCATTGGTTTAGTAGTGACGGCCTGCTGTTTGGTTCCAGAGACGAGGAGGGGTGTCCTACAACAGTGCCGACCAGGCGGTTCTCTACCTCCACCTGCTGGGTAGGTGGAGCTCCACCTGTAGGGGGCGTAGGGGGCTCAGACAGACACACACACACACACACACACACAGACACACACACACACACACACACAGACACACACACACACACACACACACACACACACACACACACACACACAGACACAGACACAGACACACACACACCACAATTTTGTTCTGTCCCCTCCTGTGTTGAGGTTTAAAAAAAAATTAAAATATAATGTGGTGTGAAAACATTGTATGAAGTACAAGTGTACATTTGCGCTCTCCTCGCCCTCCCCCAGGAGACGTGAGGCAGCGGGGCCCGGGGCGGGCGGAGCCACAGCGCGGGGCCCCTCACTCCCACGTCAAGGTCGACTATCAGAATTTGCACTGTGAGTAGAAATAACATGCAACATAACATGACGTGGTCATATGTTGTGTTCTTCTCTTTGCTGGTTGGCACTGGGTAGTGCCAGTGGTCAGGCAAAGCTCTGAGAAATGCTTTGAGGTTTCATGCACATAACATCAACAAGGTCCACTTGGCCATATACAACACAACCTCTGGACAAACGTAGCCTAAATAACAGGCTAGCTACAGACGCTAATGCCAGCAGCTTGGTGCTAACAACCACAACAGTTATTTCCACAAACAAATACCTCCTGGCTTCAAGTCCAATGCCCTCAAACATGTATTATAACCTCCACCTGTGTATTTTGTCTGTTGCACTTGGCATTGATATGTGGTTGCCAGGTATGTTAATGTTAGTGGTTCTTTTAATGGTGACTGTGTAGGTCCAGTCGTAAGTCTGAGGCCAGCACACGGCTCTGCTGCCCCTTGTGGACATTTGTAGAGGAGCAAGTCTAACAGTGTCACAGGACAACCACGGACATCCCAATGTCCACGCATTCCCCTGTCGGCTCTTTAGTATTTGCATTTGCTGTTAGCCGCTTTACAGAAAAGCATCTGCTGAATGGCAAAAACTATAAGTAATAGTCACTGGTTAAGCTATATATCAAATGGGGAAAAAGACGGTAGGGTTAGCTGAAGTTAGCTTCTGAAGTTAGCTTCCTGGTAGCCCTAACCTCACGTGTTGGTGTTGTGTGTCCAGGCCACCAGGGGTCCGTACGGCCGGGGGCCCGGGGCCTCAGGAGCCGCCGCAGGCCCCTCAGCTTCCAGAGGTTCCTCAAGAACCCCCAGAACCTTCTCCAGCCAACCCCTGGCCCCCTGCACCTCCTGGACCAGGTGTACAGCAGCCAGGTCAAGGTGTGTCTGTGTGTGTGTGTGTGTGTGTGTGTGTGTGTGTGTGTGTGTGTGTGTGTGTGTGTGTGTGTGTGTGTGTGTGTGTGTGTGTGTGTGTGTGTGTGTGTGTGTGCGCGCGCGCGCTTTCAGTGCGCACACACAGGACTGATGAGATAGTCAATATAATGCATGCTTACACATTTTAATTTAAACATATGGCAAATCTGAGATGTTGAATAGCAAAGAGCTGGAAGGTTCTTTTACAACAGTCTGCTCATGCTTCACTCCTGCTGCTGTCTTTCAGTGCATGCTTAACAAGGTGGACAGCTGGGACTTCGACGTCTTTCTGTTTGACAGATTTACAAATGGTAAGTGTCACTACTTAGGTCTTGGTCTGTCTGTCTCTCGGCTGTGTAAATGCACCAGCCAACACAAAACTGTACAGGAACTGTCGGAAAAGGAACAAGAAGAGGGTTTGATTAGAGTTTTCCTTCACTTATTTTAGAGGCTTTGACTGTGATATGCAGTATATGTATGCAAGTCATATTTTAAGTTATAGTTAAGCTCTAAAATGAATCTCATTTCATTTTCAGGTATTTTTCCCTCACGTCATACTTGTGTTGGCTCATGTCATGTGACGGCCCACGGTGGTGCTAAAGGGCTGCTCTTTTACAGGAAACAGCCTGGTGACGTTGACCTTTCACCTCTTCCTCCAGCTGGGATTGACCCGGCTCTTCCGTCTGGACCCCGTCAGACTACGTCGGTTCCTGGGTAGGCCAGCTGGGCGCTGCCCCGGCTGGAGGGGGCTCTGAGTCCTGCCCCGGCTGGAGGGGGCTCTGAGTCCTGCCCCGGCTGGAGGGGGCTCTGAGTCCTGCCCCGGCTGGAGGGGGGCTCTGAGTCCTGCCCCGGCTGGAGGGGGCTCTGAGTCCTGCCCCGGCTGGAGGGGGCTCTGAGTCCTGCCCCGGCTGGAGGGGGCTCTGAGTCCTGCCCCGGCTGGAGGGGGCTCTGAGTCCTGCCCCGGCTGGAGGGGGCTCTGAGTCCTGCCCCGGCTGGAGGGGGGCTCTGAGTCCTCCCAGCCATGCGGCCAGGGAGCTTCTATATTTATTTCTATATTTCTATATTGTATGTAAAAAGTTTGAGTTTATCCTGGAGTTAAAGTGTGAAATGATGGAGGCGGGGACCAGCTGAGCAGACTCCCAGGCCTTGGTCTGTAACACGCTGCTGTTGTTGTGTAGTGATGGTGCAGGCAGACTACCACCAGCACAATCCCTACCACAACTCGCTCCACGCCACTGACGTCACACAGGCCATGTACTGCTACCTGAGGCAGCCCCAGGTGAGAGCACCCCGGCCCGCCCTCGGCTCAGGGGCCTTGGGGTTACTGAGATATCAAACCCTAATACCACAAAAGTAGACCATTTGGAAAAGTTTCAGTCCGGCACCCTAACGCGGGGTCCCCTTAAACTCCATCCTCTGTGCACCTGAAGGACAGTTTCAGTGTGTCCATGGCGGGGCCTAGACACGCACACGGCGGTGAGCTCAGAATTTCCTGAGCGTGCGTTGTCGCGTCGTGGGCCCATTGACTGGAACTCAAAGCAGCCTTGTAGCGTTGCATCAGTCTCAGGTGCTACAGCAGTGATGTGAATATGGCGTGTAATGTATTGTGCATCGTTCTGCAGCTGGCTACAACGCTGAGCTCCTGTGATATGCTGCTGGCTTTGGTTGCGGCTGTCACCCACGACCTGGACCACCCCGGGGTGAACCAGGGCTTCCTGGTCCGGACCGGCCATCACCTGGCTGCACTGTACAAGGTGCACACAGAAGCCCACACACACACAAGGACATGCAAACAGAGAGACATGTACACTGAGACACACATCCACACATGCACAAGCACACGCTAACACAAAGACATGCAGAAACATGCACTGAGACACAGACAGACACATGCACTGAGACACAGACAGACACATGCACTGAGACACAGACAGACACATGCACTGAGACACAGACAGACACATGCACTGAGACACAGACAGACACATGCACTGCGACACAGACAGACACATGCACTGCGACACAGACAGACACATGCACTGAGACACAGACAGACACATGCACTGCGACACAGACAGACACATGCACTGCGACACACACAGTAGTGCAGTAATGGTGTGATCTGGACATGTTTGGGCTTCATTTTGCAGAACTCTTCTGTTCTGGAGAGCCACCACTGGAGGTGTGCTGTGAGTCTGCTGAGGGAGTCTGCACTCCTGGACCACCTGCCCACCACCGACCGGTCAGTCCCATCCTCACCCTCGCCCATATGGCTGCTGTGGTTCTTCCAGACTGTTATTGTTGCCTAATCAAGTAGATTTTTGTAGTTCTGCTTAATTTTTGGTGTAGTCCTGCTAGATGGGTTTTGTAGTTCTAGTGGGTGGAATTTGGAGTTGCACAGGGTAGATTTGTAGTTGTGATGTCCTTGTGGATGCAGGCTCAGCTTGGAGGAGCGGCTGGGCTCTCTGATCCTGGCCACAGACATCAGCCAGCAGAACCGCTACCTGGCCCGCTTCAGGGACCACCTGGACCGGGAAGACCTGAGCATGGTGGACCCCAGCCACCGGCACCTGGTCCTGCAGGTAAACCTCTCCACTTACTGCTCGGGTTTGTGATGGGTTCTGATCCGGGCTCCATCATGGCGTCCATTGAAGGATGGTCCCGCTTGCTGAAGAGCTGAGCGCTTGTGTTTCAGATGACCATGAAGTGTGCAGACATCTGTAACCCCTGTCGGGTCTGGAAGCTCAGCTCTCAGTGGAGCACCAGGGTCACTGCCGAGTTCTTCCACCAAGGTGTGTGTGTGCCTTTGTATTTGCGTGTGTGTTTGTAATGGACATGCTGTGTATGAATTTGTGTGTTGTGATATTAGTGTGCGTGTTTTGTAGTGTGTGTGTATTGTGTCTAAGGCAGTGTTTATGAATGGTTGCCTAGGCGACGTGGAGAAGGAAAACAGAATGGCAGTCAGCCCCCTCTGTGATCGAATCTCCGACAGCACAGCCCATATTCAGGCTGGTACGCGCACACACACACACACACACACACACACACCTCCTAGACTCACACATTCCACATAGACATAAGCACACCTCCTCTTTGAGCATCACTGTTCTCCTCCATCAGGTTTCATCCGCCACGTGGTGGAGCCTCTGTTCAGGGAGTGGTGTCGCTTCTCCTGCACCAGCCTGTCCCATTGCATGCTGGCCCACCTGCAGAACAACCTGAACCGCTGGACGGAGCCAAACCAGCACAGCGAGCCCACCTCCTAGAGACCGACCAACCTCCCTAGATAACCTCCTAGAGACCGACCAACCTCCCTAGATAACCTCCTAGAGACCGACCAACCTCCCTAGATAACCTCCTAGAGACCTACCAACCTCCCTAGATAACCTCCTAGAGACCTACCAACCTCCCTAGATAACCTCCTAGAGACCGACCAACCTCCCTAGATAACCTCCTAGAGACCGACCAACCTCCCTAGATAACCTCCTAGAGACCTACCAACCTCCCTAGATAACCTCCTAGAGACCGACCAACCTCCCTAGATAACCTCCTAGAGACCGACCAACCTCCCTAGATAACCTCCTAGAGACCGA
Source organism: Urophycis tenuis (assembly GCA_036785325.1). NCBI lineage: Eukaryota > Metazoa > Chordata > Actinopteri > Gadiformes > Phycidae > Urophycis > Urophycis tenuis. Next base: position 694,061 of record JAXIVH010000091.1, on the reverse strand, counting down.
CCAACCTCCCTAGATAACCTCCTAGAGACCTACCAACCTCCCTAGACCACTTCCCTGTTGACCTCCATAGACTAGCTCCCAAGACCACATAGGAGACATATAGACACATAGGAGACATAGGAACCTAGATCACCTCCTAGAGACCTACCAGCCTTCCTAGACCACTTGCAAAGCTTTTACCTCAGGAAAGAAAGCCTGTGGAAATTTCTCTGTCCTTGTTACACTTTTAGTTCTTATTGTCTCTCTTCTGGTTGTCTCTCTTATTGTCTCGGTGTCGCTGTCTCTCGCTTTCTTTCTGACTTCAAAGCCATCAACTAACCAATGACTACTTTGTTCTTTCATTTAATCGTATTTATTACGTTGGGACGCATTCCCTGAGTACAGTTACATCCATCTATTACTACCTTACCAAAGTACTACGACAATGTATTAATACTTAAAGTAATACATGGATTATTGTGTACCACAGTAATGCATACATGTATTACTATCTGGTGATGTTTCTGCTGACTTATTTATTGTGGTGTGATTTTAGCTCTGGCATCAAAATTTCACAGGATGTCATGAGTAATTTCCAAGACTTTCAGGAATTGAAAATGATTTTAATATTATCCTGAGGAGTTCAGAAATGGCAGGAAAATTGCTCAAGGTATTTTTATGTTCTGTAGCACTATAATTTCATATTGAAAACCCAAAATATGTAGCCAATGACGTTGAAAAAACCATCAACCATGAAGATGGAACCGGAGGCTCGCAGTCCACGTTTGGCATGAGGGCATGGCGGGCAGACATTTTGTTTTGATGCTAAGTTAACGTGGCATTGCTTCTGGGACAAAACGGCACACATTCAGTGAAATGATTTACCACTTGCATCAAATGTGGGCTCTGTGGCCAAGGTAGACGACAAAAGCCATTAGAGCTGATTTCCTCTTCGTTTTATTTTTGAAGGGTTTTTGGTTGATCGTTCCACTGTGAAAACGAACATGACTGTTGAGTTTGGGTTTCTGTTCTTGTTTTTATTTGTGTTGTTTTCCTTTTTTGGAAGGCACATCTTTCATGTTTTTGGGAGTTGACAAATAAGAATATTTACCATATAATGGTAATTTACAAAAGGCATGTGTTCATTCATGTGAAAAACTGTTTTAATTCCATGGTATATCTGTCACAGAGTGTTATGTTTTTAGCTTCTAAATGTTTGTATTTAACTGTCATTCCTTATATGTTCATAATTTTGCTAAAGTGAGACTTTTAGTTTGTTCATCAAGATGTTGTGGACTAAAGTCTTCCTTCAGTGTGGCGTTGTGGAACAGCCTCTGCTGCACTGGCAGCTCTCACCGGTACTGTCCTGTTGGAGGATACTTGGTCAATGTACAAGGGTATTAACATGGGGGTCAGTCCGTTTTTGTACACATGATTATGTTGCCAAGTGGAAACTAGCATTCAACTATTCTGTTCCTGATATTTCCCCGCACTTCAAACAGGAAAACCATGCACCAGCCATCCCTGTAGCTAGTCAATACCCCCTTTATGACTATTTTACTACCAACCAAAACCACTAACAGACTTTTCTTTTTTGTCATAAAAGTTGAGGTTTTTTTTTGGTTTAAAAGGCTGTTGGGAGGGTAGGGAGGCAGAAGTTAAACTATGCACTAAACTCTGAAGTGACCAAACATGTTTTTGTCTTCGTAAACCATTCGTAAACCATTTCCATGTGTATTGTTGGGCTTTTTGACATCTTTCATGTTGGTTTGGATTTTCTTTTCTTATAATAACACAAAGTTGTAGAAGGACGCAGGTGCTTTTCATAGTAAAGTTAAATTTGTATTTTCTGAAAATGCCAAGACTTTTTGATGCAAGTCACCTGTGTGAAGGAACTTCCATGACAAACTATTTTGTGAAAACCTTGCCAAATATTGATATTTTGCTATATTTGCCAGTTATGACATTTTCAATAATAAAATAAATGGCCTCTTTTTTGCGTCACAATACTTTACTACTCTGTGATTCAATTAATTTCAATACAATACAAAGCTATATGCTACGCATAAGCTAAAGGTGCATGCTACTTAACCTTTACAACATGAGGGCATTGACAGTACTTATTGTAAGTCGCTTTGGACAATGCATTTAGCAGTGTTTGCTAAATGTAAATTACAGAAATCTTTATCCACACAATAATTGATCTTAGAACACTAAAATGTAACACAGTGTTTGACGATGTGAAAGTGCAATGGTCTGATTAATACCACCCAAACACAACTAAAATATTATCTGATGGGCGTTGTAGTGATGGGTGGTGGGTGAACGGCTCTAATGAGTTAGCTGAGCCAGATGAGCCGACTCACTGAGATGACTCGGAATGCCCATCACTGTGTCGTAGGGCGTTGGCTCTTTAAATCCGACAGCATTCTAAAGGACTCGCCGACGAGGTCAGCTGACTACTCGGTGTCCAATCACAGACACTCATTTTGCCACGTGACCCGTTTTTTTTTTTAACACTCGACCAGGAAGCATAGCCGACAACCGTCATCCTCTTTCATTATGTAGTTATACACATCTGTGCTTCTTATCATGATACAGACTATTATTTACGTTATTGTCGTATGCTATCGTTGCCCTGTCATGTCTTCGTTGGTGCCAGCTCAGTGAATAACCCAGCTAACGGGTTATCCTCTCTACCCTAGTCGTCGCGGTTCTCGTCTTGTTCGTGGTAAGTGTGTCATGGGGCGTTAGCGTGTCATATTAAGGAATGGTTTGCTCCAAATGAGCGTTAACGTTAGCAGAAGTGGACGTTAAAATACGCATCTGGGCGCAGTGTGCCCACCCGTACGTCTGTACAGGTGGGCGTGTCGCTGAATGCCATCCAGCCAATCAAATTAGCGGAAACTAAAGCAGGGCATATGACGTGTGCAAAAGGTCAGTTAGTGTTATTGCAAACAAATTCAAGTATACTGGAACGTTGGCTTTTCTTCAGGTTTGAAATACAAAAGTGTTTTTACTTCTGTTTGTAGACTGAGTCCCGGTTGTGTTTCCCTGCGGTATCCAGGTGGGTTTGTATTCACAGGCAGCAGACAGCCATGAGTGGGGAGGCAGAGGCCCTGCTGGTGGTCAACCAGCTGAGGGATCTGGCCGCAGACCCCATGAACCGAAGGGCTATCGTCCAGGACCAAGGCTGCCTGCCCGGACTCATCCTGTTCATGGACCATCCCAACCCGCAGGTCGTCTACTCTGCCCTGCTGGTGAGAACACATTCACACTGAGGGCATTTAGCACACGCTTTTGTCCAAAGCCACTTACAAAAAGTACATTTGTCAAAAAAAGGTGAAACACTTTGAAGTTTCAAGCATTCCAATCGCTAGGTTAACCATTGCTAGTATACAACATGTCTGGCCTATGATGCTAAGATACAAAGAGCAATTATAAAGTGGTAAGATGTACAACATTCATGAGGGGAGGAGGGAGGGTTTTTACTTTAATGTTTGGGGAGTGGGCGGTTAGGTACAAGATGGATGTTATGCAGGGTTCAGGTGAACTCTGAACAAGTGAGTCTTGAAAACATCAGTCACTCTGTCACCACAGGGTGACTGGGGCAGATATGGTTATTTGAATGTGTTTTCACCAGGTCTCCTCATGAAAAACACTCTGATGCTTTTGTGAACATTTGAAGTCCATGTCTTGTCTTCGGTTTCCAAATGTGCATTATTAGTCTGGAACTTCTTGGTTCATTGTCCATTTCTGAGGGGGTTATCAACAGGCGCCAACCAAAATGCATCAGGACACAATTGGATAGAACCACAACCAATCAAATGAATGGTTGTGATTGGCCCGACCCGAACCAGCTGCAGGGCTGATGTTCCATTGTTTTGCCCCCAGGCGCTGAGGTACTTGGCAGAATGTGGACCCAACAAAGAGAAGATGGAGGGTGAGCTGGGCATGACGCTGAGCCTCCAGAACGTCATACAGAAGTAAGGCTTCAACAGTTGCAAGCCACTGCAAAATCTATCTGATGGCGACATCACATGTGGGAGCATCCAAATGTACGCTGGATGTATCAGTCTACCCAGTGGAGTGTACCAACTCTGTAGGCACATGCACCCTTCATATATCAGGGGGGCCACTGCCACGTGTACGGTAGATTCTGAAGCCTGACCACATTGGCTATTGCAAACGCAACATGAGCACTCATCCCACGTGTGCATCCATGTGTTGTGTTGGCTCCCAGAACCACCACGCCAGGGGAGACCAAGCTTCTGGCCTCGGAGGTGTACGAGCTGCTCCAGGCATCCAGCGGCCCGGAGTCCCAACGGGCTGAAGGAGCCCCCTCCGGCAGGAGGAAGGCCCAGTTCTTTCTGGGCTCCACCAACAAGCGGGCCAAGACGGTGGTTTTGCACATAGATGGGCTGGATGACTCCGTAAGTCTGCCCACAATGGGATAAAACATGTCTGCCCACGTGTGTCAGCACCACTCCATGAAGCAAGCCGAAGGGTTTGTCTTCATAGGAGTGTCTTTCAAATCAACATCTTCCTCTGCTCATGCTTTGGACAGAGTCGCAGGACTCTGTGTGAAGAGGCCTTGCTGAAGATCCGTGGGGTGATTAGTTTCACCTTTCAGATGGCCGTCAAGAGATGCATCGTTCGAATCCGCTCCGACCTCAAAGCGGAGGTGAGCCTGTCAGATTGTTTCATGCTACCCCTCCCTAATGCTCATCATCAGCTACCCTAGCATTGGCTAGTGCCTCTTTCAATGTCATTGTCCCACTAGCGGAAATATAGTTTGTAGCCATGTTCACAGAATGACACAGAAAAACAAGTAATGACAAATCCAAATCCAAATCGTCTGCAACAGCAGCTTAAGCCATATTTTGCATAATTAATTGGCTAGCCTAGCATTAGTCCAGCCTTTGTCGGCCAGTCTAAGGTTGGCTGGCTTAGCCTAGCCTAGGGGTTTTGTCTGGTGTTGCCTGGTGTAATGGCAGGCCTGTAAGCAACAACTATGATCTCAAACATGTTTTGAACGTTCTGTCCTCCAGGCACTCGCGTCGGCCATCGCCTCCACTGAGGTTCTGACAGCCCAGCAGGTGGTGAAGGGAGAAGATGGACAAGAGGTTAGTTCTTCCACATCGGTGCCAAAATGTGCATGTGACCCACATCCCATGTCCAGTGTGTTTTCCCACTGCACTGTAAGACTTGAATTTCTTCTCTCCTGGAGGGTGGAAGTAAAACAGTGGAACAGGTGTGGATTGGACGAATTGGCATCAATGTTTGACTTGGTGTGTTTCCTCATCCACGCTCCCTTTTCTATTCCCTCAGCTTTTGATCCCCTTTGCGGAGGACGGGTCCCTCCAGCTGGAGCCCAACCTGGACCTGCCGGACTACCTCCCCGAGGAGGAGAGCCCGTCCCAGGAGCCCGACAAGGCGCTGACCCGTGTGGGCAGCGGGCAGGACGGCGCCACCTGGCTGGGAGCCGCTGCCAACTTCCTGTCTCGTTCTTTCTACTGGTGACCCAGCGGGGCTTCGCCACCCGCCTGTCCAGAACCAGAACCAGAACCTCGGACAAGCCTGGACACCACGGAGGCTTGTTACCTTGTGTGTTATGCCATGCTGCTGACTGTATGCACAGCAAGGATCCCACATGTTTTCAGGCTGCCGCTCCAGAAGAACTGTGGCTCTCCGTAGGGGCCACAGCCCCCAGTTGGAACAGTACTCTTTCACGCAGCAAACTGGGTGGTCCGTGTCACTGGACCAAAACCTTTGGAGATGCATGCTAAAGTGTTACTTCACAGAATTCCAGAATGAGGATACAAACTTATGTGTTTGTAATAGAAAAATATGACGTTTGTTTGACCAAGAGATGAAGTTGTGTTTCCAGTGCTACCTGCTGGGTTGAGCTGTGTGCCGTGTCTTTTGCTGAGTGGTTTGTAGATGTGGTTATGCTCTCTGATTTCTGAGCTGGCTTCTGAAGGACGACTGTGTTCCCCATGCTCCAGTACTCCACGTGCCTGCTGGTTAGCAAGGTGAAGTACAACACGTACTGGCTGGTAAATGAACTGTCAGGCACCCACTCAAGTCTCATTGAAGTCACTCCATGTGGTTTGCTGTGTTTGTTGGAGTGTCTCCCAGTGTTGGGTCTGTGCCGTGGGCTGCAGCCCACAACCAACCATGCTTGATGAACAACACAAACCCAATGCCTCTGAGCAAGTTAATTAGTCATGCTTTAATTGCAGGTGAGCAGCAGACAGTGTTTGTGTCAGAAGATGAAATGGTGATCATATGGAACTATTGGATAACACTTTACAGTAAGGGTACATTAACAAACTATTGATTGACATGAGTTAATGCAGTAATAAGCATAATTAAATAGCATCAGCATAGGGGGGTATGGTTTATGGTTAACCCATAAACCATACCCTATTAAAATGTGTTTCATATTGTACCCTAGTTAACATGAAGACCCAAGTAAATGACTACTAGACCATAAGGTCACATAATACTTATTACATGAAGTTATGTTAATGGTTAATTAACGGTTAACAGTTAATTGTATCCCTACTGTAAAGGATTACTAATGACAGTAGCTTGATGTAACTTTTTGTGTCTTGAGACCTCATACAAGCCCTAGTGAATAGGAAGTGATAATCTTTCACACTGGTATCAATAGCTATATTTGTTGCCACTTAAAACAGAAAAAGACTAAAATAGACTTCCTGTGCCTGAGGCATGTGACTTTGCTTTTGAAAGCTCTGGTATGCCACCTGATTTGGGAACACTAAAGTGATGTGTGCCAACTCAGTGCAGGGTTACTGTAATGGATTTGCGTTGACAACAGATGACAGTATTTTGCAAATCGTTCTGACAGTGTGCAGTGAAATAGTTCAGCTTCATATGAAACTGCTCAGGTGTGTGTGTGCGCGCGCAGTCAGGGTTACGTGGGCTGTTGATATACTGGGCTATGTATTAATTGTTGTCCTCTGAAGACCTCCATCAAAGAATAAAGTGATCCTATGTATTTTGCTCTTTGCTTCCCTACTTAACTTCTGTAACGGAGAACATTGGGTGCTGTATCGGCTCGGACGTCCTGGCCTCACGTCACTCGGGACTGTTCCAAGTGGTAGGCTGGTCTATCCGTGCACGTCTGGGTTGTAACACCCAAAATCACCAGCAACATTGTGAGAGCGCAAATGTAAACTTGTACTTTATACAATGTTTTCACAGCACATTATATATATATTTTTTTAAACCTCAACACAGGAGGGGGCAGAACAAAATTGTGGTGTGTGTGCGCGCGCGCGCGCTCCCGCGCCATTCCTGTTTTAGATCTGAAGTGCGGTTATCAAGTGCGATTACTATCCACCGATAAGCGGTAACAAAGTTGTTTTTGATGATCAGGGTTGAGAGAGATGAGGGTTGCTGGATACTATTCAGGGCCCATCAGCACGGAGACGATTTTCGAGTGAAACCGCAAAGGTCTTATGCGTTCAGGCCGACCGTAACGATGGATCAGGTGGTTTCGTTTTTTGAAACCAGGTCCCAGGGTGGAAAAGTCAAAAACGTTTCAGGTTTTGGATTCGTATGGCCACCAGAAACGCAAACGATGATGTCATCGGCCAGAGCCGGAGCGAAATAAATGTGGAGGGGGGGGGAGATCGTTTTCGAAATCTGGCTTGGTGTGGATGGGGCCTTATTAGCTTCACAGTGGAATTAATTTACTGCTCACCCAAACGTATTTGCACATGCTGTTAAACGATGCCTCATGGGTAGCAGACTGCCATTCCTCACAGCCAGGGCCCGTCTGGTGACCCCACTCTGAGCAGTTGCGCAAAAAGCCAAGTACGTCTCGCTGCAGCCTGCGGGAAGGCGCGGTTTGACATCACGCCCTGCCCACATCAAGCACAGGTGCCTTCTGGGATTTGTATGCGCCCGACCGGTACCAGTGCATTATGGGATTTGCTTGCGATTAAACATGATTACGCCGATTTTAGTGGTTTATCCATATCCAGTAGGTGATTTTGTAACCTAACTCTTACGTTTCATTAGAAATAATAAATGGGAACTCCTCAAATCATTCGTTGTGCAGTAGTGAAATATTTTATGTTAAATCAAGGTATATCAAGTGTCCAAATGGGTACTATATATGTATAACACTACTATGTATAGTACTATGTACTATGTAGCGTGTCCTCTTTGTTTTATTTTACCTTTTACTTTTTACTGGAGTACTGTGACGAACGCAATTTCCCTCAGGGATCAATAAAGTATGTCTGTCTGTCTGTCATTATACAAGAACTTACACTACACACATCAAACACATCCAGGACGTTACACTATTATACAAATGATATTACAAGTCACCTATTTCAAGTCTCACTGTCTTTCCTAGAAACCAATGAAGAACACACACATTTGATAACAAAGATCATGTAACAGTGAGTTTTATTAGTTATATATAAAAAATACTAGAAAAAAAACAAACAAACAAACAAACGCAACCAAAACGCTCGTTTCTGGATCAGGGTGTAGGCCTCCTGAAACAGCTCCTCCTTTCACTCTCCTACTTCCATGTTTCGCTGCCTGTTAAACAAAGATCAGAACATTTGGTGCATCCGGTATGTCAGTAATAGATGCTCTTCCAACACATATCTTCTTACACTGCCCGGTCAAAAAAAAGAAAAAGAAAAAAAAGTTGCACCTGATTTTAACTAAGCAAAAGGTCTTATTGGATAATTACTGTATGGGACATTTTCTTTCAGCTGGTAACAAGTTATTTATACCCAACTGATGCAAATGATGCAAGGACAATATTCTCATTCCTTAAACAACATGTCAAAATTCACATTCCATGAGTGGAGGGTTATTTATGTATGTATGTATGTTGCCAACAACGCCACCTGGGGAGTTGCGCCCCAGGAAATAGTTTGTTAGTAGGATTGACTAAGGTCACACAGGTTCGAATCACCACAAGGGCAGAGACAGCGTATGGAAAATTACAAAACACTTTATTTTTAATAACACAGCATATGAACCTTCACAATCATAAAATGTGGAAGGTTTGTCGGTTTAATTGTCAAATTTGAAATAGGCCAAATAAGGAGTAACTAAAGATAAAGGGGAAGACAGAGCTGGGGCTTACCACGGCAACCAAAATCAAAGAAAGGGGGTGAACCAAATACACCCGTGGCACACACGCACACACACACACTCAGGGGGTGAACAAAACCCACCACCAGGGATGAGGTCGCCGCCTTGGGCCCACAGCACCTGTCAACAAAAGAACAGCACAAAATATTTAAACCAGGCCTTACAATCAGAACAGACAATAGGAAATCCACAACACTGATATGCACACACACACACACACACACACACACACACACACACACACACACACACACACACACACACACACACACACACACACACACACACACACACACACACACACACACACACACACACACACACACACACACACACACACACACACACACACACACACACACACACACACACACACACACACACACACACACACACAACCTTCCCAATTACAAACCAAATAAACCAAATGACTAATAACTAATAACAATTACAAAATACCAATAAGCCCAATACAAATAAACCAAATGTAAATAAACCAATTGTAAATAAACAAATGTAAATAAACCAATTGTAAATAAACAATAAACTCGGCCGATGAAAGAAGGCAAAAGGAATCCTAATTAAGTCAGTAAAACATTAAAAGATCGCATAGGCAGCATAGAGCCAAAGGCGAGGTAAAGCCATAGGCGATGTAAAGCCAAAGCAACGGTGAGTCCAGTGACCGCGGCGACGGTTCAGGAGTACCGTCGGCCTCACCGGTACAGCGTCCTAGCGTGCCAGGGGAGGGACGCTCCAAGCTGCAGCACAGAGAGTGATCATCACTATAGGTAGGAAATTGCTTACAGAAAAGAAGGCGGACAATGCCGACTTACCGACGGAGGCCGGACACACGCTCAGGAGAGCCCTCGGCAACGCAACCCGACTGATACCACCACAACGCGCCACACTGCCACAGAGAGGAGGACCGCGTCACCATTACGCATCGCATTGCTGAATGGGAGGAGGAAAAGGCGCGGTGCGCACATTACCTGAGCGTGGTCACGAAACACTGTGTGCCTCTAAGGGACACACCGACCGGCACACGGGCATAACCAGCCACCTTCCTGACTCCGGTTGTTAACCCTGGCCACAGCCACCACGGCGTCAGCCGACCCGGAAGGAGAGAGAGAGAGCAAAGGGACGCACCAGGTGTGACCCCCCTCTATATCAGCATGGAGCGGCAAAGCACCGCCCATCAATCACCGCTCCAGCTGGGAAGGGGAGGGGGTTAACGGCGCTCCGGTCACACATGGTTGTGGAAAAAGATGTTATATATCAGATTCCCTCTGCATGCCTTGGAACAGGAAAGGGAGTGTAAATTTCAGAATTACTTAACCGCTTGATATACTAGTGTTTCTTTGGAGGTACTGGCATGTTCTCTATCCAATCCTATTGGGGAAAAAAAAGTTAAATAGACACCCAACACCGTCACAAACCCACAACATTCAGCTCAGCAATTTGTGTATTAGGTTCTTCCTCAGGACTAACCTCAGAGCCCAGTTTACGCGTTCTCTTCAGCCTAAACACTGGGGAATAATTGCCACTTAGTAGCTCCTGGCACTCTGCCGTCCAATGTGCGAAGACTTGGCCATGATTACAAATGAAAAATTGAACAACAATTGTACAATTGAATAAGGTCTACATAGTATGGCATTGGAATTACCTACCGAAGGTAAACAGTCAAACTGAGTGAAGTCATTTATGTGATAATTGAGAGAAAAGACCTACCAATGGTCATTGAGGCATGTCATCAACAAAGATGACTGTACATACCTGTCAAGGGTGTCATTTTCTAGTAGCTAGGCTGCAAGGAGGGCACAGCAGCAGTGGAGGCTGGAGGCTGCAAGGAGGGCACAGCAGTGGAGGCTACCTGAGGCTGCGAGGAGGGCACAGCAGTGGAGGCTACCTGAGGCTGCGAGGAGGGCACAGCAGTGGAGGCTACCTGAGGCTGCAAGGAGGGCACAGCAGTGGAGGCTACCTGAGGCTGCGAGGAGGGCACAGCAGTGGAGGCTACCTGAGGCTGCGAGGAGGGCACAGCAGTGGAGGCTACCTGAGGCTGCGAGGAGGGCACAGCAGTGGAGGCTACCTGAGGCTGCGAGGAGGGCACAGCAGTGGAGGCTACCTGAGGCTGCGAGGAGGGGGGGGCAGCAGCAATGGTGGCTGGAGGCTGCGAGGAGGGGGCAGGTGCGGACAGATGATCTCGTAAATGTTGTTTGAATTGGTCTTTCCGGATGATAGTTGTGTTACAATCAACACAATGAAAATGTGAGGACGTCCTGCAAGGTAAACTGCATTTGCAGTCCTGTAAACAAAAAAGATAGTCCAGTTGTTTAAGCGCAAAAGGACCTTTTCTATCTCTTTTTTTTCATCACCAATCACATCACTTCCTGTCATGAATGATCATGGGGGGATAAATGTTAATAAAAAACAATTAAGCCTCCTTGCAAATCGCACCCTGCCTCCATGCATATGCCACACACTCATTGTCCATCCGATTACACCCTACCTTTATGCTGAACTGCAAGCTTCATGTGATTTTCTAAGTGGAGCTGTATCTGGTGCGATTTATTGCAGGAATACAAGCAGCAGGGGCATTTATAGGATCCACCCTAGATATGATCCTGGATGTGGGGGACCATCAAAATGTGTAGGATGCTGAGGAATAAAGATAAGATTAAAAGAATAAAGAGAAGACCTTCTGCTAACAAGAATCCATTAATATAGTAATAAAACAAGAACCATTTTGAATTTAAGCACAATCTGGTGTACTAACTAGATTAACAGTTTCACTTCTTCCCCTCTAATGTGTACACTACACAAGTCTTTAGATATGACTAATGCGTTTTCTTATCTAGATCTTTGTATTAGGCTACTCTATTACAATATGAAAAGTAAACATTTCTTTTATTATATTTATTATTTCTTTTGAATTTCTTTTGAAACTAATGACGTCACAACGTCATAGTGTCTTACGCAAGCGGCAACATTCCATGCTGAAAAATTAAGCCCATGCGGAAGTGCAAAAACTTGCAGTTCCTCCACTGGCCGCTTGAGGCTGGCTGCAGAAAGGAGTCAACTCCCATAGACACCCATGTTAAAATGTCCAACTTTACAGCCAAAATAAACATGTTTACAGCCTGGTTCAAAAAACGGTTTTGGTGTCTTTCAGTAGTGTTCGAGTCCATGACAACTGTGAGGGGGGTGATTTTTTTTAGAATCCATTATTTTAATGCACAGAGAATGATTTATTTTATGAATAATTAAGGGCGTGGTCAACTTGATTGGCAGCTGTCATCTGTCATCACGGCATGACCTTCACGGATTCGAGGCTTTGATTGGTCTGGCCGGAGGTAGGCGGGCTTAGAACACAGACTGAAATGTCCAAGATGGCGGCGCCCAGAAGCTCAATTTTAGGCTTCATCTCCGCTGTTAAGAATGTCTATGGGTGACGTCACGGAGGGTTTGTCCATATTTATATACAGTCTATGGTCTTACGTAACAGGTAACACTGGAAAGATCGCTTCTTAAAAAATGAAAATGTTTACCACCGAATTAATTCAATGTTTGTGCTTTAAATCAACCAAAAAGTACCAATTATGAAACACAAATCATGTACACATTAATCCGGGTATACACTACCGTTCAAAAATTTGAGTCATAGGAACATCGCTGTAATGGCCTTTTTTCTTGTTTTGTATTCCAACTTATACTTTGTAGTTCCAGTAAGGCCGTGGGTAGCGTGACTTGTGATTCTTTGTTTTACACACACTTCCGACACGTTGTTTCCAATAAAGGTTAATGAATTTATTTATTGTGACTTGTTGATTCACGATAAATGGAAAATAAACGAAACTTTTCTTATGGCTCTCACACCGAAGTCTTTGGTGGTCAAAAATCTTAAAATCAAATACTAAACGCCACCCGGCATTTGGCTTCCAAACTCCATTCACAAAACACGCACCGGGGCGTGCCCTAAACATACCTCCCGGTGGCCACACACAGGTGGGCGTATCCAAATTGCTCCATTGTTTCCATTACATTGTATATAAGTAAACGTGAGGTAATAAATAAATAAATGCTACTTGCCTTCTAACATAAATTAAACAGAAACGGCCATAACATTCCGGCCCCTAATTCTTGTGCAACAAGCAATTACATTACCTACAAATGGCCATCATAATATGCAATATTAAATTCTACATGATTTACAGAATTAAGCCCTATTCAACAAAAATTATTTCATATAATCAGTTTTATCAGTCCATATTTACAAATATTAAAAAATAAGGTTTTCTTCTGTTTGACAAAGTTCGTAGAAGTCTTCTTGAAAACTCAAAAAGATCAAAAAACACAAAAAGGGAGGCATGTAGCCTGCATTTCTAATGGACTGTGTGTTTGTGTTAAAAAATGTATGTGATGCATAATGAGGTGTACAGCATGTCAGTGACTGAGTATCAGTATACGTGTGGAGCCAGAGGTTCTAGAACTTGACTCAGTTGGAGGCAGACATTCATTGTTGCCCCTATACGGCCCCCAACAAGAGACAGATCTTGGTGATGGGTTTTTCCAATTCATTTGTCCGTGTCTTAACACAAACCCGACGAACAAAACCTTTGGAGTCTGCCATGGCTTCAGTGACTCGTCCAATTGGCCAAGAACTCCTAGGTGCAGTTTCATCCACAACAAGAACAACGTCACCCACAGCAAAGTTTCTATGAGTTTTGCTCCATTTTTGTCGCTCTTGTAACATGGGGAGATACTCTCTCATCCATCTTTTCCAAAACAGGTCCACAATGTATTGGACTTGTCTCCACTGTCTCCGGGCATACAGGTCCTCCTTCCTGAACAAACCTGGTAGAAGTATGGGTTTGCCTTTCAGCTGGAGCAGATGATTAGGCGTTAAAGCCTCAATATCATTTGGGTCGTCAGAGGAGGAGGTGATTGGTCGGTCATTCAATATGGCCTCTGCCTCACAAAGAACTGTAAGAAGTGCTTCGTCATCAAGCAGTTGTTGGTTAGTCACAGAACACAATATTCTCTTTACATCCTGCACCAAGCGCTCCCAAGCGCCGCCATGATGAGCCCCATATGGTGGGTTGAAAGACCATTTGATACCATCCTGTGTTAGGTTATTTTGGATCTTGCTTTGATTTAGTTCCAATATGGCTTGTTTTAGCTCACGGTTTGCACTGACGAAGTTTGTCCCATTGTCTGATCTGATGTCTCTTACTTGTCCTCTACGGCAGATGAACCTTCTGATGGCATTGATGCAGGAATCTGTATTGAGAGAATAAGCAACCTCCAGGTGAACAGCACGACAGGTTAGACAGGTGAAAAGGACTCCATACCTTTTGATTAAGCTTCTGCCTTTCTTTACTTCTATAGGTCCAAAGTAATCTATGCCTACATGAGTAAATGGTGGAAGATCAGGCGAGATTCTGTCGACCCGGAGATCAGACATTTTTTGTTTACCAGTTTTTTATCGTTGTTTTTGACACACCATACAGTTGTTGATGACTTTTCTAGCTGCAGTGTTAGCATGTGGAAGCCAATAGTGACGGCGGAGTGTAGATAACATGTGATTTCTGCCTCTATGGCCAACTTTTTTATGAATATGCTGGAGAATGAGCTGCGAGACATGGCTGGCTTTGGGCAAGATAGCAGGATGCTTCATTTCTTCGGGCAAAGCAGACCTGCTCAACCTGCCGCCCACTCTCAACACCCCATCAGATAAAACGGGATCCAACTTGTATAGGTGACTTGATTTGCTGACTTGAACACCACGATTCAAGGCAGCTATTTCATTACCATACTGTTTCCTCTGAACATGGCGAACGATGGCCTCCTCTGCCAAAGACTCACCACTCATTTGTGAGTGGTGAGTTCATTTTGGTTGCATTTTTAACACAGTTCTGATTGTCACATTGCGTATTTTGTAAGCTTTGTTTTTCCTTTATTTGCAGCTTCAGTCTCTCCTTTAGCCTCATAAACCAAGCTACAGCTCTTTTGAGTTTTGTCCAATTGGAGAAGTACATTAAGAGCTTTGTGGTGGGACACACCTCTTCAGTGAGTGCTGCACAAGAGAGCACCTTATCCTTCACCTCTGGATCAGCATCATCCAATTGGACAGGTGTTTTATTCACAACTGCAGGCCACTGAGACTCAGGCTTTGAAAGAAAGTCAGGGCCACTGTTCCAGGTTGGAGATTTTAGGAAGGAGCTGACTCTCATGCCTCGAGAGGCTGCATCTGCAGGATTCAGTTGAGAGCTGATGTGTCTCCACTGAGGGACTTTGGACAATGCTCTTATGATTGAGACTCTATTGGCCACAAAAGTCTTAAATCGAGTGGTGGTGTTTGCAATGTACTTTAGAACAGTCATGCTATCAGACCAAAAGACTGACTCACTTAGGTTGAGTTCCAGTTGTGATGACAGTATCTTGTCCAGGCGCACAGCTAAAACTGCTGCGGCAAGCTCCAGACGGGGGATTGTGACTTGTTTGAGCGGCGCCACCCTTGCTTTACCTAAGACAAAGGAAACACACACTTCCTGCTTGTTATTAGTCAGCCGAAGGTAGAATACCGCTCCAAGTCCCGTTTCGCTGGCATCACAAAAGTGATGCAGCTGTGCCATTTTTATCTTTCCAAAGCCATTGGGTGTGAAACATCTTCTGACACTAACTGTCCTGAGCAGAATTAAATCATCCACCCACTTTTGCCAAGCTTGTGCCATTTCTGCCGGAACTGCCTCATCCCATCTAAGCTTCATCTTACACAGATGCTGCAGAATCTGTTTTGCAGTAAGAATAATTGGACTCAAGAAGCCCATTGGGTCATAAATGGAGCTCACACTAGACAAAATTACGCGTCTTGTCAGTGGCTTGTGTTTGCTCATAATGCTGAAGGTGAAGACATCCTGTTCGACATCCCACTGAACTCCTAGAGCTCTTTCCATAGGGAGCTGGTCCCGACTGAGGTCAAGCGTCTTCACACCACTAGCTCGGTTTTCCTCAGGTATCAGAGAGAGCACAGAGCGGTCATTGCATATCCACTTATTGAGTCGGAAACCTCCTAAGCTGCTGGTAAAGAGAGATGGCCTGCTTAACAGAATGGACGGATTTGAGGCAATCATCTACATAGAAGTTCTGCCTGATTGTATTAATGACCTCTTCTAGATAGAGATGTTGATTGTCATCAGCAGTCTTTATTAGAGCATAAGTGGCACAGCTGGGGGAAGACACCGCTCCAAAAATGTGGACCAACATCCTGTGCTCAGCAAGGTCTTTAGTGATGTCGCCATCAGGCCACCAGAGAAAACGCAAGTAGTTGATATGTTCTTCAGCCACTCTGACTTGATGGTACATCCCTTTTATGTCTGTCATCATGGCTATTGGACCTTGGCGAAAGCGAATGAGCACACCTAGTAAGGTGTTGGTCAAATCAGGCCCCTGAAGGAGCTCTTTGTTCAGTGAGGTTCCTGCAAAGGTTGAAGCACAATCATAAACCACACGCAATGTTTTCTTGCGGGGATGATAAACCCCATGATGAGGTATGTACCACATTTTTCCCTCTTCGTGGTCCAGTTGATCCTGTGGTATGATCTCTGAGTGTCCTTCTACCTTGACATTGTGCATGAACTCTTTGTACTCTTTGTTGGGCATTTTTACATCAGGCTTACGGAAAGGCAGTTTCAGGTAATAATGACCATCTTTAAGAACTGCTGAGTCTGACATTATGCTCATGAACTGTTTGTCTTCCACAGACATTTCCACACGCTCGTCACAATGCTGTTCCACAAAATCTTGATTGTACTGTTTTATCAGCATTTCTTCCAGGTTGATTACAGAGATGTGATTGACTTGAACAGAGACTGCATTATGTTCATCATCTCTTCCATGGCAGAGTGGACCATTGATGACCCACCCAAGACGAGTCTGCACAGCATAGGGCCCATTACCCTCACTGTTAATTATTTTCAATGGCTCCAGCGCTTTAGGAGCATTCACACCAATAAGCAGCCCAATGCTTGCATCTATTGGTGTCAATTCCACATCTTTCAAGTAAGGCCACTCCTTTAGGTCTTCCTCCTTAGGAATGTTTTCTTTGGTGACAGGGATGCACTTTTGAGTATACACATCAGGCAGCCTCAAATAGTTATTGTCTTTTAGAGCAGCCAATTCCAAACCAGAGAGCTTGTAGCTACTCACAAATTTCTCCTGTCCCATTGTTTTGAGCAGTATATCCACCTTTTTTCCAGTTGCATTTAACTGCATCATTAATGACTCAGTACAAAATGTAGCTGAGCTGCCTTGATCGAGAAAGGCATATGTGGATACAATTTTTGTTCCTTTGTCCAACTTTATCTTCACTGGAAGGACAGACAGTGAACATTCACTTGGTCCCGCCCCAGTATGGCTTCCAGAATCCAACGACACAAGAGCATTTGACACTGATGCTTCTTTGCAGTCAATTACTTGAGGTTGTTTTGTGGTTTCTTTTGGTTCTATGTGCAGAACAGTTGGGTGGTTTTTGTTACAGGTGCGGCACGACTGGCGTTTTGGACAGTTCTTACTTATGTGACCTTTTTTCAAGCAGCCAAAGCACACACCGTTATTCTTTAAGAACACTATTTTTTCATTATTGGATTTCTGTTTGAATGAACTACACAGTTCCACGGAATGGCATCTATTGCAGAATAAACACACACATTGCACAGAATTCCCAGCTTCATGATTAGTTTGTTTGCCGTCCAGTTTCAGTTTGCTACCATTTTGCTCTGACACTTGAGCAACAGAGATGGCGAAGCTGCTGCCTTTAGCTTTTCCAGTTGATTTTGCTGATTTTGTCATTTTTTCTTTTGGATTCAATGGCTCACAAAAGACTGGATCCATTGCAGCTCTCACATGCTTTTCAAGGAAGTCAAGTAGGTCTTTAAATCTGACTTTGCGTTTGCATTCATCTCTGATGTTACAGACAATCATTCGCCACTTATCACGCAATCTGAAAGGCAGTTTTGAAACAAACACTTTCATGTTGGTTGAATTCTCCAACTCATCAACAAATCCAGCTTCATTCATGGTGTTAAAGCAACTTCTCAAGAACAATGTGTAAGATCTTAAATATGTAGTGTCATCTGTTTTTAAGACAGACCAATTCAACAAGGCCCTTTCCAGAAATGCAGCTGTTATTTTTACACTGTTTCCAAAATTCCACTCAAGCTGTCTTTTAGCTTCTCCATATGCGGTTTGTGGACTCATGTGCATACAGCTCCGCACCAGGCTTCTGGGCTGTCCAGTTGTATATTGTTCTAAATAATAAAGTCTGTCCTGCAAGTTGTCTGTTTTAGTTTCTATTCCCTGCTCAAATGCCTTTATGAAGGATCTAAACTGCAGAGGGTCACCATCAAAAGTGGGAATTTGTATGGACGGTAGAAGGGTCTCTGCTGTGCCACTAACATTTCAGTGATCTCATTTTGTCTTTTCATTGCTTCAGCCAGATCATAGTGGAAATTACTGCACTCATTTTGACTGTGCGTTTGTTGAATGCTTTTCCCTTGTGATTTAGCATTTGATGTTGAGGGGGGACATGAAGTAGTAGGTGCTGACACAGGCACAGGGGCTGGGGACACTTTCTGTGGTCTTACAGCCTTCTGAGTTGTTGCAGGTGGGATGAAAACAGTCGAGGTTTTAGAGGACGCTGATAGGCTCTGTGCTTCCGCTTGTGAGTCACGTGACTGTTGTTGATGCAGGGATGCAAATACCTGCATTCTGGCATCCGCTTGAGCCAGATTAGTTTTTAAGGTTAGCGTTTCTTTTTTTGCTTTTAATCGAACTTCCTCAAAGTCCAGCTCGTGTTTTTCCTGTAAGGCGTTTGCCTCCGCGCGCAGAGCAGCGTGCTCCATTTCAGCCTGCAACCGCGCTACGGAGGTAGCTCTGGAGGCTCTGCTTCTCCTGCTGGAGGCTGTACTAGCAGCCCTAGAAGAAGAGCTACTGGCGGCTTCATCAGCGGCTTTACCAGAGACATTTTGTGCTGTTTGTGAAACGCTGTCTTGTGGGTTAACGTCATCATCCTGAAGCACAGCTTCTGGCTCAACGTTTCCTGCTGGCTTTGACTCGGCACATTGCGCTTGAGCTGACTCAGCGCCTTGTGTTTGACGCTTCAGCCAAGCTTCGGTGTCATCCACAAACTCTCTGAAACTTATCAGTTTAGGCTCATACCAGTCGCTGTGATCAACTTCCCTTTCATCCTCATCCAGTAAACTTTGAACTGAAACTTGTAACTCCATAAACGCTCCCAAGTAATCATGAAAAATTTTCAGGTGCTCACTTATTAAAGTTGTCGGGTTTCCAGCATCAATCAGAGAATTAATTTCATTTCTTTTTCTCGTCAGGATACAGAGCTTTCCTCTGCGAGTTTTAATCAAACTAAAAAGCTCCTTTTCTTGAGCACATTCTTCCATTTCTTCCATTTGAAACAAAATTCGTTTACCAAGGTCCAAACAATGTTTTCCAAACTCAAAAGTATTTGTGAACTTAAACAATCCGCTGCAGACATTTGTTTCATCAAACAAACAAAAGCACCGCAGCAGTTACTCACACACTTTGCGCATCTCCTCCAATAGGTCCTGTACAAAGCTCCATGAAGTCCAAGTTCCAGGTGCTGTCCAAAACAGTTCTTTAAGATTTTTGACTTAAATGTAACGGCCTTTTTTCTTGTTTTGTATTCCAACTTATACTTTGTAGTTCCAGTAAGGCCATGAGCGTGACTTGTGATTCTTTGTTTTACACACACTTCCGACACGTTGTTTCCAATAAAGGTTAATGAATTTATTTATTGTGACTTGTTGATTCACGATAAATGGAAAATAAACAAAACTTTTCTTATGGCTCTTACAACGAAGTCTTTGGTGGTCAAAAATCTTAAAATCAAATACTACACGCCACCCGGCATTTGGTTTCCAAACTCCATTCACAAAACACGCACCGGGGCGTGCCCTAAACATACCTCCCGGTGGCCACACACAGGTGGGCGTATCCAATTTGCTCCATTGTTTCCATTACATTGTATATAAGTAAACGTGAGGTAATAAATAAATAAATGCTACTTGCCTTCTAACATAAATTAAACAGAAACGGCCATAACAATCGCCATCAATCAAATAATCCGAGATTATTTATGTGAAGGCTATCTATCAGACATAAATGTAAAATGTTAACGATTAAACATATCGGTGCATGATACTTACCGCCATCGAATAGTGGAAACTGCGATCTTTTGTGGGAGAAAATGGCGTTGTTTTCGTCTGTTGTTTTTATTTGGGCTACTTTATCCCAGAAGCCACCTGTGCTTGATGTGGGCGGGGCGTGATGTCAAACCGCGCCTTCCCGCGGGCCGCAGCGAGATGCTTCTCCAAAAAGTGGGTATGCGCTGTCAGGGCCTTTAAGCAGGTGTTTACATTTGTTTACATTTTTATTGCCTTCTGGTAAGCTAACGTTTACCCCTTTATATATTATAGTTATAAGCCTAGTTGTTAAAGTGCTCATCATAATGTTAATTACGCAATATCACAGGGAATGTTGTTTAATGCTTTAATGCTGTATATGTATGTATGTATGTGTTATTATTATTATTATTATTATTTTTTTTTTGCTATGCTTTTATTGTATTTTAATGCTTTTATGTATGTAAAGCACAATGAATTGCCTTGCTGCTGAATTGTGCTATACAAATAAACTTGCCTTGCCTTGCCTTTTGAATATCAACACTGCTGTGATTCGGTCTGAGATAATCATAACATAACATGATATATTCTGCTATTCAGCATTTCACTGTAATGGTTAACATCATACATATCTCTGTATCTCCATATCTGTTTTTTCATTCATATTATATCATTTAATCTTATTTCATTTTATTCCTGGAATTACATGTTTTATTATTAGACTGTAATACTCAATGGTGTCACATAGAAGAAGAATTACTGATTTGACATACTCCTCTCTTCAGATGCGCTGTTGAAATTTCTAAATCCAACCCCTGGGCCATCTACCAAATCTACTGCTGCTGCCTCCACCTCAACAGCAGAACCCAGCAGTGATGCAGCAGCATCAAGCGGTCCTCCCATTGCCTCCACCTCAACAGCAGAACCCAGCAGTGATGCAGCAGCATCAAGCGGTCCTCCCATTGCCTCCACCTCAACAGCAGAACCCAGCAGTGATGCAGCAGCATCAAGCGGTCCTCCCATTGCCTCCACCTCAACAGCAGAACCCAGCAGTGATGCAGCAGCATCAAGCGGTCCTCCCATTGCCTCCACCTCAACAGCAGAACCCAGCAGTGATGCAGCAGCATCAAGCGGTCCTCCCATTGCCTCCACCTCAACAGCAGAACCAAGCAGTGATGCAGCAGCATCAAGCGGTCCTCCCATTGCCTCCACCTCAACAGCAGAACCCAGCAGTGATGCAGCAGCATCAAGCAGTCCTCTCTGAGTACTACTCTGACCCATGACAGCCAGCCGGACATTAAAATGGCACAGAACTTGGAATGGAAATGCAGAATTTCCCACCATTGCCATCAAAGAACATGACACACATGGAACTCTTGACCTTGCTGGCAGAAATTTACCCCAACATGTGGATTGCTCTGAGAATTTCTGCCACTCTGCTGCTGAAAGAAGCTTCTCTAAGCTCAAACTCATTAAAACTTACCTGAGATCTACTATGATGCAAGAACGTCTCAATGGACTTTCCATTATAAGCATCAATCATGTGGTCTCAAATCAGCTGTCATATGATGATGTTGTTGATGACTTTGCTGCAAGAAAAACTAGGAGAGTAAGGCTGTAGCAGGTGATGTGAGGTTGATGAGGGGGTGGTCGTGTACAGTAATTTGTAAGTCATTCTAGTTTAATGCAGTATTAAAAAGCACAACTAGAGAACTCTGTAGGATCCCCTTTTTTGTAATATAGTTGTTAAAGTCATTACTGGTTTCTTTAATGTCTTGTTTTGTGCAGTGCCTTATTTATATTGTATTTTTAATTTGTTTTATGTAACTTATTGACAAGTTTTATTTTGTGTTTAGTTTGATTTTATGCTTTATGTAGGCTATTTATAAAACTGTAAAAATGTTTGCATTTCACATATTCATTTATTATTTTTTTGTATTCATTTGTTTATTTAGAATTCATTATCTTGTTAATGATTCTGATTGTGAATTTTCTTTATTTAAGTAAAAAAAAGGTCAAAAACAAAGCTATTTCGTTTCTTGTGAGTATATACCACTGTCGATGAAAGGGGGGCGCCACCTAAAATCTTGCCTAGGGCACCGGATTGGTTAGGGCCGGGCCTGTGCAATAGTGTATGTCTGCAGACCCGGAGGCTGCAGATTCACGACCGCAGATCTACGACCGCAGATCTACGACCGCACAGTGCCACCTACTGGGAGGAGTATGTGCCTGCTGCAGATTCACGACCGCAGATCTGCGACCGCAGATCTACGACCTCACAGTGCCTGCCACATAATATATTTTATAATATTAGAGGTTTATTCCAGCCATATACTACTTAATATACTATTAACGGTATTTTCTGTCTAACTATAATATTTAAGGTTTATTTCACCCAAATGTCAAAACAATTGTGATTAATGATATCCCAATATCATCCTAAAGATATTTTTTCACTAACTATAATATTTGAGGTTTATTCCACCCAAATGCCAAAACAATTGTGCTAATTGTGATAATACTACAGTTCCATATAGCTGTTATATCACTTTCCAGAACAAATCAATGACTGGATGAATGAAAGTTTTCTTCAATTAAACCACAACTAAACTGAGGTAATTGTTTTTGGCAATAAAGAAAAGACGATTGCTGTTAGTAAATACCACTGTCTTTAAAGACCAAATACCAAGTCTGAAACCTTGGTGTACTGATACACTCGGATCTGATTTTCAGCAGTCATCAAATCAATCACCAAAACAGCCTTCTACCAGCTGAAGAACACATCCAGAGTGAGAGGTCTCATGTCCCAAACAGATCAGGAGAAGCTGATCCATGCTTTTATGTCTAGTAGACTTGACTATTGTAATGGTCTGACAGGACTGCCCCACAAGAGCATTAAACAGCTGCAGCTCATTCAGAATGCTGCAGCTCTGGTTCTTACTGACAGAGATCAGAGCATATTACTCCAGTTCAGAAGACTTCACTGGCTCCCAGGCAGCTATAGAATATACTTAAAAGTTCTGCTACTGGTCTATAAATCACAGAACTTATTCTGTAAGGACTTTGAATTATTTAAATCCTTTACTTATTTTAACGCTGTTGCATTATACTGCAGTGTTTTAAATTAACCTCTATTTATGCATTTTCATGTTTTAAACGCTGTTTGTTCTTTGTTTTTAAATGCTTTTAAATGTTGAACTTTTAATCATGTAAACCACATTGAATTGCATTGTGTATGAAATGTGCTGTATAAATAAATAAAGCTGCCAAAAACATACCAGAAACATTTTACCTTAATATTTGTTCAGAAACATAGGACACACTTTTTTTTTCAAACATCCTTTTTATTTAACAAACAAAATCAGTTTCCACAGGGCCAACAGTGCCTAGGGGCTGGTCATCTTTTAAGTGAATGGCTGAGAGAAGGCAGGCTGCTGGGAGGACACACACAGGTCCATGACTCCTGAGAGAAAGAGAGAAAGAGATGCCAGAAAACAGAGTAGAAATAACATGTTATTGACATTTTTGACATTATTGACTTTTCCTCACCCTCCAATATTCAACCCCTAGATTGTGAAGTAGGTAACAGCACTACATACCAATTACAATTTCCCTTCTTTTCTCAATTGCCTGCCAATTCCTCTTTGAAACTCCTCCACTTCACTGAAATAGTAAATGGACAAGAAAATAATCACTGCTGGGTTAACAGAAATATTGGAAACACTTAAAAATGGTACATTTATTAACTACTTCTTAATTAAGGTATTAACTAATATTAGCAAATAGTTGATAAAGATTTGTGTTTAAAAAAAATAGTCTTACCTCTGATGATAAACGGGACCAGAGAGGAAGACCTGTTCAGCCTCCTGCAAGGGCAAATTCTGCAGCACAGACAGGCCATATATGATGGCCTTCCAAAAGAGAAAGGTTACTTCAAAACTACAGAACAGCAAACCATTATACACAAGTAGCACCATTGTAGCCATGCTGTTTACATAGGCTTTGAAAGTACAGGAACATTAACAAATACATAACATGGTTAGACCTACCTCTGGAAATAGAACACCCAAGATGAACTGCACTTCATCCGTGAAGCCCAGTTGTGTTAGTGTTCTATGCAGTACTGCCTTCAGAAAGGCAAACAGGATGTCCTGTTGTTCCTCACTGTCAAGGTAGACAGGCACCTGGAACGAGGACTTCAGAGGAAACCACTTAGAAGGCTTCCCGTTGAGCACACCCTATTGGCAAACCAAGACACAGGAACAATTACTTTGTGGGAATTGGGTCTTTGAGCCTATTGTATGATAGTTAATCACTGAACAGGCAGTAAATGTCAATTACATTAAATACATACAAACATTTAAGATAAAAATACAATAAATGAGCTGCATAGTTAAATATGTCTGTTGATGATATTCCTCACAAATGCTCTGGTGATTAATTTCTGTGAGTGAGTCAGTAATAAGAAAATGTGAACATTCTCAAAGTACCACCAAATGCTGCTCAGCCCCCTGTGACTGTAAAATGAAGTCCACAAGTCGCTTTTCCTCTGCAGTGCGGTCAATGACAGCCTGCATGTGATCTGCGGTGTGGTGGTGGACGTTGTTAGTGCCACTGCCGGTGTGGTGGAGGTTGTTGGTGCCACTGCCGGGGGCGTGGTGGAGGTTGTTGGTGCCACTGCCGGGGGCGTGGTGGAGGTTGTTGGTGCCACTGCCGGGGGCGTGGTGGAGGTTGTTGGTGCCACTGCCGGGGGCGTGGTGGAGGTTGTTGGTGCAACTGCTTGGGGAGTGGTTGCCAGAGATGGAAGGTTGTCACTGTGCTTCTTCTTGCACAAATCCAGATGTTTAATAAAATCTGGTTTGCGTAGAAGTGTTACACCACAGTAGACACAATGATAGGGGAGCTGAAGCCGACATTCCAGTCCACATCTGTGAATGGTATATCCTTAAACATAAGAGCAAAGAATTAAGTATCATTATATCATCAGTATTTTATTACAAAATCTCACTTATAAACACAAAATTTGAATCAAGTATGAAGTTGCAGCAACAATGTAACTACAAATATTTGCAAACTTTACCTTCATGGCAAACAGGCCGGTTGAAATGGATGTCCAAATGTTCCATGCACTTACTCAACTTTGTTGGGATAAACAAAGTTGGGCTGCAGAAGGGACAGTGAAAATGACGACAGCATGTCTTGCATCTGTCCAGTTGGGGCAAGGTTCGCCCTTTCTGTATCGTAATGTGAACCTTAAAAAGAGAGTGCCTAATTAGTCAAATGTAATATATTTACACCGTTTTCAAGAAATAAAATAGGCCTAAACCTAATAATGGACAAAAATACATTTCTGATCTTCCCCGGATTATCTTAATTTCCGTCCACAAAATCTCTATTATACGTCACTCGGTGGTTATCTTTGGTCTACTTTATTAACTCGGTGATTACACAACACAGGTATGATCTATACTAGTACTCTAGTCTAGTATGATCGAACTGCTATATCGTGGACTGGTGTTACTACCTTAAAGGTCCGGCTCCGGACAACCACCCTTAGTTCCTACGCTCTGTATAACACCATTACAACACATATAATACATATATAATACATTAACTGGTAGCATGGAGTAGGCTACACTGCCAATATGCATTTCTGCCATGTCATTTCAGAAAATGTAAAGTTTCATGCATTCAATCAATAAAGTATGTCTGTCTGTCTGTCTTATGAAAACGTAACGTCAGCCTTATAACGTTACGTTATCATCCACTTAATCATTTTTTATGTTTAATTTAATGCACATGCTAAAACTCTTCGACACCGTGCTTGTACTTCGGTTTCATTAAACAAAATGTACGGTCTAACAGTTCATTTCCAACAAGCTAACATTAGCTTTAGCTACCTATTCGCTTAACCTAGATGACTATGACGTGCCCTTCAGACTATCATGGCAAATAGAGTCACATCATATCAAACGTAACACATTAAAACATTGATTTTGCTGTCGAATCAACAGAATAGTTTCATGATATTAAACAAATAATTCACGTTCAATACTCACACTCCGGTCGTCGTCCATCATGGATGTACTCCTCGTGGTGTATGTAAGTGGGAAGACAGTACTCCGTCCAGTTGGTGGCGCTGCCGCTGTCGCACATTCTTGAGGGGCGGAGATCTGCGGTTGCCGCACATTCCTGAGGGGCGGTCGTGAATCTGCAGCCTCCGGGTCTGCAGACACCCCCTCCTCGGCCTGTGCGCTGTATGCCTGCGCATAGGGGCGTCGCACCAGGGGGGCGCCAAAGCGATGGTCAAAAAAATAAAAATAAAAATACATGTTTGGGGTGTTTTCTATATGTAGCTGCTGTTGTGCGTTTCTAAATCATTTCTGCATTTCCTTAATGTCATATAACATTTTAGAGGACTAAACAGGCTAGAGTAGGCGCCCTATCTCATAAGATTCCATGATATAATTTTGACATAGAAGAGGGAGCGTGAGCGCCGTGTCCGCTGAACACACAAGCAGGTACGAGTAATGTCCAGTCTTGTCTATGAAAAGATGGATAAAG
The DNA here is from genome assembly GCA_036785325.1 of Urophycis tenuis. Lineage (NCBI taxonomy): Eukaryota > Metazoa > Chordata > Actinopteri > Gadiformes > Phycidae > Urophycis > Urophycis tenuis. The sequence goes on along the minus strand of JAXIVH010000091.1, from coordinate 667,143 downwards.
CAAAAAAGCTGTCGGGAGCTGAAAATAGAAAAAGAAAGAGGGAAAATGAGATGACATGTCAGAGGATGTGACAGCAATTAAATAAGTGAATGGTGAAAGGCAACAGGTAGGTTTTAAAGTGACTTTATGTTTGTGCTTGGAGGCTTGCAAATAATGTTAACAGACTAGCGTTTGCTAACATAGGAATGTAGCAGCCAAATGGGGGTTTATGGCTAGCTTAATGCAAACTAATGTTGCTGATGATAGCTACATTTAGATTTTGGTTAAACCCTACTGTACCAATCCCATCTATGATGCATCTTTTTTTTTGTTTTGTTTAATGTGTGTGCGTGTGTGTGTGTGTGTGTGTGTGTGTGTGTGTGTGTGTGTGTGTGTGTGTGTGTGTGTGTGTGTGTGTGTGTGTGTGTGTGTGTGTGTGTGTGTGTGTGTGTCGGGGGGGGGGGGCAAAATTGTTGCTGACTCTGAGGAGTCACTCCAAACGCCCAGGGCGGCGGGTCTGCTCGTTGCTCATGTGTTGACATCACTTCCTTGTTGCTGCATTTCGTGACTCCGAGCACCACGAGGAGACGCACTCTTGTCCCTCTGCTGTGTTGGCCGGACGTCCCATAACGTCGTCATGTCCTCCGCGCTGCTGCTGCTGCTGCTCGGCCTGCTGCCCGTCCTGCTGCTGCTGCTGCTGCTCGGACGGCGGAGAAGGTGAGTTTGCTGAATGGTGGACTTGGACCGTGTGCTCTGGTGGTCTGGCCACTTCACCTGTGGACCACACACTGGGTTTGAAGATCCCGTCTGAGCTCAGGCGTGTTCAGCAATCTGTTTTGTTGCAGCGTTATTTGTTACTCCAGCACCAGTGCTCTAGCGTTTAATAAAGTAGGCCAATCAAAGCACAGTCACTGTGCTCTGATTTCACTGTGGTGAAACCTGAGACATATCCGACACAAATTCTGTTTGTTCCCAGAAAGGGGGAGTTGACTTACAACGTCTGAGTAAACGTCGTTATTCTACGTCATTCGAGACCACGGATTACACATTTTGAGGTTTGATTTACGAAATGTTCAGGCATTTTCAATTTTGTTCTCTGAAGTTATCTTGTACCACTAAATATCATTACCAAAACACGATAGGACAGACATTTTTATATAGGCTACATAATACAAATGTGTAGCCTACGGGGCTACACATGTGTAGCCAGAAATTTTAATCAAGGTGCGCCTGTGAGATTGTGGGTGGCCTCTCGAAAATTAAGGGCGCAAACAGGACACGTGTGATGCAAATGACGTGGAGGCTCAGCTGGAAATGTAAACACCACTTACTGTGTAGCCTATAGCCATTTTCAGTGCTCTCAGTGCGTAATTGACAATGATTCGAAAATGTCTGTTCTCGCCAAGGGTGCGTGTTGCATGCAACTTAGTCTGTCAGTGGCCAGAGCCCGTGTCTTTATTATCACGTCTTCCGCTCGTTAACGATATGGTTGTAGAAACGTACGGCATTATGTAACATTGTGTCAATTTGAACGGAATATTTTAGGTGGCCCAGGCACACCCTGGCACACCCGTGGCTACGCCCCATAAATGTGTCCTTTTCACCAGCAGGTCTCTCTCTGCACATTCAAGTCAAAGAGACGCTTCTGCCTTTTGCAAGCAACAAGTCTACAATAACGTTGTTTTAAAGATATAATATGTATTAATGTATGATAATGAAGTGATATTTAACCCATAAGAACCCAGACCCATGTCTACTGAAAGGAAAATTATGGGGGATGTATCACAGACCAAGTGGAACACAGAACACATTTCAGATGTTTTTTTTTTTTTTTTTTTTCTCGAAAATACTACCACTTAATCTGTGATGACATAGAGGTCTACATTACATTGGGCATTTATGGTACATGTATTCCTTATTTGAAAATAACTATCAAGTTGACAGTTTTGTCTGCTAGGTACCACACATTTGCCTTTTACACAGTATCTATCAAATGTGTGACTTTAGTAATGCTGTTAAACTACTTTGTTTTGTTACCTTAAAACACAGCACATCTTATCTTATCTTTCTAGCCAAGTAAACATTGACTAACATTGACTAACTCACCGAGCGCAGAGCAGTACCACTGCATACCAAGTGTGCCCTGGCCACTGATAGATTCTGGACTTTCACTGACAGTGCTCCACCTGAACCACCCACTGAATCACTTCTCTGTATTCTGGTAGAAGAGACTGCGAGCCCCCCCTCATCCAAGGCTGGATTCCCTATATCGGCAAGGCTCTGGACTTCGGGCTGAATTCACAAGCATTTCTTAAAAAGAATCAGGAGAAATATGGAGATGTGTTCACTGTGTATATAGCAGGTTGGTATTTAAAATGGTTTGAATCTATTGAATTAATCCTTCCAGCCAATCAGTATAGCAACTGAGCAGCTCCATCAGTTTGGCCATTAAAGCTCAATGTGTTGTCCCTCTCCAGGAAAACACATGACCTTCATCATGAACCCCCTGCTGTACCCCTCCATTATGAGACACGGCCGCCAGCTGGACTTCCACACATTTGCGGAGCAGGTGGCGCCGCTGGCCTTCGGCTACCCAGCCGTGTGCGGCTTCCCTGACCTGAGCCGCCACGTTCAGCGCTCCTTCCAGCTGCTACAGGGGGATAACCTGGTTCCGCTGGCAGAGAGCATGATGGGAAACCTAAGTCTGGTCCTCAGTCAGGACTTCCTGGGCGTCCAGGGGGCCGGGGAGGGCTGGTCCACCGGGGACCTCTATGACTTCTGCAGCCGCGTCATGTTCGAGGCCACCTTCCTCACACTGTACGGCACACCGGCTGGGGCCCGCCGCCACAGCGACATGGCCGCCCTGCGCAACCACTTCACCCAGTTCGACCACAAGTTCCCCCTGCTGGTGGGGCGCGTGCCCATCTGGCTGCTGGGCCGGACCAGGGCCGTCAGGGAGAAGCTCATCCACTACTTCCTGCCCCAGAGGATGCAGACCTGGTCCAACGCCTCTCGCTTCATCACGCACCGCTCTGAGCTGTTTGAGCAGTACGAGACGCTCAGTGACACCGATAAGGCAGGTACGATCGGCTGCTCCAGGGCTATTGGGAGCCTTTGGGATTCGAACCCAGAATCTTTTAGTCAAGAACCGTAACAGCTAGACCGCCCCAAAACTCAAACTCTCCTTCCCTGTGTCCTTCATTCATCGATTTTAGAGGGAGAAAGAAAATGCGAAACCCTTTGCAAGTTCGAAAAACACAAGTAGTCCATGGGCCACGGGCCCAAATTTGGGCCATCGCTATCATCTGGGGGGACAAAGTTTCATAGTGATTTTTGACAAGGAATACACCAAAAATAACGATAGCACTGCAGGGTGCTAACAAAATCACTTTTTTCAGCTCATGAAGTCCCCTTTCCAACGATACCAAGCACCGTATTATAGAATATTGACAATATCCCTACCATGAGCCTAAACACAATTTATCTTAGGAGATTAGTAACTTCATGAGCTGAAAAAAGTGATTTTGCTAGCGCCCTGCAGTGCTCTGGTTTTCCAGTACGGGGGTGTGTACCCCGGCAAACAACAATGATAGCATTTGTCCCCCCGATGCTAGCGATCAAGCCCCCCCCTGGCTGGTGGACCAAATGGCAACAAACAGGAAATACAAACACAAAAGCCACAACACAACAGAAGTGAGCGTCAGCAACCCAGAAAATAGGCTCTGTGTGGAAGTTCTGTTGTGGGCTGTTTTGTTAATTGTATTAATTATTGTATTAATTAATTGTATTAATTATTAATCGTATTACAGTAGTATTAGAAAAAAAAGCATTAAATAATATTGGTAAAAAAAGTAAAAGTACAAATATCTGTCCCTGGGCTATGGCTGGACGGCCCCCAGCACCACCCAGCCTACTGGGCCAGGAGATGAGGTTCTTTCCACCAGCTTGCAGAATGCAGCTTGTATCCACAAAAAGGTCAACAGGCCTACATTGTAATCTGTAAGAGCCTTCCTCTTCCACACATCTCAGCAAGAATGATTGCTGACATGTGTTCATGAATATGAAATGTGTTGATAAAGCTGCACGTCGCCAGCCGCTGCCCCTCAGAGCGGGCTGGCCGTGCCTGCCCTCCGTCAGTGAACTTGTGTCTTTACTGAGAGTCTGGATGTGCGGGGGGCGGGACCATCTGGGCGGCATGGGGAAGGCTCTGGGGAAAGAGCGGGGCACATGATCTAGGGACACGCAACCTGAGCAGCGTTTGTGTTGGCCTGCAGCTCACCACTTTGCCATTCTGTGGGCGTCTGTGGGGAATACGGTCCCTGCCACCTTCTGGGCTCTTTACTACCTGATCAACCACCGGGAGGCGCTGCAGGCCGTGCGCCAGGAGCTTCAGCGTGTGGTGCAGCTCCCGCGGCCCCACGACCCCCGGCATCCAGAGGTGACGGTCAGCAAGGACCAACTGGACCAGCTCGTCTACATGGGTGAGTTCAGATTAAAGGCTGGAGCTCTGTTAGTGGTGGACTCTGGGAGCTGCCCAGTACACCCAATAAGCAATGTGAATAATCAAATAGATGTTAGCTTAGCAATGTGAATAATAAATTGGATGTTAGCTTAGCAATGTGAATAATAAATTGGATGTTAGCTTAGCAATATGAATAATAAATTGGATGTTAGCTTAGCAATGTGAATAATAAATTGGATGTTAGCTTAGCAATGTGAATAATAAATTGGATGTTAGCTTAGCAATGTGAATAATAAATTGTATGTTAGCTTAGCAATATGAATAATAAATTGGATGTTAGCTTAGCAATGTGAATAATAAATTGGATGTTAGCTTAGCAATGTGAATAATAAATTGTATGTTAGCTTAGCAATATGAATAATAAATTGGATGTTAGCTTAGCAATGTGAATAATAAATTGGATGTTAGCTTAGCAATGTGAATAATAAATTGGATGTTAGCTTAGCAATGTGAATAATAAATTGGATGTTAGCTTAGCAATGTGAATAATAAATTGGATGTTAGCTTAGCAATGTGAATAATAAATTGGATGTTAGCTTAGCAATGTGAATAATAAATTGGATGTTAGCTTAGCAATGTGAATAATAAATTGGATGTTAGCTTAGCAATGTGAATAATAAATTGGATGTTAGCTTAGCAATGTGCTTGTACGGGTGCAGCCTGTTAGCGCGTGGTGTGCTCTTCTTCAGAGAGCGCCGTCAACGAGAGCCTCCGTCTGTCCTCGGCCTCCATGAACATCCGTGTGGCCCAGGAGGACTTCCTCCTGCGGCTGGACAAGCAGCGCACCGCGGCGGTCCGGAAGGACGACATCATCGCTCTCTACCCTCAGATGATGCACATGGACCCGGAGATCTTCACAGACCCTCAGGTTGGACCTGATTCACCCTTCGTGGCGCAAAGGCACACCAACAGGCCCTGACCAGAAATTGGAAAGTCACACCAGCTATTTTGCGTTGGGCGGGGCTGAATTAATTAGAATTGTGTGCCTCTTATTGGTGGACATGCAGTTGGGTTGTGACTGGGTTTGAATGGGGGTGGGAACACCTGTAGCCTACCCCGGGATAAATTGTATTGGTATATAAAATGAGTAGGAATAATCATATATAATAAATCACATTAAAAGTGGAGATCTTGTACATTGAAGCGGGCTGTATTTTCAAACTGCAAAACCAGAAGTTCCCTTTTGGAAGGAACCACTTGTTGATCTTCTCCTTCACCCTCTCTTGGTCTCCACGGCGACAGACCTACAAGTATGACCGCTTCATCCAGGAAGACCGAGAGAAGACAGACTTCTATAAGCATGGAGAGAAGCTCAAGTTCTACCGCATGCCGTTCGGGTCGGGGTCCTCCATGTGTCCCGGCCGCTTTTTCGCCATCAATGATATCAAACAGTTCCTGTGTCTGGCACTGCTCTGCTTGGACCTGGAGATGGAAGAGGGCCAGAAGAAGGCCCAGTTGGACAACAGCAGAGTGGGCCTCGGCGTCCTACTGCCGACCCAAGACGTGCGCTTTCGCTATAGACTGCATCGCCCAGCACCCTGAAGCACTGCGGTTTCCGGGAACCTCCGGTGACGTTTTCACACATAGCAGGTATGATTCTCTTACTTTCCAAAATGGCCAAGCCTGGCGGAGTCCCCTTTACGGAAGAATGCTTTTTGTATCCTCACTCATCCTCAGTTACCCTCACGTAGTGGGGCACAAATGATACGTCGTCATTATACCGTCCTGATGATTATTGGTTGAATTAACAAGACTACACGTTCGCCCAGAATTAACCTGATGAAAATTAAAACATCTGAGAAAACCGCTATGCATCATGGGATAACTTGTGTAAATGCTGTACACGGCTTGTTATCATTTTGAAGTTGAGCAGTAATAGGGATGTACATGAATATTCGAATTTTAGAATATTCGTGACAGCCTCCAAATTAGAATTTTATTTTAAATATTTGATTTTTAATTAATATATATATATTTTTTATACGTATTATGTTGCAACCGAAATATGAGCTATTAATGGTCTACTGTACAGTAAATGGCCATTGATTTAGTGTTAACACCGCCAGCTGTTTGATATTTAATAATCAGTAAATCAGTAATTCTTCTTCTAACTGGAGAGGAGAAATGCAGCACAGGAGTCTGTGGCCGCGGCCACGCCCCCCGCTCTTCCTCTCTGCCACACACGTGACAAGCCATAGACATCCTATCTCATAGACGCAGCATCGAGCGCTACTGCCCACTGGGCTGACGAGACGCGGAGCCGCCATCTTGGAGTGGTGATCCGCTCCACTCAGTGTCATTCATTTGACAGGAGAAATGAACTGTCAGCGCAATTAATTAATCTTACCTCATTGAATACCACTGATTTTCACAAGAGTACCTGGCTGCAGACCTCCACTGTGAGGTCGCTACCCCCGCAGGCTCCACTCTCAGGACGTACCTGGCTGCAGACCTCCACTGTGAGGTCGCTACCCTCGCAGGCTCCACTCTCAGGACGTACCTGGCTGCAGACCTCCACTGTGAGGTCGCTGCCCCCGCAGGCTCCACTCTCAGGACGTACCTGGCTGCAGACCTCCACTGTGAGGTCACTACCCCCGCAGGCTCCACTCTCAGGACGTACCTGGCTGCAGACCTCCACTGTGAGGTCACTACCCCCGCAGGCTCCACTCTCAGGACGTACCTGGCTGCAGACCTCCACTTTCAGGACGGGAAATGCACGGGGTACATTTCAAAGTAAAATCGCGAATGCACTTCTGGTTGAATCGTTTTCCTTACAAATACATTAATTAGTAAACAATATGACGTAAAATCCATTAACTCCTTGTATGATCCTCCAACGTGGGCATTTTGATTTATTCTGTCCAAATCTACGACAAAAAGACATCCATAACCTGTATTAATTCAAAGAAAAAAATAAAGCGTTTGATTTGGGCAGTGACTTTTTCAAAACACTCCTAATAAATGATTGCGATATATGTAGACTATATACACTGCACTACGTAATTTTACAACTTAGTCATTATGAAAAACAAACGGTGGGTGATATGATTCAGGCTCAATTGTCTATTTGTAGCCTACTATAAAGCTGAGGATCTTGAAAGAGGGTCAAATAGTTGATAAATGAAAACAATGGAGGGTGGGAATAACATTGCTCAGTGCACAAATTTTCTTTTAAGTTATTACTCATATTCATAAGCCAACATCTCATAAGATGTCATAGGCCTATACATTTTATTATGTACTATACAGTACTTAGCTGCCTTTTCATTATTATTTTACTTTAATGCACTGTTTTTCTATATATTGTCTATCTGTTATGTTTCTGTTTTTCTGTATTTTAATTCTTAACCACGTTTTCATATTTGGTTCGATGTCGGTCTATGCTAATTATGTTCTTGTGCTGCTGGAACACCTAAGTACCACTAAATACTACTCTAACTATTGATATCTACAGTATAAACCAAGTGAATTATTAACTGATCAATGAGAAAACATTAAAAACACACCAAGTCACAACATGATCATATGTCTGATGAATGTCTGTCCACTGTCTCACTGTGTCGTCATGTATGTTACCACCGTCATGTATGTTACCACCGTCATGTATGTTATGTTGTTTTGTATTTTTGTATGCTGTCACTGTACTGTCACGTTGTGTGCTGTCTGTCCCACTGTTTTGTCACATAATGTGCAGTCTGTGAAGACAATTTTCCCCACGGGGACAAATAAATCAAATCAAATCAAATCATGTTCTGTAGCCCTTTATTCTCGCACACAAGTCACTCATCTGTGTGACATTCACAATAGGCCAAATAGTTTCTTTGGTCCATTATTTCTTTATATAATTTCCACATGTCCTCAGTGCAGTAAAACGTGAAGTTGAAGGGCTCCAGCATTGTTTCCTTTTGATGCTCATCATCTTCTTTCCACAACATCCCATATTGCAGAAGCCTCAGCTGCTGTTTCTCCTCCTCCATGCACAGAACATCAGGCAGGTCCACTTTGGTAGAGAACAGTTGTTTGTTGGCCTCAACCCACTCTGCTGCATGTATGCAATCATGAAGAATGCGATCTTCAACCGAGTCCTATGGAAAAGACAGAAGGAAAGATGTCTGTATCATGGCTGCTGCACCTACAGTATCTGACCAATAGATACTGTGACAAAGCTTACCCCTTCCACTGGTGTGTCCACATTGGGAGGTCTGACCAAGACCTCAGCCTGCTGCTCTTCTTCCTGAAAATATATAGATAAGCAAAATGATTACCGGTAGTTGGAATATCAGATGAACTTGGTTGCAGGGAGGGCAAGGATGAATCCTGACTCTGTTTGGAATGGGCAGCAGCTGAGGTGAAAGTTTGTTGTCTGGGACAAGACATTAGGTGTGCTTCCATGTCTGTCCTCCTAATAATGGTTTTGTTGCAAATAGGACAATGATAATGTCCCCCATTCCTGTGTTCAAATTGCAGCGGCAGATATCTTTATCCAAGAGCAAGTCAAGAAAATGTTTATATTAGCGATGACAAACAAGTCCCATGAACACACTCAAACACACAAATCTGTGTGTGTGCTCACATGTGTGTATCTTTAATCTAAAATACAATGGCATTACCTTCAAATAAATGGCATATTTCATGTGGACCTCCAAATGCCGCTGAAGTCTGGCTGGTTTGCTCGGTTTAAACATGCCTTTGGGACAAAGGGGGCAGTGGAACTGACTGCAGCATGTTGTGCAGTTCCACTGCAGGCTTTCCACCACATGGAATAACTGAATGATGCATCTAAAAGGATAGAAAATGCTTTATGCGTTTGAATTATAGTACATGAACTTCAAATCAAGTGAATATATACAGCCTGCAAACTTAGATTGTCTTTGCTTACAGGTAAAATGGCCACTTGCACCAGGTAGTGTAAATGAGGCGTTACTTATATAAAAGTAGTAATAAGGAAAACGAAAATACTGCAGTACAGGTTAAAGTCCGGCATTCAAAAACTTGCTTAAGTGAAAGTGCCTAATACAAAACACTTTAAGTCATTTAGTATGTTATGTTAGAAGCAAAATATACTCAAGTATCAAAAATAAAAGTACTGATGGTGCAGAAGCATGCTACTTCTCAGTAATTTCAGGTACTATTCTTTGGTTTATATACTGTAGTATACAACAGAGGTGGCAAAATAAAAAAGTAAAAATGTGCCATGTAGTGCTGCCACATTTTAATTCCACTTGTGCACTTAAACAGGCGACATCACTAATTAGAAAGTCGACCTCTGGCAAAACATCATGGTGTGTTGCATCTGTTGGTAGCTTGGCTGTCTCACATATCACGTTTGTGAGTTCAGAAAGACACATTTTCAACTTTGTGACGATGCCCAGCAAATGCAAGGAGAGTTTACTAAAATGTTTTATACCGTTAACGTTACATACAAACAAATGCGCACAGTTACTTTACGTTATGCACTAAAAAGTTAATTATCCCTGAGAATTTAAGGCGTTGATGCTGACCGCCATTGGGGAAAGTTAAATTTGACGTCAACAAAGTGAACGTAACGAAACAGTGAAATGCAACCCAACATTCGCCTCCAAACCCTATCTAATAGCGATAACATGTAATGACACAGAATGCCAGAATGTCGCAATGCATTCTGGGAAACACTCCCCCAACACGTTACAATATCCACGATTTCCTCAGGCAAGTACAACAACTTGAACTGATAATACAGGAAAACACAAAAGCATTAACCCAATTTACACAAAATAGAAACAACATTTGTGTGTGTGTGTGTGTGTGTGTGTGTGTGTGTGTGTGTGTGTGCAGGTGCTTCGCGCGATCGATACAGAGATCGCGTCACTCAATTTTTTTATTAATTAAAATGACAGTTTTGCAAGCACCCACACACTCAAGCACGCGCAATGTCGACAGAGACGTTGAGGTTAGGGTTAGTGTTAGGTTTACTTTACATTAACATTTAATTTGATTTGTGTACGATGACGAGAGAGAGAGAGACGGAGAGAGAGAGCACTTTGGTAGAGAGACATACAATAACAGAGAGCGAGCGCCGGTCTAGATAAAGCCGTTAATCAGAGAAATGAAACGTTATTTCCCGATTGTTTCACAGCGGTTACATTCAGCAGGTAGACACGGCCATGAACTGCACCTATCTGAATCACATTATCCAATGAAAAGTATTAGAGCTCTGTGCGTGAGCATAGCCAGGACATCGCGTCTACCACCAGTTCTCCCAGCAGCAGCTGTGTGTGTGTGTGTGTGTGTGCAGTGGCGGACTCAGACTGTTTGAAGGGCAGGGGCGAAAAAAAATAAAAGGGCACATTCTGCCCAACACGGGCCCCCACCAGCGTGCAAAAGCTATGATGCATCATGTATGATGAAATAGTCCTCATCCTTGATTAAGATAAGCATTAAATTATAAGGAGATCTAGATAAAAGTAATTAATGATGTGGTACTGACAATTACAATTATAACTACACCTCTATGATAAAACCACACAGGAAACTATAAAACATTTACAATATTTATTCAACAAACACAGCAAAACACAGCAAAACACAGAGGGAACTATAAACATGTATTTCACAAACAGATGTGATAATGACAATGAAATCTATGATTTGGGAGCTTAGTTGTCAGGGGACGGAGATGGTGGGTGGTGGAGTCATAGGAGAATTCTTCTTTTGGCCATGTGTTTGTAGATGTCAATGACCTCGTTATAGTCAATTGGAATATCCCTTTCGATGGAAAGCAGCAGAAGATCCGAGAGCCTACTTTCCCCACATCGGTTTCTGAGCTGGGTTTTTATTAGCTTCAGTTTAGAGAATGATCGCTCTACTGAAGCAGTTGTCACCGGGATTGTTGCGGTGTAGCTCCTGGGAGAGTGTACAAGGAAGGTAAAGAAAACCTTTCCCCGGTAGTGCTCCTCCAGGTCTTGGGCTTGGTAGTCCTCCGTAGCAGATTTGGTGCTGTATTTGTACTTTTGGGGTACCTTTCTGCGTCTGGCTTGTCCAGGAATTTCATCTGGAACCTCAATTCCTGCTGCCTCTGAGTTCCCTTTTGCCTTTGAAAAAAGGACCTTGAACTCCTCATCCTTCCTCATTGCTTTTACTCTCTGTATAACTCCCTCCACAATGGTGTATGATGTTGTCAAGTCAAGGTCTTTCTTCTGCAGTGAAGCAGATGCGATGGCAGTCTCATTGAAAATGGGTGTGGTAATCTCCATGCATAGAATGAACTCAAAATCTATGCTACGCAGGAGCATCCGGGCATCACCTGCTGCAGCGTCTGGTGGATCACTGTCAGCCATGTTCCAAAGCAGCTTAACGACGGCAGAAAGAACCTTCTTCAGGGACCTCAGAGCGTCTTCTCTGCATGCCCACCTTGTGTCAGACAGCCTTTTCAATTCACAGACCCTTTGGTCAGGGTACATGGACTGTTGCATTTTAACAAGCGCAGCATGGCGTTTTGTAGATCCGGCAAAAAATGTGTATAGACTTTCCACTAAGTTGAAAAACCTAACAAAATGCTGGTTTGATTTGGCACTCTCAACCAAGACCAGGTTCAGAGAGTGGGCATGGCAGTGAACGTATAAAGCTTTGTCATTATGGCTCTGAATTCGCGACTGCAGACCCTTGTAGCTTCCACTCATATTTGCAGCTCCATCGTAGCCTTGGCCCCTGACATCTTCCAACTTCAGTCCATTCTCCTCAAGGAGTGTCATTACAACATTCTCCAATTCCTTTCCTGTTGTTCCCGTCACATCGCAAACTTGTAAGAATCTCTCCTTGATTTCCATCTGATGGACAAAGCGAACAACGAAGGACACTTGTTCGACATGGGAAACATCAGTGGTCTCATCCAAGAGAATGGAGAATAACTTTGACTCATCTATTTCTTTGAGAATGACTCTTCTGACATAGGTGGCAAGGGCCTTGATAATGTCATTCTGTGTCTTATAGAACTTTTTTATGTTGAGACTGGATATGGTTTATGTCATCAAGGTGCCTTTTGAGGGTGGAATCATATTTTGCAAGTAGCTGAACAAGTTCAAGGAAATGTCCTTTGTTCAACGATGTTCTACTTTCATCATGACCCCTGAACGCCCCATCTTGCCGTGCAAGATACAGTGTGATGTCTACCAGCCTTGTCATTAATTCCCTGTTTCGTTGTCGCTCCTGTTCTTTTTTGGCTTTTTCTTCTATGTCTGCCCTCCTGAAAGCTTCTTCCAGTGGTCTTTGTCTGAAGTTGCTCCACCTTACCATGCTTACCATATGTGCTTCTGTTTGTTTATGTTCCTTTATTTTTTCTGTTCCTTTTTTCCAATTGTTAACTCCTACAGTTCTCCAGTTTGTTTTATTCTCATACTTTTCCTCTTTCAAGAAAAGGCGGCAACTAAAACAAAACATAGAATCATTTTCCACAGAATATTCTAGCCAGGGATTATCTTGATACCACTCCCTGTGGAATGAACGGCCATCTGTCTTTGGGTAATTTACAGCTGGTTGACAAGGTCCAATAGAGCAACAGAACTCAACAAATCTCCCAGAGTGGTGGTCTATGCTGTGCTTTTGAACATGAGCTGGATCAGTGGGAAATTGTAAGGACGACAGAAGAGCAGTATTCATGTTATTTGATGCTGTGTCCATTGAATCATGTCCCTCCCTGTCATCATTTTCATCCTCGCTTGGCTTAACTTCTTCATCATTTTCGTCATCATCATCTCTCTCCCTGGTATCATCTTCATCATTTCCCTCTCTAATATCTTCATCTTTGTGATCCTCTATCTGCCTTGCATCTCCTGGCTCTCTGATATCTCTGTCTTCACTACCTGTGCTGTCACCATCATCATCATCTTCTTCATTTCTCTCCCTAGCGTCACCTGCATCCTCTCTGTCCTTAATATCTTCATCATCATCATCTTCATAATCATCATCTTCATCATGTCTCTCTCTTATATCTTCATCTTCATTATCATCTATCTGCCTTGCATCTCCTGCCTCTCTGATATCTCTGTCTTCATTGTCGGTGCTTTCTTTATCTAACGTGGAGCAAATAACAATATTTGTATTATAATAATTGAATATAATTGAACTGTATTGTAAAATAATTGTATAACAATAGAGTCAGCCTGCACTACCACTAGCCCTCTTGCCTTGATTGGAATTGACCCCACTCAGTGTCATGCAAAAACTCAATGGTTAGTAAATTTAAATGTTTAAGTCAAATGTTTTTTTGTGCAAAATTAGCGTTCTTGACAATGTTACAGATTATCTTAAATATGCAACAGACTCAGTTATAATCCAACATATGGCTCTGTGTGACAAACCTTTACATGCATTGTCTTCTTAAAGTTGTGAGACCCCTTCACTTCAGACTCGATTGAAACATTTATTAAATTCATGTTTTAAAAAGGTCTCTGATTTGCATATTTATATGCAAATCAGATAGCCTGGGAATTCCCATGATGCTTTGCGCGCGATTTCATTCTCACTGCAAAGACAGCCTGGAAACCACCGCCCTTATTTTCCCCTGAGTTAGGGAACCAATCACAGAACGGGGGGGCCAGCAAGACGATGACAACGTCTATGCCCGACACCGAAGCTTGTAGCGTGTTAATCCAACATGGCAGCGGACACAATGTTACCGTTCGATACAGCCTTAGAAAGTGTATTAAGTAGCTTTTGTAGGAATTAATTTAATTTTAGTAGCTAATTTTTGGTAGCAATTGGCTATGAATCGCGCGCAAAGCAGCATGGGAAGAACCAGACGTCATTTGATAGACATTCGTAGCGCCCAATAAACGGCTCTAGGCATTCGTAAACCACGCCTCAAATACGAGAAAATGCACACCTAGTTCCCAGACCACCATCTCATCGAGATGTGGACGCGTCAGCCAGGCTACAAATCAGAGACCTTTTCACCAGCTGAATTGGTAGTGACATGCTAATATGTAGTGTGTAATTGATCCTTTGCTAATCTGAGAAATATAAATTCCAAAATGATTCAACTTGGTATAAATGCCTGTTTTTTTTAATCCAGATTAATTGTGACTTTATTTAACCGTAGGGAGAGCATCACAACACAATTTTAAAAAGAGTGGGGGGCTTAATATTTTCAAAAAGTATAGTTATGGGCAAATCTAGTGTTGAATTGAGTCCATACAAAAACGGAATGCACTATAGCTAGCAATGAGATGACTTGGCATACCTTTCTCCTTATCTCCTCCCTGGCTGTTGCAGCTCTGGATCCATCCTTTCAAAGAAGAGCTACCTCTTGCAGCATTTTTTAACTCCTTCTTTATGTCTTTCAGCTTTCTTTCTCTCCTTGGCATTCTGTAATAATAGGGGTAGCCCAATGCTAGCCCCACTCTTAAATTAGCTTTAGTTAGCTAGTTCCTTTGCTAGGAATCCAGGCAATGTGTACAGCTCTGGTGTGGGCCTTGGAGCCGTCCTAGCACAAAGAAAGGAGGGTGAGGAATGCCCTATTCTCTATTTGAGCCGTAAACTGCATCCCAGAGAAACTAGGTACTCTGCCACTGAAAAGGAATGTCTTGCCATTAAGTGGGCGTTGGACAGCCTTCGGTATTATCTTCTTGGACAGACCTTTGATTTGGAGACGGACCACCGGGCATTGAACTGGATCAACTCCATGAGGGATAAGAACTCCCGTGTCACTAGATGGTACTTGGCATTACAGCCATACTGCTTCAATATTACTCAGAGCTGGAAAAACAAACTTGCTTGCCGATTACCTGTCCCGCCTTCCTGAACTTGCAGTTCCTGGAGAGGAGGGAGGTGATGTGACAGTTTGACAACTGTCCCTGTCTAACTGCCTATCAATAGCGCGCATTGATGGGTAGTGTATGAACAGCAAACATTCACGCACACAACATATTCAAGCTCTTTATTTAAGGAACAACACAACAACACATACTCACAGTCTCTCCTCTCACCATGGCTCTGTACTGCAGACTAAAAGAGTCAGGGTTGGGCTGAGGGCTTTAAATATGGTGTCAGGAAACACCTGCTGCCACTAATTGGCCCAGTTTGGGCCAAACCATTTTTCCTTGTGTCAAAGGAGGACACTGGACATTGACTTTGACATTCATGAGCAACAAGCTTAAATGTACACGTAAAAATCATTGATCTGCAAGGTGAAATTAAGTTTAACATGCATGCTGTATTGTTGATGAGTTTATTCATGTTGATCTGCAAAATGCTACAGGATTATAATCCCCCTGTTGATTGGACCTGTCTAGTGGGAGGGGCCATGGGGTATAAAAGGGGTGAGTTGCTGTCCTTCTGACAGTCTGCTGTATGCTGTCGCCAGAAGAGGTTGTCTGTATTGGGCAGGGTGCTCAGCTTACTGAGGTGATTATTCTATTATGTTGTAAATTATGGTTAAATGCATTGAGTTCAATTTGTATTTATTTTGCTAATGGATTATTTGATTTATTGACATTGATTATTTGAAGTACCGGTATTTGATTTTGAATATACTTGACTTATTATATGTTTTACTATTTTCAGATGTTTGGGTTCTGGCCTCCTCTGTATGTTTTGCACTTATTTGACACTTTGGGGGAATAAATGTTCAAAAACCGATTTGCCACTGTGTGCCTTGCCATCCTTTGGGTTTGAAAATCCAGTTTATTAAGGTTACATTACCTTCACCCGAGGCGGGGTGTGACAATATTCCTCACAAATTCTCTGGGTGATTATTCTTCTGTTAGTCAGTAATGGGAAAATGTAAACATTCTCAAAGTACCACCAAATGCTGCTCAGCCCCCTGTGACTGTACAATGAAGTCCACAAGTCGCTTTTCCTCTGCAGTTGTGGTGGCTAAAGCACATATCTTAACAAAAGTAAGAGGGTTCTGGGAGGCCGCAGTTTGAATGATCAAGACTTTATTATCGCTTGCAGCGAAGCAACACAAAGCCTGAGTCGGTTTGCAAAGTGACTGCCGCACATCCCCCGTGTGCCCCTTTTTGTCCTGTTTTCCAAGCATGATGTCATCACCTTAAACATCCTATACCATACACAAATGGTCCTTCCTTCCTTTATTGCCGGTGCCCATCCTCCCCATGCCTGTTCTGACCACCACTAAGCATTTAAGCAGACACCTTAAAGATAACATGGGGTGAACCAGGGGGTGACCCTTGGGTTGAACCCAGGGAGGTTTTTATGAGTGGGCATCTGTTTCTCTCCACAGTTAGTTAATGCTTTACATGGAAAACCCAATGATTTTACTAGTTTTAACTTGGTTAATATCTTCCATATTCCCCCCTTTGGGGCTTACCAAGTCCCAAAAATTATGACTACATATTACAACCTTTGGTATTAGTGTCTCATAAGTGTGAACTTATAATCACATTTCATAGTGATATAGTGATTCAGACTTCAAGTTCTCCGACCATCAAATGTGGCTCTCATCAGAGACTCAGGCCTTCATCACGAGGTACATTGTGATAAACATCTACTTCCCTGTCCTAATGCCCAATTACAGGAAGGTAGTAAAAATCCCCATGCACCTCCTCAGTCCTCCTGGAGTAAACCTACCTTTTGTAGGGAAAACCTCCTTCTACGGGGCTGTTTCTCGTAATATCACATGAAAATTCAACTCAGCATTCAACAATCAATGAAAATATCATGAAATGGTGACAATGTGATAAACAGATGAATATCAGGTAAATCAAAAAGAACTGAAAAACACATAAAATATAAAACTACTAAATGACTTGCTAATTCAACAATCATCAGGTCAAAACTATCACACTACTATAAGTTGAAACATAATATATGATTGTTGACACAGCTTCACTTGGAAAGGCTACCAACATGATCAATGTGAACCTCCTCATAGTCCAAGTGCTCCCCAAGAATTTAACTAGCATTGGCTCATATTCCTCCTCATCATCACTACGGTCATCGGTTCTCACAGGCACCCATTCTAGCCTATCTTTCTCTGCCATGTCTGCTACAGCAAGGACCTTATGGATCTCACCATACATTTGGAAACTCACCTTTCCTCATTCCTAATTTATATTTATCTTTTAGATGGTCCTGCTGATCTTCTAATGTTACTGTCAAACACCAATGTATACAACCTTTCTGGATACCTATTTTACACCGACCTTGTCCCATATCAAATGGACCATATTTTCTGGTGAAAGCCTACCAAGCATAGCATTGTCTCTCCTAACTCTACCTCAAAAGTAATTTGTTCTCTTGATTTTAGTTCTTGAGAGGGTATTTGGGCTTGTAAGACCACTCTTTTTGACCTTTTCTCCCTTATTTGGCTTACTCGTCTCAAATACCTCAGAACCGACTGTTCCTGCGACACTCTCATGTTATCCCTAGTACTGTCTCTTGATATCTGGCTACTCCAGTCCTGTTGTGTCATTGATGCTTCCTCCGTCCTTTGGCTCCACCCTTGGACCAATGGAATCTGCCAGAGGCTGTAGAGTATCAGGAACATGGTCATCTGCTTCAGCATCCTCGGTTGGGTGCAGTTGCTCCTGGCTGGGTTGGGTCTGGTCCTTCTGGGGCGGTTGGTTGGGTCTGGATGCGTCAGCATCCTGATCTTTCCCTGGCTCCTCTCTTGTCCTTGGCTGGGTGACTCTTGTGCAGTGGTTGAGGTGGTACCATGTGGTGCTTCCCTCCACCTGGATGGCAGTTGGCGTTGCTCTGATCACCTTGAATGGTCCGTCTCTCCTTGGCTCATTCCACTTTCTCCGGAACACTTTTATGTAGACCTGGTCACCGGGCTCCACCCCCCTTGGAGGGTCCTCTTCCGGCTCTGGAGCTCTGTTTTTTTCCTGTTTGAATATAAGCTTGTGTATAGCAGTTAGTTGTCTGACATATTCCCTTATTTCCAATTGCAATTGTTCCAATGGAGGGCCCTTGTGGGGTCCTCTGAGCGTAGGTGCAGGCATGGGTCGACCCGTAAGCATTTCATGCGGAGTTAGATGCGTCATTCTGTTAGCTTGCATGCGATAAGTCATTAGTGCTAGTGGTAGTGCATCAATCCAATTCATTTTGGCACTTGCACATACTTTATTTATTTTTGTCTTAAGTGTGCCATTCACCCTTTCCACCATTCCCTGTGACTGAGGATGATACACACAACCCAACCTTTGTTTGATGTGTAGATGCTGTATTACTTGTTTCACAGTTTTCTGGATAAATGCTGAACCATTATCTGAGCTTATTTCTGTCGGAATTCCAAACCTCGGCATAACTTCTCTCGTCAAGAATTTGATTACAGTAGCTGCACTTTGATCTTTTGATGGGACTGCTTCCACCCATCTGCTAAATCTGTCTATGACCACTAACATGTACCTTTTTCCATTCACCTTCTTAATCATATCCACATAATCTAAGACCAAATGTCTAAATGGTCCCTCAGGTGTAGGAATGTGTCCCAATGGAGTTGTGATTGTTTTTCTTACATTGTTTTTTGCACATATCTCACATTCATTAAGTTGATTATCAACCATTGTTTGCAAATATGGTGACCAAAAACCTTGTTGGCGAATTTTCCTCATTACTTCCCCCCTTGCGCAATGGTCAAAGCCATGCGCATTAGTGATAAGTAAACCTAACAACGCTGTAGGTGCCAACATCATCCCATCATGGGTTCTCCATAACCCTGTGGGGGTACGTGCAGCGCCCCTCTTTAGCCACATGTTTTGTTCATAGACTCCATCCTTTTCTTGCATGCGGACAACATCTTCTTCAGTAGGTGCAGCTTCAGGCATGACCAATACTGCCTGGACCGCCCTGCTACTGTTTGAGGCTACCCTGGCAGCCTCATCTGCAGCATTGTTACCTTTGATGACATAATCATGACCTTTCTTATGAGCCTGACATTTGATTATTGCCACTTGCTTGGGCAGTAACAGTGCTGACATCAATTCCACAATCTGATCACAATGTAATATGGGAGACCCATCTGTTTTCTTAAATCCCCTCATTTTCTATACTGCTCCGAACAAATGACATACACCGTGTGCATACGCAGCTCTGATGTAGCTACCCCATTTTGTCATTGTTACATTTACCTGCTCTTGAATGTCTCCTTTCCAGTAGACATTTGCTGTGTCTGGCTCTGATAGCACCATTTGAGATGTCCCTGCAGTGTCAATTAGTATGCCTTGAGGTGTGCATAATATTTGTATTCCTAATTTACATAATGCATCTCTCCCTATTAGATTGACCGGCGTGGTGTCTGATACCAAAATGGGTATTTTAGCTGTACGTCCATGTTATTGTAGCGTTACTGGAACTGTCACTGGTATTAACTGTGTTTGTCCCGAGAATCCTACAGTTTTGACAAATTTTTTCGCCATTGGGAGGTGAGAGGCATATTTTGAACCTACACATGTGTAAGTTGCTCCAGTATCTGCCATCATTGGTGTGCCTCTATCATTTACTAGAACCTGCAGTATTGGTTCCTCATCAGCCTGTTTCGTAATTGCTACATGCTGACCCTCCCCTTGTGGATTCTCTGGGCAGCCCTAGTAACCTTGACCCATCCAGGGTCCTGCTGGGTACTGATTATATTCTTCCTGTCTTTGCTGTCTCTGTCCCCTCTGTCTCTGTTGCTGAACTGGGTGGAAAGGAACTGTTGGACAGTCTCTACTCATATGACCATCCTGTCCACATGACCAACATTCATTGAACCTTCTGAACTGATTGGGTGGCCCCTGTCTTTGGCCATATCTTGGCTGACCCTGTGGTCCTCTGTATTGATTGAACTGTCTCTGCCTGTACCCATTATTAGTCCCTTGTTCTCTATTCTGGGTGAATACATTGAAAATTGGTGTGGTGGGTAACCCTTGGGCCTGAGGCTGTTGCACTAGGGGAGAGGACGCCTGCTGTGGAACTGCAGAAATGTCCATCTGAGGTGGAGGCTGCTGGACAACAGGTGTCATCGTGGCTGACTCTGCAACGACCGCCTGTTTTTTCTTGTCTTTGTCCTTTCTTGTTATGTCCTCCAACTGGAGCAGAGATAACTTTCTCTGCACCTCTCTGCTTTGTTCTTGCATTTTTTGTTCATTTTGACGATATCTTTCCACTGCATGGACCAGATGATCGCTGAATTTTTATGAGACTTTGATGAGATCAGTCCCACCACATATTCTAGCTTGTTCCGAACTGAGCTAGGCATTGTCTCTATTATGGAGGTTCTAAACAGGATGGAGACCAGTGGGTCTTGCTCTGGGTCTCGGTCTGTTTCCAATCTCCATCTCATGACTTGCTTCTCCAGGAAGGATGCAGGATTCTCTGTGTCACTGATTGTGGAGCCCCTCAGGTTCTTGTGGTCCACATGGGTTGGGTATTCACTTCTTAGCGCCGCCCAGGTGTTTGATCGGTAGATGTCAGACGTTGTTCCATCAACGCCTTCATCCAGTAGATGTTGCAGACCCCCATTTTGCAGTACACTCTCCATCTTGGCAATACCTAGCACTCTAGCCAACAAAGCCTTCAGGTCCCCCACCGCCATCAACTTCCCTACTGTATTCTCCTCAAATATCCTGATCCATTTTGAAGCCCCATTGTGTATGTTAGGGAGTCTAGATACTAATCCCTCTAGGTCCTGTGATCCCCATGGGACATACTGCGCTTGTTGTCCCTTAACCAGAATAGGATAAACACCTGCATAACTTTTTTTCCTCCTCTCCTTTTCTGACTTCCTAAGTTCTTCCTGTAGTTCGGCCACTAGGGGGCTGTGAGGGATGTCACTGCATCTGGGTGGTGGGCCCCCCTCCCAGCTGCATTCCTTCTCTCCCTCCCTAGGTTTTCTAGAAGGTTTTTTTTCTATCTGAGTTGCTGAACTACCTTGTCTTGCATACATATCATAACCCCTCCTATCACTATCCCTCTCATCTCTTTCACTGTCACTATCCCATTCCTTTACCGCTCCTTTAACCCCTTTGTAACAATCCATGTGTATGTGTGGTCCCCATTTTTCTTCATGATCCTCATTTTCTCTGTCAATTTCTATCTCTCCTTTTATATCTACTGTTCCTGAAATCAGTGGGTATAATCCTGTGTGGTAGGGTGGTGGACACTTTTTAAGGGGTGATGGTTTTAGTTGTTCGGCCCTATTGACCATTTCTCTTGTTACCTTTTCTTTTTTCCTCCAATTCTCTCCTTCCTTATAAACATGGACAATATCAGCTTTTCTCTTTCCCTTTTCTGCTCTGATTTTTATTATTTCATCTTTATTTAAGGGGTTATTTTTACATAGTATTTCTACCGCTGATGCTGGCATGGTTACTTTTTATAATAAGGAGTTTTCTACTTTTTGAAATTATTTCTATTATTATTATTATTTATTATTATTATTATTATTTAACCGTGTCCTAGCGTGGGGTATACAACTCCCTCCCACCTTTTCTAACTCCTAGCTCTGTTCCTCTTCAACATTCTTTTTCCTTTCCTCCCTACTTAACTCTGTCTCTCTCTTTATTTTCCTCTCTGGTGTTGCAGCTCCTCCGGAGCTGCTCGACCCCCACCTTTTCACTTTTCTCCTCTCCTCCTTTCTAACCCCTGCTCTCTACAGACTTCCCAAACCACTCTGCTCGATCCTGTTATTATTTTGTATTTTTAGGTTAGTTATTAATTATAATACCTTATCTTTATCTATATCTTATCTATTACTATAGCACTCGTCCTATGCTCCTACTCTCAATTAATTAACTACAATGGACGAAGACAAGCACAATTCTCTGACTTTGCAGGCCCTTTCTCTCTTGAAAGGCGGTATCTCAGATTTACCAACACAAAACAAAGCTCCCGATCAAGCTTAACACAAAATAACTCCAACCAACCAAGTGAGGCCTCCTGTCAGAGGGAGTGTCTCAGACTTTTAAACTTAAAAATGAATAATCATATGAGTATCAGTTACTCCTACACCTTATTCTAAAATACTTTCCTCAACAGTTTTTGAGAAATGTATGTATTTTGTTTTTGAATGACGATCCTTCAGTATCACTGATTTAACAGATCAGTTATAAAATTAATAAAATAGACACCATCTTAAGAATAGCCACTGAGCGTTTGTCCTTACGCCTTTAATGGACTACCTTCGTGGCCATCCGTGGACAAAAACAATGGCGATCCTTCAGTATCACTGATTTAACAGATCTGTTATAAAATTAATAAAATAGACACCATCTTAAGAATAGCCACTGAGCGTTTGTCCTTACGCCTTTAATGGACTACCTTCGTGGCCATCCGTGGACAAAAACAAAGTACTGTCCCTACTCTAACAATGAATTTAGTTATTTGATCGTTTCCCAATGCGTCCAAATTATTATACTCTACCCGAGCAGACCTTACCCAAGCTTATCTTGGTAAGCGGTAACCGCAGAGTTAGGATCTACCCAAGCAGTCCCTAGCAGCGCTACTAGGCGGTATGTCAGAATCCCCAATCTGACCAAGCAGACCCTCCCCTTAGGAGGCGGTATCTCAGATTACTTTTCTCAATCTCTAAAGTCTGACGAAGCGGACCCTCCCCGTAGGAGGCGGTATCTCAGACAAACAATCCAATCTGACGAAGCAGACCCTCCCCGTAGGAGGCGGTATCTCAGATTTCTTCAGCCTGACGAAGCGGCCCCTCCCCTTAGGAGGCGGTATCGCAGACTACCTGCCCGTTCAACCCTTTATAATACTTCTTCACTAATTGTACTATAAAGCGGTATCCACAGGATTTAAAAATAAAAAACAATTTACCCTAATACAACATTTACTAGGGACCTGCCGTTCTTCCAGTGCAATATCTATACTCTAATTATACTACAAAAGGACAGCCACAGGATTTAGGTTAGGAAAATTTACCCTACTAGTGTAGGGACCTGATCGTTCAACCCTCTGCAGTATCTATAGTCCAATTCGTACTACAAAGCGGTACCCACAGGCTTTAACAAAAATACAAACATTTCAGCAATTTAGTAAACCACAGAGCATTATGGTTAGTCAATTCAGTATATCACAGAGCATCATAGTTTGTTAATAAACCACAAAGCATTAAGGATAACACATGAATTAGTAAACCACAATAACTATGATTTGATGCTGAGCACTCATTCCCGGCCTCCCCCTCTTTTTCTTTACACACTGGTTTATTTTTTGGAGAGACACTTGACTTACTGCTTAGCGTTAGGATGGGTCGAGCACAGATCACACAGTTTTCTATAACTAATAGGCAAGAACGTCGCTTACCTTTTTATAATGAGTGGCCACTCGTAGTGTGGTCTGTGCGGACGCCAACCCGCAGCGAAGCAGTCGTCTTGGCCCCTTTTCTTCAATCCTGTTCGTGACGCCAAATTATGTGGTGGCTAAAGCACATATCTTAACAAAAGTAAGAGGGTTCTGGGAGGCCGCAGTTTGAATGATCAAGACTTTATTATCGCTTGCAGCGAAGCAACACAAAGCCTGAGTCGGTTTGCAAAGTGACTGCCGCACATCCCCCGTGTGCCCCTTTTTGTCCTGTTTTCCAAGCATGATGTCATCACCTTAAACATCCTATACCATACACAAATGGTCCTTCCTTCCTTTATTGCCGGTGCCCATCCTCCCCATGCCTGTTCTGACCACCACTAAGCATTTAAGCAGACACCTTAAAGATAACATGGGGTGAACCAGGGGGTGACCCTTGGGTTGAACCCAGGGAGGTTTTTATGAGTGGGCATCTGTTTCTCTCCACAGTTAGTTAATGCTTTACATGGAAAACCCAATGATTTTACTAGTTTTAACTTGGTTAATATCTTCCATACAGTGCGGTCAATGACAGCCTGCATGTGAACTGGGACTTCCTCAGTAGTGGCCCTCTGTCTTGGCACTCTGATCACTGGCTGAAGGGTTCCCTGGAGCAAGCTTCTGGCCTCATCAGTCCAGAAAGCAAACCTCTTGCCATGCCTTTCAAACAATAGCAACAAGATTAATCTGAAGTATTGGATAGGAAAAAGCTAAGGCTCATCTGTTCATCATGACCTGGCATCCATCCATCCATCCATTATCGAAACCGCTTATCCTCTATGAGGGTCGCGGGGGGGCTGGAGCCAATCCCAGCTGCAACGGGCGAGAGGCGGGGTACACCCTGGACAGGTCGCCAGCCTATCACAGGGCTAACATATATAGACGAACAAACATTCACACTCACATACACACCTATGGTCAATTTAGAGACACCAATTAACCTAATCCCCAACCTGCATGTTTTTGGTCTGTGGGAGGAAGCCGGAGTACCCGGAGAGAACCCACACAAGCACCGGGAGAACATGCAAACTCCACACAGAAAGGTCCCGGGTCCCAGGTGGATTCGAACCCAGAACCCTCTTGCTGTGAGGTGACAGTGCTAACCACTGCACCACCGTGTCGCCCATGACCTGGCATATGGGGCTTTTTTTTTGGAGCACTGGCTTCATATGAACCCTTTTCATGTGTCCACTTGGGGTGGCTGGTGCAGTGAAGGGTGGTATTGTTGTGGTT
This sequence comes from Urophycis tenuis, assembly GCA_036785325.1. Taxonomy (NCBI): domain Eukaryota; kingdom Metazoa; phylum Chordata; class Actinopteri; order Gadiformes; family Phycidae; genus Urophycis; species Urophycis tenuis. The sequence goes on along the minus strand of JAXIVH010000091.1, from coordinate 642,134 downwards.
ATTAGTGGCAGGATGGTAAAGGTTGTTGGTGCCATCGCCGGTGTGGTGGTGAAGGTTATGGTGCCACCGGGTGACATGGTGGAGGTTGTTGGTGCCACTGCCGGTGTGGTGGAGGTTGTTGGTGCCACTGCCGGTGTGGTGGAGGTTGTTGGTGCCACTGCTGGGGGTGTGGTGGAGGCTGTTGGTGCCACTGCCGGGGGCGTGGTGGAGGTTGTTGGTGCCACTGCTGGGGGCGTGGTGGAGGTTGTTGGTGCCACTGCCGGTGTGGTGGTGGAGGTTATTGGTGCCACTGCCGGGGGCGTGGTGGAGGTTGTTGGTGCCACTGCCGGGGGCGTGGTGGAGGTTGTTGGTGCCACTGCCGGGGGCGTGGTGGAGGTTGTTGGTGCCACTGCCGGGGGCGTGGTTGCCAGAGATGGAAGGTTGGTACTGTGCTTCTTCTTGCACAAATCCAGATGTTTAATAAAATCTTTAGGTTATTTACATAACCCCGGTTCTCTGAGTAATATGAGTGAGATGTCTCACTATGGGATGCACGCCCCGGCTGCATACCTCAGAAGCATTAATCTCATCACGCCAATCCCGATTGGCTGGTGAAACGTGTCCGTCCGCACCAGGTAGTCCCACCTACCTTAAATAGCTCATGCGGACGGCACCACGTTATTCAAGATAAGCACCTCTTCTCACTCGCCCAAGCAAGAAGGGTTGTCTGGTGAGACATCTCACTCATATTACTCAGAGAACCGGGGTTATGTAAATAACCTAAAGTTCTCTTTCATAATATTTCGTTTGATGTCTCACTATGGGATATGGTTGCTCCCGTATTGCCAGACAAGCTTATCGAGCGTCCACCAACCTACAGGAAAAAGTACTCTGTTCGTTTCAGGACAACAAAACTGCGCGTGCTACGCACGGAGCAGAGACGTCCAGCATATAGAAACGGACAAAAGTGAGAGGCGAGGACCAACCCGCCGCAGCACAAATATCCTGAACAGAAACTCCCCTGAATAAGGCCCAGGATGTGGCCAAGCCCCGAGTTGAGTGCGCCCGCAGCCCCACAGGTGGCTGCAAACCCTGACTCGTATAGGCCAAGGCAATCGCCTCCACCACCCAGTGGGACAGGCGCTGCTTTGTGACAGGTTTCCCCTTATGAGGGTTAGCCCAGGAGACGAACAGCTGATCGCTCCTCCTGAAACCCCTCGTCCTATCCATATAAGTGCGCACCGCACGGACTGGACATAACGCATGCGGCGACTGCTCATCTGGTGAGGCAGCAAAAGCTACAAGGTCAATCGGAGAATATGAGCCCACCACCTTAGGCACAAAAGCCGGGTTGGGCTTCAAAATCATCCTTACATCGCCCGGGAAGAGCTGAGCGCATGAGGAATGCACCGAAAGCGCATGGATGTCACTAACCCGTTTAGCCGAAGCCAGGGCCAGCAACAACACTGTCTTGAGGGACACGTGTTTCAAGTCCGCCCCCTCCAGTGGCTCAAAAGGAGGGCCCTTAAGCCCCTCCAGAACCACAGCCAGATCCCATGGTGGTACCAATGGTCTGGACACGGGGAGAAGCCTGCGCGCTCCCTTCATAAAACGGCAAACCAGCGGGTGCTGGCTCGCTGTCTTCTTCCCAAACCCCACGTGACAGGCGGCGATGGCTGCCAAATACACCTTAACCGTGGAGAAGGCTTTTCGTTTGTCAATCAGATCCTGCAGGAATGACAATATCACACCTACTGGACACTGAAAAGGAATGTGGCCGTTTCCATGGCACCACCCCTCAAACACTCTCCACTTACAGGTTGTGTCTCAATCCACGTACTTCCACGAGTACACTTCCGTAAGTGCACTGTGTGCACTATGTACTTACTGATGTAGTGCGTGAATTCCGTCTAAGAAGTACAGTCTCAAATGAAGCACTCCCGTTTTGCACTTACCGGAAATGACGATACAAGCGTTCGTTCCCGTATTAGCATTCACGTATAAGCATATCAGCACAAACCGTTCACAATTGCTTATGACATCTGTCATACATCTGTCTAACAATAAAATGGTAATACATAACGAAAAATAACCACTTTTCGATTGATGTGTAACGTTTATCTTAAATTTAAAAGGAGTGGTCTGGGCCAACGGTCCACAGGTGTCGTCCGCAATCTTTATCAGATTTTTTTGGAAAGTGCTGGCATTCCCTCCCCTTCCGTTACGTAGACAAAATGGCGACCATTTAGGGTGAAAAGTGTCCAGCGTAGTACACTCAGCTTTTTGACCGTTATGAGTGCATCATCCGGGTACTAGCAGTGTACTGCGTCTTGCCGCAATTACCAGTGTGAACGCACTATGTACTCAAAAAGGGAAGTTTAAGTGCACAAGTACGTGGATTGAGACACAGCCACAGTCATACAGAGACCTAGTGGAGGAGGCTCAAGCACTCTGTATAGTGGAAATCACCCGCTGTGAAAGACCCACAGCTGACAGATTTAACCACTCAGGGGCCAAGCCCATAGTGCCAGGCGTTCTGGGTGCGGATGGAAAACAGCCCCCCCTCCCTGCGACAACAGGTCCCTGCGCAGCGGGAGCTGCCAGGGCTGAGCGCACAGCAACTGATATATCTCCGCTAGCCAATGCATCGCAGGCTAATGCGGAGCTATCAAAATCAGTTTGTGGCCGTGCTCCCTCACTCTGAACAGGGTGGGGGGTATCAATGCCAGGGGGGGAAATGCGTAGAGACGCTCGCACGGCCAGGCGTGCGCTAGCGCGTCTACGCCGAGGGGAGCATTCATGCTGCGCAGAGAGTAAAACAGCGCGCACTGCGCGTTGTCCCTTGATGCGAACAGATCCACTGTGGCCCGACCGAAACGGGCCCATATCTGATCCACAATCTCCGGGTGCAGAGTCCATTCCCCGTATATTGGCCCGCCCCTGGACAACAGGTCCGCGCCCGTGTTCAGGACTCCCGGGACGTGCGTCGCTCTCAGGGAGAGGAGACGACCGCAGCTCCACAGGATCAGTCTGCGTGCCAGCATATGCAACTGACGGGAGCGTAATCCCCCTTGACGGTTGATGTACGCCACCATCGTCGTATTGTCCGTCATCACCAGGACATGATGACCAATAAGAGACAGAAGGAAGCGTTTCAGGGAGAGGAACACCGCTGAAAGTTCCAGAAAATTTATGTGAGACCGCTGGAGGTCCACACTCCAGAGGCCCCTCACAGACCGGCCCTCATAAATTCCGCCCCAACCTGTCAGGCTGGCGTCCGTAGTGACCACCTTCCTGGACAGGACAGAGCCCATGGGCACCCCATGAGTCAGAAAAGACGGGACTCGCCAGTGGCACAGCGCCCTGGCGCACCCCGGTGTGACCAGCACTCTCCGTGCGCCATGACGCACGGGATCTAGCCCGCATGAGGCAACCCAAAGCTTGAATTCCCTCATGTGGAGGCGACCAAGATGGACTACGAGAATGGCAGACGCCATCAGTCCGAGTAACCGAAGACACAATCTGAATTGAACAGACTTGCCCGGATGGAACAGCACGAGGCATGCCCTGAAAGTTTTCACTCGGTCTGCCGACAGACGCGCTGTGAAAGTCACCGAGTCCAGGAATAATCCCAGAAAGATTATATCCTGTGCCGGGGACAGCCTGCTCTTTTCCGCGTTCATCACGAAACCCAGATCGGATAGGTGTCGTACGAGAATACGCGTGTGCGCCCTGGCCTCCTGCTCTGATTGTGCCAATAGTAGCCAATCGTCCAGATATGTGGCCAAGCGGATGCCCTGCCGTCTCAGTGGGGCTATTGCCGCTTCGGTGCACCGCACAAACACCCTCGGGCTTAAAGACAGACCGAAAGGGAGTACGCGGTACTCGTAACAGGTCCCCTGGAAAGCAAATCTTAGGTACTTTCTGTGGGGAGGATAAATCGGGATGTGGAAATACGCGTCTTTCAGATCGACAGAAGTGAACCAATCGCCCTGTCGCACAAGACGTAGCAGGGATGCGTGTGTTAGCATTCTGAACTTGTATTTCCTGAGATATTTGTTCAGAGCACGTAGATCCAGGATAGGGCGAATTCCGCTCCCCCCCCGTTTGGGGACCAGAAAATACCTGGAGTAAAAACCGCAACAGTGAGAGGATTTCCTCTTGTAAAATGCGAGCTGACTCTCCCTGAGCCTGGGAGTGTATTAAACCGGCGAATTGCGGGGGAACTGCGGCGAACTGCAGTCTGTATCCCCTCGCAATCGTCCTTACCACCCAGGATGAGGCTGCGTGTGCGGCCCATCTCTCCCATCTGGGGGAGAGGGTTGACACACATCGCAGTCCCCCCACCATGAGAGGCCCCAGCCGCGGTGCGGTGGCGACCTCTCCTGGCGGAAAAGTGACACGACCCCCGGGCGCCGCTGAGCGATTTTGCCCGGGAGGGCAGCGCAGCGGCGGGGTCCGCACGTTCCCCGTCCCGGGGAAAGCCGTGGCTTTCCGCCGAGGGGGCCAGCGGGTGTTGCCACCGCGCTGTTTATATTCATTTTTATATGTTTGTTTCTTATCAGCTGCGCCCTCGGCACTTGGCCTGGATGCGGCAGCGGACACGATTTATTCGTACAAACATTTGTGTGAATGGGCGTGCTTTGGGACATGAGAGAGGGGCAACCGCTGAAACCTCTGGTCTCGACCGTCCGTTTCTCCCGGTTCGCTCTGGCACGGTCCGTGGCAGCCGGGAGACGGGGGCGTGGTGGGCCTCCGGGTGCACGCTCCATCGTGGAACAGGTGGCGCTGGAGAACGGGGAACGTCCAGCTGCATCACCGGTGAAGAGAGTGGCAATCAGGCCGCTCTCTTCTTTTTCCTGGCCTGGTTGTAGGTGGCTTGCGCGGGCTGTGCCGGCGGAGTCGCAACCGGGGCCGAGGATTTCTTTGGCCAGCTGGGCCGACTGCTTGGCAGAGGGGCCGGAGCGGGCTGAGGTTTCGGCTGCCTGGGGATCTTAAATTGCGAACCCTGGGGACCAGCCTGTGGGAAACTTTTCCGCTGCGCAGGGGGAGAGGGAGCCGGGGGCTTTCGAGGGAGGCAAAGCCGGAGAGCTTCGTCCTCCTTCTTTTTGGCTTTGCATCGGCGTTGCATAGAATCCAATGCGGAGCCAAAAATCCCCCCCGGGACAATTGGCATGTCAAGGACGTCGTCCCTCTCCCGGTCCGACAGGTTGGCGAGGTTGAGCCACCTCGCTCGTTCCTGCAGGACCATGGTCCCCAGCGCTTTTCCCGTGGCCCGGACCGCGCAGCGCTGGACACGGAGACACAGGTCGGTGATTACCGGTATCTCCTCCCACGTCGCTGGGTCCTGAGCTTGCCCAAAATCCTCACACAGCTCAGCCTGGTATGCCGTGAGCAGTGAGAGGACGTTGAGCGCTCTGGCCGAGAGCGCTACCGCCTTGTATGCCTTTTCAGTCATAGTTGACTGAAAACGGTCATATTTAGACGGCAGGCGACAGCCACGGGTGGAGGTGCGCTGCGACTAGTGGCTCCATCGGAGGCATGCGGAGCAGGCCCAGGCTCTCCATCGAGCCTCGCAATCGAGGGACGAGGCCCCGGGAATCGGGCTCCTGCTGCTGTATGGGTGGTCCCTCCATGAGCGCACCACCTCATCCAGCACCTCAGGGAAGACGGGGAGAAGCTGCTTCGACGCGCTCTTGGCCAGGGGCAATTTCTTCCCCTCGTAGCGAGACCTGGTGGTCCCCGCTACGACGACGGCCAGGGGATGTCCAGCCGGGCGGCCGCGCGTTTGCACACGTCGAGCATGTCCGTGCTGGGGAGGGGAGAAACTGGTGTGCTTCCCTCACCTCCATCCCGAGAGGCGACAGAGGCCGAGGGCTGTGCAGCCCGGGCCAGAGCTATGAAGATGTCGTCCTCGTCGTCCTCCTCTGATACGAGGGGTTCCGAGGTGGCATCTTCATCGTCCCCGTAGTCCAATTCTAGGACGTCTTCCTCCAGCGGGGGGTCCGCGGCTAGGCTGAGCTGGGAGCCCCAGCTAGCGCTAGCCTCCGGTACCGCCACCGCAACGACCCCTGTCTCTTCTCCATCTCCGACGGCGGCGCCGTCAGGAGAGAGATAGGGGCCCTGTCCAGACAGGCTAGCTTGGCGGGCTAGCCGTCTGCGGAGACTCTTGACCGTGAACACCGCACAGGGCTGACATGAGCCGGGGACCTCGATAGCTAGCCGGGCATGTTCCAGCCCCAGGCAGCCCGAGCAGACCTGGTGTGGATCCTTGCTCGAAATCTTATTCCCACAGCGGCAAGGACGGGCGGCAGAGTCTCCGAGCCCTCTGGTGTGAGGAGCTTTATCCTCCATTCCTCGCGAGCTGGTGTGCAAGCGGGGACTTGAGGCAGTTAGCTGGTGTGCTAACTGTGGAAATTCCAAAAAAGCCGAGAAGTTAACTGGTGTGTTAACACTCGGTTTTGCTCGAACAGCCGTGGTGGGGCGCCGAGAAAAGTACTATCCAAACCGTGGAGGGGCAAGGAAAGTACCACTTATACGATCAGGTGTGATCGTCGAAGCATAAAAAAAAAAATCGCTAAGGCTAATTAGCGCCCGGCGACAGAATCTATATAAGATCTGTCTGTGGACAGTTAAACTAACTTAGCCTATGACGCGAGATACGCTCCGAGTGAGAAGAGGTGTTTGAATAACGTGGTGCCGTCCGCATGAGCTATTTAAGGTAGGTGGGACTACCTGGTGCGGACGGACACACCAGCCAATCGGGATTGGCGTAATGAGATTAATGCTTCTGAGGTATGCAGCGGGGGCGTGCATCCCATAGTGAGACATCGAACGAAATATTATGAAAGAGAACTGGTTTGTGTATGAGGGCCCATCCACACGGAGACGATTTTCGAGTGAAACCGCAAATGTCTTGTGCGTTTAGGCCGAGCGTAACGACGGAGACGGAGTTTTCGGTGGCTGAAACCGCACTTTTTTGAAACCAGGTCCCAGGGTGGAAAAGTCAAAAACGTTTCAGCTTTTGGCTTCGTCAGAACACCAGAAACACAAACGATGATGTCATCGGCCAGAGTCAGAGTGAAATAAATGTGGAGGATATGCCTTTAGAATGACTCTCGAAATAAATTTAATAATAAATATGGTTATTTATCTCCTTTTGGATTGTCTCCACAAATTAACCATTTAATGGGCGGGTAAGTGAAAACGCGCCGACCTAACATCGCACAACATTGAATATATATTCCAAAATTGATCATTTATAGTCTATCTGATTTTCTAATCAGTGCAAACTAGTTTACACGTTGGGACGCCAGGATCCGAGAGAGGAAGATGTTGGATTATGAATTGACTGCCTGTGTTTGACTTATCGACTGTCGAGTGGTTTAGGTAGTTTCATGTTGTTGGGGATCTGTCACTTCTGCAAAATGAAACTGTTTTTCGGTGGATTTCTGTAGCTGAAACAGCGCCACACACAGGCCAGGAATATGTACTACAGCGTTTCTAGAGCTAGATGCGTTTCAGCAATGACTCCGTCGTTACGGAGAAATGTCTGGCCCCCCTGCCGAGACAAATGGAGGGGGGGACAGATCATTTTCTAAATCTGGCTTCGTGTGGATGGGGCCTGAGTGTTACACCACAGTAGAGACAATGATAGTGGAGCTGAAGCCGACAACCCAGTCCACATCTATGAATGGTATATCCTTAAACATAAGAGCAAAGAATTAAGTATCATTATATATTCAGTATTTTATTACAAAATGTCACTAATAAACACAAAATTTGAATCAAGTATGAAGTTGCAGCAATCATGTCACTACAAATGTTTGCAAACTTTACCTTCATGGCAAACAGCCCGGTTGAAATGGTTTTCCGTTGAGTAGTTGCTCTGCACCTACTCAACTTTGTTGGGCTAAACAAAGTTGGGCTGCAGAAGGGACAGTGAAAATGAAGACAGCATGTCTTGCATCTGTCCAGTTGGGGCAAGGTTCGCCCTTTCTGTAATGTAATGTGCACATTAAAAAGAGAGTGTCTAATTAGTCAAATGTAATATTTTACACTGCTTTCCAGACATAAAATAGGCCTAAACCTAATAATGGACAAAAATACATTTCTGATCTTCTCCGGATTAACTTAATTTCCGTCCACAAAATCACTAAATGGCTAAATAGGCTAAATGTAAATACTGATATAAACATACATGAGATGTAATATGATATATATATATATATACATTATATATAATATATTAACATAATTAACTTTTAGCATGATGTAGGCTACACTGCCAATATGTGTTTCTGCCATGTCATTTCAGAAAATGTAAAGTTTCATGCGTTTATGAAAACGTAACGTCAGGCATATAACGTTACGTGTATTCTCACATCATCCACTTAATCATTTTTTATGTTTAATTTAATGCACATGCTAAAACTCTTGGTCACCGTGCTTCGGATTCATTAAACAAAATGTACGGTCCAACAGTTCATTTACAACAAGCTAACATTAGCTACCTATTAACTTAACCATATCATATCAAACGTAGCACATTAAAACATTATGTTCGCTGTCAAGTCAACAGAATAGTTTAATGACATTAAATAATTCACGTTCAACACTCACTCCGGTCGTAGTCCATCATGGATGTATTATTTCCAAATAAAAAGTGGAAGACACTCCGTCCAGTTGGTGGCGCTGTCGCACAAACATGAGGGGCACAGAACTGCGGGCATGAATCTGCAGCCTCCGGGTCACTAACTATGGCTGCAGACACCATGGCAGACACCCCATTCTCTCGCACCCCCTCTCCGTCTGCAGACCACGCGTCAGTGACTGACGCTAAAGCCCAACACGTCGCTATTTGACGTTCTGGGAGTGATGTCGCTTTGCAACATGCCCAATAGTGGGGCGGCTTAGCTGGATATTTCATAAGAATTGTGCACTTTGTGATAAAAGCGTGAAATTTGGTACACATATAGCCAAAGACTGTCAAAAAAAAATGAGATATGGAGCCATCATGAATTTTCAATATGGCGGCCGTGGGAGACATTTTAAAAAATGGCCGCCATTGACAAACCTTTAAGTTGAATTTTCTGACATATGCTTATTAATATGTACGATTTTGTATCTAGTTAGTTTTTTTTTTGCCATATATTGGGAGTTACTACATATATAAAATAAATATTTAAAAAAAATGAAAAAAAAGCAAATTTCTAGACAGTTTTTATTTTTCAAAACGGTAGCCGTTGCTGGTTTAAAGTTAGTAATTGCAATAAAGTTGCATAGATATATGATATAGAGGCTCGTCACTTTTTTGGTGTTGCTGAATTTAGATGGTAACTCTAACATTTAAGCCTTGTAAAAAGTTTCTCTCTCTTTTATACGGAAAAATAGGCCAAATTTACGAGAAATTGCATATCAAACAGTCTAAGGGAGCTTTTTTGCACTTGCACTTTTTAACACAGCCTTTCTTACATTTGCAAGAGATAAGTTCATAACTAGACTGCCCTGCATCTGGTAGGCATGTCCAGTATGGTTCATAATGACCTTTGGATTTCTTTGACCAGCCCCATTTACAGGGTGAAGGAAGTTCTAGTGTAGACACCAACATCTGACCCCAAACATGACCTCCCTGGTAGACTGCCCGCTTAACATGCTCCTTCAGGGCAGCCTTTGTTGGGGGTATTGACTGCACATTGTGCCGCTTCGCAAACAATTTCCTCCAAGCATGGTCTATGTCTGTGGATGTGCTGGTTCGGTCGTAGAGCAGGATGATGAACCTTTCCACTGTGGCCATTACCTCCTGTGGAATATCATTTGGGGCAGAACATAGCTCTAAAAGGGCATTTCTAAGTTCTGGAAAGAAAGCCCACACAGCCCATGCAGTCTTTTTCCCATGCCCAGCAGTCAATGCATGGAACAGAGGAAGAGCACGTGCCTTCTCAGGCCCAAGTCCACCTGAGATTTCATGGGCTGCTAGGTATCGAAAACATTTTCCAGTACCAAATTCCAACCAAAGCTCATCCGTTGGCTTAAGACCTTGTGCTGCTGCCACTGCCAAAACCACAACATCGGTATCAACTGTTTGGATCATAATTTTCGCGTGACCATTTTGTGCTGCATGAGCCACATGTAATAACATGCGGGTATCAGCTTCCTCGTGTGTGCATGGAGAAATTGAGGACAGATCAGCTAGGGGTGGTTTGCTGAGGACTGTTACATCACCTGCGACAACAAGCTTTTTACCCTCTTGCACAACATCAAGCCATCTGAGTAGAGCATCTGAGAGGAAGCTGAACATCTCAGTCTTATTGCTGTCTACTCTAAGAAAACTTTGCCAATTCCTGGCAATGGCTGCAGCACCTACCACACGTCTTTGTACCCCATTACCACGCTTTGCTCTTGTTGCTGCCTTCAAAGAGTCAGACAAGTAGCGATCCCACACCAGATCAAGCCTGGTCACTTTTTCAAGTTTTCTTGACATATAGGGAATACAAATGTCATTGGCATATTCATTGAAGGTCTTCACAGCATTTGGCTTTAACATCTGGACAGCGGCTGCCCCATCAATAACTATGCAGGTAACATTGGGGTGGTCAGTGCATGCACTTTGAACATCTTCAAGACATGACAGAAGATCACTCTTCGCACCCTGGCGGAGACCTAGCCCATCTGAAAGTGCTGGGGGACACGCCTGGTTCTCATGTCGAAAAAACTCCTCCAGATTTCCATCTCTGCTCTGACAAGTAATGTACAACCTCGAAAAGAGCTGCATATCTTGTTTCAGAGAGACCAATTGCTGCTTGGTTTTTGATACTCTCCTCACAGCTGCATTACCAAATCCTACAATTTTGTTCCGTGCTATTGGGCTATCCACTGGCTGCATTCTTTCAATTAGGCACCTGACACTGAAAGCTTTAAATTGTTGCTCTCCTGTCAGCTTCACCTTCCTGACGGCTTCTACAGCTGAGGGACTAGCTATTTCTTTATGTAGAACAGGGTATCAATAGGGGAAAATAGATCAAAAGTATTTATATATATATATTAGATATGGATTTAGATTGTATCTAAGCCTACTGCATCAGAAAATGTATGATTCAATATGGAAATCATCCAAATCCTATGCAATATACGTACTGTTATTGCTATTACAAATTTCATGCTAATCATGGCTACCACCTTTAATTTTTATTGATTCTAAATATTTTTTTCTTGTAGAAACTTCCCAAATGATGTATAATGACAAAATTTTGTTAACAAAATCATCAAAATCATATTATGTCCCATAATAATAAGAAAATTGGTCTGAAAACGCTTACACCGGTGGCCATCTTGGAAAATGGCTGCCAGGGCCGCCATGTTGAAAATTCATGATGGCTCCATATCTAATTTTTTTCAGAATGTCTTTGGCTATATGTGTACCAAATTTCACGCTTTTATCACAAAATGCACAATTGTTCAGCTTATCTGCCCCACTACAAAGCTTTTGCTCTGCTTATGCCATCTACTGGATGTGAATGGAAAGAACCTTGCTCGGTGTTTGAGAGCCTTGGAGAGATGAGATGATGGGAGGAGCCATGCAGCCCTCATCAAGTCAGTCTAATATTGTCTCTCCTGTTATACTTGAACTCACTCTGCTCCCCATTGCGTTGCCACATGATACTCTTTGCACTTGTGATATCTTGCATGTTCTGCGATAAATTTTTTGTCATTGCACCACTTCAGGACTCATAATTAGTCAAATGATGTCATCGTTGTCTGAAACATCAAGGTATTGTAGATTTTGCGTTTTGTGAGTTTTGTTTTTGCATTCACTTTGGGTTGACTGAATCCACTTTTTAATTTCAGATCCAAGTGTTGAAGACGGCATCATTCCACAGAAGGATATCAATATTGATGACAATGGTGGTAATCGTGGTGCTCTCGTGCACATATGAGAGCTATCTAGTCAATGAATGGTCTCCTGTGGTACCGCTAGTACCCTGGCTCCCCACCACAGTCCCTTATCATGCACTCAGGATGCACAGCTCGGCCAAAGTAATATTGGTAGTAGGCCTATCTATGTGTTTGTTCTTGCACACATCATATACATTTTTGAAGAATGTTTGGTCAGTCAAATCAAGCATTGTAATGAAACGCATATTAAAATAGTCTATGGTGGCATTAATATTTTTTTGCAAACTCATGATATTACTTTGGTAAGCTATCGGCGCGCCTGCCCAGCTGTGAGCTGCATGTGGCGCGTGAGACCGACGAGCTGATGGAAACAAGTAGCGCACTCGCGGCTCTGCGGACCGCAACCGAACCCGAGTTCTAGTGGTTCGTCACACACTCAATCACAGAACAAGATCACATGTTCACGATACACATCTCGGATACACATCTATGATACAATCTATTCGTTTAAATGGCATATCATTTATGTTAGGGATTAGTTTAAGCCGAATCATGACATGCATCTGTTTAAACTGTTGATTCTCTTTGATATTTAATATTGATATTTTGACTTGATCTTTCACATCTTTAAGGCGGGGTTCTCCTGTGAGAGTGACGTGTTGTACAATACTGACATTAGTTTTTTTTGTTGTTTTTTTTAATCTACACAGGGTGTTTATGCCGTAACAAACACAAAACAAGGCAAAATTATCGGAAATAACAAAGCCTACTTGATAAAACCCGAGAATAGCCGTTCTCCACACTCGTTAGAAGCAGAACTTAACAAGTAAATGTTAATCTATAAATCTAAATTCATAATAAAGCCAATCATGGAAACAGAGTCAACATGTGGGCCCTGCAAAGTGCTGGGCTTGTTCCAACACACAGCCTTTCACCACAACAACACTGACCCACACAGACCACGCTGCCGCTAACCTGAGGTCTGCTGACTGCGCAGACCTCAGGTCTCTAGCAGTGCAGACCTCAGGTCTCTAACAGACCTCAGGTCTCTAACAGACCTCAGGTCTCTAGCAGTGCAGACCTCAGGTCTCTAACAGACCTCAGGTCTCTAACAGAACAGACCTCAGGTCTGTAACAGTGCAGACCTCAGGTCTCTAACAGACCTCAGGTCTCTAGCAGAGCAGACCTCAGGTCTGTAACAGACCTCAGGTCTCTAACAGAGCAGACCTCAGGTCTCTAGCAGTGCAGACCTCAGGTCTCTAACAGAGCAGACCTCAGGTCTCTAACAGTGCAGACCTCAGGTCTCTAACAGTGCAGACCTCAGGGGTCTCTAACAGACCTCAGAGGTCTCTAACAGACCTCAGGTCTCTAACAGACCTCAGGGGTCTCTAACAGAGCAGACCTCAGGGGTCTCTAATAGAGCAGACCTCAGGGGTCTCTAACAGACCTCAGGGGTCTCTAATAGAGCAGACCTCAGGGGTCTCTAACAGACTTCAGGGGTCTCTAATAGAGCAGACCTCAGGGGTCTCTAATAGAGCAGACCTCAGGGGTCTCTAACAGACCTCAGGTCTCTAACAGACCTCAGGGGTCTCTAACAGACCTCAGGGGTCTCTAATAGAGCAGACCTCAGGGGTCTCTAACAGACCTCAGGGGTCTCTAATAGAGCAGACCTCAGGGGTCTCTAACAGACCTCAGGGGTCTCTAACAGACCTCAGGTCTCTAACAGACCTCAGGGGTCTCTAACAGAGCAGACCTCAGGGGTCTCTAACAGACCTCAGGGGTCTCTAATAGAGCAGACCTCAGGGGTCTCTAACAGACCTCAGGGGTCTCTAACAGAGCAGACCTCAGGGGTCTCTAACAGACCTCAGGGGTCTCTAGCAGACCTCAGGGGTCTCTAACAGACCTCAGGGGTCTCTAATAGAGCAGACCTCAGGGGTCTCTAGCAGACCTCAGGGGTCTCTAATAGAGCAGACCTCAGGGGTCTCTAACAGACCTCAGGGGTCTCTAATAGAGCAGACCTCAGGGGTCTCTAACAGACCTCAGGGGTCTCTAACAGACCTCAGGGGTCTCTAACAGAGCAGACCTCAGGGGTCTCTAATAGAGCAGACCTCAGGGGTCTCTAACAGACCTCAGGTCTCTAACAGACCTCAGGGGTCTCTAATAGAGCAGACCTCAGGGGTCTCTAACAGACCTCAGGTCTCTAACAGACCTCAGGGGTCTCTAACAGACCTCAGGGGTCTCTAATAGAGCAGACCTCAGGGGTCTCTAACAGACCTCAGGGGTCTCTAACAGACCTCAGGGGTCTCTAACAGACCTCAGGGGTCTCTAACAGAGCAGACCTCAGGGGTCTCTAACAGACCTCAGGGGTCTCTAGCAGACCTCAGGGGTCTCTAATAGAGCAGACCTCAGGGGTCTCTAACAGACCTCAGGGGTCTCTAATAGAGCAGACCTCAGGGGTCTCTAACAGACCTCAGGGGTCTCTAACAGAGCAGACCTCAGGGGTCTCTAACAGACCTCAGGGGTCTCTAGCAGACCTCAGGGGTCTCTAACAGACCTCAGGGGTCTCTAATAGAGCAGACCTCAGGGGTCTCTAGCAGACCTCAGGGGTCTCTAATAGAGCAGACCTCAGGGGTCTCTAACAGACCTCAGGGGTCTCTAGCAGACCTCAGGGGTCTCTAACAGACCTCAGGGGTCTCTAATAGAGCAGACCTCAGGGGTCTCTAACAGACCTCAGGGGTCTCTAATAGAGCAGACCTCAGGGGTCTCTAACAGACCTCAGGGGTCTCTAATAGAGCAGACCTCAGGGGTCTCTAACAGACCTCAGGGGTCTCTAATAGAGCAGACCTCAGGGGTCTCTAACAGACCTCAGGGGTCTCTAACAGAGCAGACCTCAGGGGTCTCTAGCAGACCTCAGGGGTCTCTAATAGAGCAGACCTCAGGGGTCTCTAACAGACCTCAGGGGTCTCTAATAGAGCAGACCTCAGGGGTCTCTAACAGACCTCAGGGGTCTCTAACAGACCTCAGGTCTCTAACAGACCTCAGGGGTCTCTAGCAGACCTCAGGGGTCTCTAACAGACCTCAGGTCTCTAACAGACCTCAGGGGTCTCTAGCAGACCTCAGGGGTCTCTCCGCTGCTCGGGGTCACACTCGCTTGGCTCTCTGCTGCCCGAGCCGTTGCTCCGTTCCATCAGACGGGCTGCGACATCAGCATGACTGCCTGGTTTAGACAGGCCAATGATGAGTTTAGAAGTAAATACTCATACACACATGCCTGTGTATATGAATGTTTAGAAGTAAATACTCATACACACCTGCCTGTGTATATGAATGTTTAGAAGTAAATACTCATACACACATGCCTGTGTATATGAATGTTTAGAAGTAAATACTCATACACACCTGCCTGTGTATATGAATGTTTAGAAGTAAATACTCATACACACCTGCCTGTGTATATGAATGTTTAGAAGTAAATACTCATACACACCTGCCTGTGTATATGAATGTTTAGAAGTAAATACTCATACACACATGCCTGTGTATATGAATGTTTAGAAGTAAATAATCATACACACATGCCTGTGTATATGAATGTTTAGAAGTAAATAATCATATACACATGCGTGTGTATGTGTCGGCGTTATTACGCATTGGCAACTGTTTGAAGCCAGCGGTGGGGGTTGTGTGTGTGTGTGTGTGTGTGTATTGGGGGGGGGTCCCAATCAGCTGTCAGAGCGTCACACTCGCAGCTGTCAGTCGCGTGCTTTGCAGAAAGCGGAGCCAGAGGAGCGTTCTGCCGTGGAGATACAGAGACCTTCCACCGCGTGGAAACTTTGTCTTACTAAGGGACTCTTAATTCAGTTGGTAGAGAACGCCGCAGACATAACATTAACATTAGTCAAAAATAATGTGAAAGAACAAACCGGCAATCGCTCCAGAGGTATAGTTTGGCTTTGTGTGACACGTTGTGTGACAGCTCTGTGATAAACCATCTGCTCTTCTGTCGTTCCATCAACAGTGTTGGGAGGACAGGCTGATTATTATACTGACCCGCAAGATGGAGCCTCTGGGCAATACAGGAGACATCCCGGCGGACTTACCGTTGACTGTCGAGAATGTAGAATCAGTAAGTTAGAAATATAACTTTGGGTTTATTTTTCATGCTTTTTTATGCTTAGCCATAGGCCTACGTGATATTTTTAAACTGCTGGAAATAACGCGTGGTAATCGCATTAATTGTGCTTCTGTGTGCAAAATACAAAATATATTCAGTTTATATATATATATATATATATATATATATATATATATATATATATATATATATATATATATATATATGAGTCTGCATTTTGCACAATAAATGTATCGGAATGAGGGCATGTTGTTGGTGAAAGGGGGAGATGTTACTGTATTGTGGCACTTTAAGGTTTGAGTGGGCCAGGCCAGCTACCATGTAACATGATATCTGGTACACTATAAGCATATGCTGTGCTAATAATAACCCTCCTCATGCTGTCTGGATAACTTGTTCTAAAGAACAACTCATGAGTAGGCCTACATTACTGCCAGCCCAAAGGTTCTGCCTTCAAACCCGTGTCTGCGTTCCACTGTGGCATCCTTGAGCAGGACTCCTAGCCCCTACCTGCTCATTCAGTACATGGAACAAAAAATCACTGATGTTGACATGAAATTATGAAATATAATCCACCAACCAGCCTTTCAAATTAAAACTCCTCCCGATATAACATATTCCACTCCAAATAAAAACTGCTTCCTCCATATATAAATACTGTATTCTTTTGCCGAATATTACCTAATGTTAATTTACATTCAAAACATATCCAGTCATAAAATGTAATGAGTGATTGATATTAGACATGTGTTTGTATTCCAGTGTTCACCATGCATGTGTTTGTATTCCAGTGTTCACCATGCATGTGTTTGTATTCCAGTGTTCACCATGCATGTGTTTGTATTCCAGTGTTCACCATGCATGTGTTTGTATTCCAGTGTTCACCATGCATGTGTTTGTATTCCAGTGTTCACCATGCATGTGTTTGTATTCCAGTGTTCACCATGCATGTGTTCCTCACCAGGCCCTCCGGCAGCTGTACTACAACCCAGACATGGAGCAGAAGAACACAGCCCAGAGATGGCTGACCCAGGCACAGTCCTCCCCACAGGCCTGGCACTTCTGCTGGGCTCTGTTGGGCCCTGACCAGGTCTGGCTGCTGCTCTACTGTTGGCTTCTATGCACAACACAACACAACAGCAAACTACCATCTACAAATACATTTCTTGTGTGTTGGTCATTCCTGTTGACTGTAGTGGTCCTGAACTCCCAGTGTAAATGCCATGGGTATCATAACCTTTACCTGCTCCTTAATGACATTTGAATATACTATAAGACACTTGGGTTACACCGTCCTCCTCCTGTGTAGTAATATTGACATATACTGTATGTGCCATATGTATATACCTTATGTATATACTTTATAACACCACAGCGGCTGTATAATGTCTTCCTCCTCCTCATCATCATCTGCTTGTCCAGCTTCCAGAGATCCAGTTCTTCGGCGCCAGCACACTCCACACCAAGATCTCCCACCACTGGGGTGACCTCCGGGCCGAGCAGCACCATAGCCTTCGGACCCAGCTGCTCTCCCACATCCTGCACTTCTCCTCTGGGCCCAAGATGGTGCTGACCAGGCTGTGTGTGGCCCTGGGCTCCTTGGCCCTCAACCTCATTCCCCAGGCCTGGCCCCAG
>JAXIVH010000091.1:616990-621990 GCA_036785325.1 Urophycis tenuis | reverse complement strand
GGACAGACAGGCGCTGTACCTGCAGGTGTACAGGGAGGTGTACTTCAGGCTGGTGGAGGTGCTGCTGCAGAAGTCCCACTATGCCTCAGAGGAGGAGTACGCCTCCTGGGCCTCTGATGACAAGGAGCAGTTCAGGATCTACAGGTATGAGAACCAGGAGGTCACAATTGATGGAGGAGATGTCATTGTATTTGTGTTTGGTCATTTAGTCATTTAGCAGACACATTTATCCACAGTGACACTAACTTTACACACATTCCGATACATGTCATTTTCAGCATTAAGTTGTTAGTGCATCTTGCTCAAGGATACTCAAGGATGAGCTGACTATGTATTATATGTATATGTATAGTGTAATATGTATAATTGTATTATGTATAGTGTAATATGTATAGTATATGTATATGTATAGTGCAATATGTATACTATGGACATCGGTTGATTGAACCCATGACTTTTTTGCTGGGAGTTTTATTCATTTTTTTATTACATGCTTATTTTTATGTTTGCACATAATAACTGTAGCACTCAAACGTCTGTGTGTCCGCTCTGCATGCATGTTTGTTTGTGGTGTTGTGTGTTGCAGAGTGGACATCTCAGACACCCTGATGTATGTGTATGAGATGCTGGGGGCCGAGCTCCTCAGCAGCCTGTATGACCAGCTGGGTCGCTTGGTGCTGAGCCCGCAGCAGGCTGCTGTCTGGCAGGTACCGGCTTCAATGGGCCACTGCTACAGAATGGAACATCCCTGTCAACGTGAACTCAGACACTGCACATGTTTTGCATCCTTGTAACATAGTTGTAACATCTGTAACATGGAAAAACAAACGATAATTATATTTATTTGTCACATTGTAAATGTAAAGAAATATATGCTATGTTATTTTTGTTGTTTTGTTTGTATATTTACAATGTTTTTTTGAATTTGTATAATGTTTAAATGAATTGTTAAAAATGTATTTGAAATGCAATTTGACATTTTTTATCCAGAAAACGTTTGTAATTCCAAAAACACTGTAATTGGACCTTCCAGGACATCGAGGCCCTGTTGTTCGGCTTCCAGTCCATCGCTGAGACCATAGACGTCAACTACTCTGATGTCATCCCCGGCCTGATTGGCCTCCTCCCCAGGATCAACATCAGCAACGTCATGCTGGCCGACACCGTCATGTACACCATAGGTAGGCTGATGTCTCCCTCATAGGTAGGCTGATGTCTCCCTCATAGGTAGGCTGATGTCTCCCTCATAGGTAGGCTGATGTCTCCCTCATAGGTAGGCTGATGTCTCCCTCATAGGTAGGCTGATGTCTCCCTCATAGGTAGGCTGATGTCTCCCTCATAGGTAGGCTGATGTCTCCCTCATAGGTAGGCTGATGTCTCCCTCATAGGTAGGCTGATGTCTCCCTCATAGGAAGGCTGATGTCTCCCTCATAGGTAGGCTGATGTCTCCCTCATAGGTAGGCTGATGTCTCCCTCATACCTCTACACATTCATCACTGTGGCTGCCGCGTCAATGACCTGCGTCTGTGTGTTACTGCCCTGTTCTGTAGGGCCGTTCACCTCATCACTCCTCTCAGGTCTCCCTCACTCCTCTTCCTCATCTCTCTTGCTTTTGCTCACTCCCTCTGTCTGTTAATATGACCATTTCCTGTCTTTTTATTTAACATTTTGTCAACACTCTCTCTGCTAATCCAAACCCTCTTCAACTCATTTGTCTAACAAAAGGCTCCCTTTATGCATGCCAGTACGTAGTGGCTTTTGTGACAGTCACACTGTAATATTTCGAGCAATAAGATTCTGATCATGACTGTTGATAATGCGTGTGGTATGTTGAGGTACATACAAGTGGCAGCCATCACCTTATTGTGAAGCACACACAGAAGTTACTTGGTGGCCCACAGTGGATGCAAACACAGCAGATTCTCCTAACATACGGTAAAACAATGTTTTCTTGGTTTTCCTACAATCTCAATGGCTAGTTGAGCTCCATATTATTGATGATTTTGAGAGGTCCCGTTTGGCGGTTTTGTTTCATGAAGTAGATATTAATCAGTTCACATTCATGACTTTTGGCCATAGACTTCTTCTGGGCAGCCATTCAGTCTGAAGCTACGGCAGTGCCCATGGCTGTAGACCACCGTGGAACATCACAGTCTGTGGGCGCAGAGCAGAGTGCTGCTCGAAAAGCATGCATGTGATGCCGCCTAGGCGTGCACATGCTTTTTGAAAATGCGACACCAGTGTATCGATTCTCAATCAACAACAATATTATCAGGCCTGATCATCGAGCCCATCAGTTCAGTTCCACATTCTGAATCAACAGACTGCTAGATGTGTACATGTCGAATAATTATAATAACTTGCATTTATATAGCACCTTTCAAGAGACCCAAGGGTGCTTAACATACTGTATGTTATGTTTACATACTGTATGTTATGTTTACATACTGTATGTTGTGTTTACATACTGTATGTTATGTTTACATACTGTATGTTATGTTTACATACTGTATGTTGTGTTTACATACTGTATGTTATGTTTACATACTGTATGTTGTGTTTACATACTGTATGTTATGTTTACATACTGTATGTTGTGTTTACATACTGTATGTAGGGCACAAACAACAATGAAAACACAGGTGACACAGTCAGGTTACAGCGTTAACTAAGACCATAGGCCTCGTAAGTTTTCAGGTGCTTTTTGAAAGTGCCGATGGAAGCGCTGTTACCGAAGGTCTGCCGGCTGGTGGGGGTGATGAGCAGCCCCGTGTCAGAGGGCCACAGATCCCAGGATGGAGTTTATGGGTGGAGGAGGTCGGTCAGGTACTGAGGAGCAAGCTGATGGAGGGATGTATAGGTGAGGAGGAGGATCTTGGAGGAGATCCGGGACATGACCGGAAGCCCAGTCCCACATGACCTCCTCCATGACCTCTACTGGCTCCCTGTAGTGGCTCGCATCAACTTCAAGACGCTGGTACAGGCCTAAAAAGATGCCCCTACCTACCTCCAAGCGTTAGTGAAACACCACGCCCCTGCTGGAGCACTCTGCTCAACTACGTCAGTTGGTCGACTGGTACCTCCATCACTAAAAGGAGGAAAAGGTCGGATGGCGAAATCTCAACTCTTCTCCGTTTTGGCACCACAGTGGTAGAACGAGCTCCCTGCCAATGTCAGGACTGCAGAGTCACTCCCCATCTTCTGGAAGAGACTCAAGACCCACTTGTTCAGAGTTCACCTGAACCCTGCATAACCCTATCCTCATGCTCTTATTTGTTGTACGTCTTGGCACTTTAATTGGTCTTTGTAATTTGGCACTTTGATTGGTCTTTGTAACTTGCCACTTCGTCAGAGATGTTGTATACTAGCAATGGTTAATCTAGCAATTGAAAGTTGTTCTGGTGACTCTCTTACTGAATTAGCAGCAATGAAATGTTTTACCTTCTTATGACAAATGTACCCTTTGTAAGTCGCTTTGGATAAAAGTGTCTGCTAAATGCCCTCAATGTAAATGTAAATGTAAGCCAGTGAAGGTGGATGAGGGAGGGGTGATGTGCTGCCAGGGCTTGGTGCGGGTGAGAACCCTGGCAGCTCTGTATCACTTCAGTACATACTGGAGCCTGTCCAGGGCTTTGCTGGGCACCCCAGACACAACTCCATTGCAATAATCCAGCCGGGAGGTGATGAAGGCGTGGATGAGGGTCTCCGCCACAGAGTCAGAGAGTGAGGGTCGGAGCCTGGAGATGTTCTTGAGGTGGTAGAAGGCAGATTTGGTGATGGATTTGATGTGTGACTGGAACAGGGTTGCAGACTTCTGAGGATGGATGGATGCAGCAGCCATCCACGTCCAGGAGAAGATCTCCAACCTTCTGGAGCAGCGCCTTGGAAGCCACAACCATGAGCTCTGTTTTGTTGCTGTTGAGTTTGAGTCGGTTGGATGACATCCAGGTTTTTATGTTGTGCAGACAGTTGACAAGGGGCTGTGGGGGAGCTGAGTGGATGGTTTGGTGCTGAGATAAAGCTGGGTGTCATCAGCATAGCAGTGAAAGAACTTATTGTGTTTCATTCCGTTCCGTCAGCTTTCTCGATAGACACTTGCCATGTTGTGGTGCGTCTGATGAGGCTGTCTAGCCCCCCAAAATACTGCAGGCTGCCTGATTGCTAACATCAACTCCACCCTGATTTCCATTATGTCACGAATGTCACTGTGGAAGAAAAGTGAGAGATTTCTTACAATGGTGTATTATTTATTTATTGTTTATTGTATTTATGATAAATATGGTTGCATAATTATTTGTACTTTGGCATTTGTTTTCTGGCATTGTGAAATGTCATGTAATTACATTGTAAACACGGCTGCGCCCTGTGCAGCACAATATAACAGCAGTTTGACTTGACGCTGATTATTCTATAACCTGAAGAAGAGAGGACCTTTTGGTCTTAATTGGTCTTTCTCAGTATTTTTTAGATATGGGAATGAAATTTGTTCTCTGCGTTTGACCCATCCTATGGTACATAGGAGCAGTGGGCTGCTGTGTTCATTTGACCCATCCTATGGTACATAGGAGCAGTGGGCTGCTGTGTTCATTTGACCCATCCTATGGTACATAGGAGCAGTGGGGCTGCTGTGTTCATTTGACCCCATCCTATGGTACATAGGAGCAGTGGGGCTGCTGTGTTCATTTGACCCATCCTATGGTACATAGGAGCAGTGGGGCTGCTGTGTTCATTTGACCCATCCTATGGTACATAGGAGCAGTGGGCTGCTAGGTTCATTTGACCCATCCTATGGTACATAGGAGCAGTGGGGCTGCTGTGTTCATTTGACCCATCCTATGGTACATATGAGCAGTGGGCTGCTAGGTTCATTTGACCCATCCTATGGTACATAGGAGCAGTGGGGCTGCTGTGTTCATTTGACCCATCCTATGGTACATAGGAGCAGTGGGCTGCTAGGTTCATTTGACCCATCCTATGGTACATAGGAGCAGTGGGCTGCT
>JAXIVH010000091.1:576990-611990 GCA_036785325.1 Urophycis tenuis | reverse complement strand
TTCAAAAACCTAATTCCTGAAACCTAATTCATAGTCCCAAATCCAGAACGATGTCATCCATCCCTCGGACACACTTCACAGCCTCATTGGTCGTGTGGTGCAGCTCTGAGGCTCCCCAGTGTCTTCCAAGTCTTTCACTTTAACTTGAGATTATTTTAACGTACAAGATTGTATTATGTATTCATTTGAATCCACATCCACTCCATGCATCTCATGTATGTTGTATTTGTTTGATTTGAACACAATACACCAACTGGAGTGTGATTCCTTGTGTCCCTGTGTTCAGGTGGTGGTGGTCTTGCAGCAGCTGTTCACTCTGATCCAGAACATCCTCAGTAAGTGGCTGGATGACTCCGAGGTGGTGGAGGTATGTGTACTTCTCTATGTATGTTAATGTAAATGTATGTGCAGCATCAACACATAACACATACACATGATGTATCCATGTGGAAAGCCACAGGGTTTGAACGAGTGACCTGAACCCCTGACCTGCTCCTCCTCGTCTCTGGAACAGTTCACTGTGAGTGGCTCTGTCTGAGCGTCTCAATACACAGTAAACCATGTGTACCTCTCTCCTCCAGGCGGTGTGTGGGCTGTTTGAGAAGTCCGTCCGGACATTGCTGCATGGTTTCGGTCCCATGGTGCCTCAGCTCAGCACCATGCTTGGCCAGATTTACTGTACTTACCCACAATCCTCGGCTCTGGACCTCACACGCCAGGTAGGTCAACCACTACTACTACTACTACTACTACTACTACTACTACTACTACTACTACTACTACTACTACTACTGCTCCAGACTGGGGGGAATCCCTGTTGTTGCCAAGGCAACGTGACTGAATCTACCCAAACACACAGGGAGTCGTGATTTGGCCATGTCTCTTTTGTACGCCAATACATTAAATAATCTGGATCTTTGTATTTTATTCTAGATGGTTCACATATTTGCTGCAGAAAGGGAGTTGTTTGTCCCCATCCAGGGCCTTGTCGAAGTGTTGACATCTGCTACACTCGCTATTTTCCAACAAGGTAAGGAGTAGTTGATTGGGGCGGCAGTAGCTCAGTGGGCAGAGCGGGTCCTCCACTGACCAGGTGGTTAGCGGTCCAGCCGTCCTCCAACCGTCCACATGTCCAACACAATGTACTGATTGTTAGTCGCTTTGGATAAAAGCGTCTGCTAAATGCCCTTCTTCTTCTTGATTCAATTTGAAAAGTTATGCGCATCAGTCTGCAAAGATAGTATCATGGGGACAGATGATGATGGTTGTCTGTAATTCTTTTATCTTCTGTTCTATTCTACCTTTATTGATGAGAGTTGTTGTTTCATTTCCTTGTTCAGGCCCAAGAGACCATCCTGATATTGTGGCCTCATTCATGCAGCTCCACGCTCAGGTGTGTCTCAGGTCGAACTTCAACTGTTGTCTTTTAACAGACTACCAGTCTGTTTCTGGTTTGGAAACAAAACCTTTACCAAAACCATGAACTCTACCATGATTATTTGTCATTTTTCAGATTTTTAAAAGGAAGCCTGATTTGTACCTTTCTGAACATCTGGATGTTAGCTCACTGTTTTACTGCGGTAAGTATTTTCCCATTTAGCTGTCGACCCCTTCTGTTACAGAATTCAAGGACACTTGAATTCATGAATCGACTGAGAAGGATGATTGGAGAACATTTGTAAAAAGTACCCTTTAATAAAATGCATCACGGCCAGTAACTCTGGTTTGACTTTTTGCCATTACCTTAACCGAACAAATGTTTTATTGTCTCTTGTTCAGGAGTGATGTCTCTTAAATTTCCTGAAGCAGGCACAGTGCGATCGGCCAGTTTGTTCTTTGTAAGTCAGAGCGTGTTGAAGAGTGAAATGCAGTTTATTACTGCCTACAAAGTACTGATTGTACTAAAAAATCAATTGTAAGGCATCATATAAAATGCTGTTGTATATGTATAGAATGTCTTTATGTGAATGTATATGTGACGTCATAGGCTGTAGTTTCTTATATGTAGCATGTGTTGGTTCTATCTGTGTCAGACGGAGTTGTTGCCGCGGTTTAAAGACATCCCACCTGTGGGTGCAGTGGTTCTGAAGGAGGGGAAGCTCCTGGTGGACACTCTACTGCAGGTGAATTAACTACAGCCCCCGGAGAAGAGACTTGACCAGAACACACTCCGTGTTCAAAATATCATGGTTTAAGCATTTTGAGAAATATTTGTTTGAATCAAATTGAGATGGAATTGAACTTACACACTTAGCTTTTATAATGCACTTAAGAAGTTCACTTAGTTATACTTTTTAAAATATATGACAATGTAAAGACCCTTGAAATATACAATGGTCTTAACACAATAGCCTAACTGAGGTGCATCATTGGTGCACTCAAGCCATCATGCTTCACAGTCAGAAGGTTTATGGTTCAAGCCTGACTTTGACCAATATAACTACTGTAATTCCCTACCAAAATAAAGCGAACGTTTTTTTATGCTTTATTATTATTTTTTTAATTTCTTTATTTTCTTTAACCTTTTTTTTTTAACTTAATACCTATAATGACTACAGAAGTAAATGTTACTTCTGTAGTCATTATAGGTATTAAGTAGAAACTACTAACAAAGGGAGTTAGTAGTCTGCTGTCTATTGTGTATTACTCCCATCAGAAAAGTACATACACTCCCAATCTCTTATGAGTCACTTCCTCTTGCCTATAAAACAAATCAGTTCCATTGGGGTTCATGTTATCTATACGCAATCCCAATGTGTTCACAATGTGTTCACAAGTGTAACTTGATTCTGCCTATTAAAGTATTAGATTAGGTTGATCAAATTCGAAGAGCACTTCAGTTTAAAGTTTTGAAACTTTGATAATGAAAGTGCGTACTTCTCTCACCAACATGAAGACATTGTAAATCCAACTTAATACCTCTGTTGGCTATCAAGTCAGCTTGCCTTGTGTTTTATAGGTGACATGTGAATGGAACCGATTCATTTCATGGATAAAGAGTAACTCAATCATAACTCATGAAGTATTGTATAAATACCTAGACAAGCTGTGAGGATATTTGTCTTAAGAGTTGAACACTTGGATGATGACGTCCCGGTCAGTGTCTTAAGAGTTGAGCACTTGGATGATGACGTCCCGGTCAGTGTCTTAAGAGTTGAACACTTGGATGATGACGTCCCGGTCAGTGTCTTAAGAGTTGAACACTTGGATGATGACGTCCCGGTCAGTGTCTTAAGAGTTGAACACTTGGGTGATGACGTCCCGGTCAGTGTCTTAAGAGTTGAACACTTGGATGATGACGTCCCGGTCAGTGTGTGCTCACTGTGCTCCGTTCCCCGGGGGCTGCAGGCGGTGGGGGGGGCGGCCCCCCGCAGTCTGGGGGACCACTTCTCTGAGGTGCTGTTCAGCATGAACAGGAACTGTCTGAGCCTGCTAGCCCTGTGGCTGCAGGAGAGCCTGCAGGACCCCGCCTGCCCCTCCTCCCTGCTCTCTGTCCAGCACAAGGACGCCTTCTGCCAACGGCTGCTCAGGTACGTGGCCTCGAACGCCTCCTGCTTGTGTTCATGCTGTTGTATCAGTTGGTTGGGTTGTTCCTCTATTGGTATGCCCTTTAATAATGCCCTACAGTGGACCTACAGTAGGTCTATTCATACCAAGTTGACAAGTCCTGAAGCAACCAAGGAGCCCCAAATGAGTGAACTCTGTGTGTCCGTTATGGAAGAACATCACTGATTGTCCCTCACCATGATATAAAACCAAGAACAGACCAACAACCTATTGTTCATGTTATTGTTCATCTTCCCCATGACTGTCTGTCCTCCAGGGAGCAGACCAACAGGCGCCAGGTGAAGGAGGTGGTGATGGAGTTCTCCCTGCTGTGCCGCGGACTGCAGGGTGGTGGACACTCCTCCCAGTAGGACACTCCACCTAGTAGGACACTCCTCCCAGTAGGACACTCCACCCAGTAGGACACTCCACCCAGTAGGACACTCCTCCCAGTAGGACACTCCTCCCAGTAGGACACTCCACCCAGTAGGACACTCCTCCCAGTAGGACACTCCTCCCAGTAGGACACTCCACCCAGTAGGACACTCCTCCCAGTAGGACACTCCTCCCAGTAGGACACTCCTCCCAGATCATCTCAATGCTGCTCAGTTTTCAGATATCACAACCATTATATCTTGGTGTGGTCATCATCAGATAAATTCAAGATGGCCATCCACCTGAGAATAAAGGAGCATATTCTATCTATGCACAATGATTAGAAGTGGTCAGACTGCTGAGAACAAGGCTGGGGTCCCTGGAGAAGACAGAACGGTCATGACACTCCTGAAAACATTTTGATTCAAGGCTGTCTTCACCAAACCATGCCAGCTTCACAGGAAGTCGTATTGCTGGGAGAATTAAGGTAACACAGTGTAGGTCCATTTATTGAAGTGTTTCAGAGGGTGTGAATATTTTAAGTTCAACAATTTTTGAAAAAGCTGGTTTGTGGTCACTGAGAAGCTGGAGCGACAGGGACTTCTCTCTCCTCATTGTCGCCACGTCCAGAAGACCACAGACCCTCTCAGCCACACGGTCCACAGGAGCTTCTACAACATCTTCTTAGTGTTGACTGACAAAGCCAGAGAGGAATGTTGTTTGTGGAGCCACTGGTCAACCCTGAGTGTGGACAGCAGGCGTAGAGGAGGTTACAGTCAGTATGTTGACGCTACCATCATATGAATGGAAAAACTAGTGCATGAAGACTGAATATTAAGGCAAATTCAATGAAGCTGACACGCCTGTTTATATGTAAGTATGTTTGTTGAAAGGATGTAGGATTTTCACATATACATTACTGGAAATATAGCATTATAAAAGCTGTATCTTTTTTAAGCTCCCTGTCGTGTAGAACACATTATATTTGAACCGTGATGCTTTGCCAGGAAAAAGGAAGAAAGTAAACATTTCTGTTCTGTCATAACTTTATTAGTGTTTGATTATAACTAACATTAGGTTATGATTGTTATTGTCTCAGCCCACGGAGCTCACACTGCAGTGAACTGACTGCACTGCTAACTCCACTAACTGATAAAAGGACTTCCTGATGCTTACAAAAAGTACCTTTATATTGAGTGTGTGAATAAAAACCTTTAAGTGACCGACACGGAGGAAGGAGCTCAGTCTTTGCAGCTGCGTGTGCAGCTGTCCATGGTGCAGACATTTATTCATTGTGGCTCTGTTGTTGTATGCAGAGTATACAGAACATATCATAACACATGATCACAGGGATAGAAACCCTGGAGATTGTATGTTAAAAATATTACATCATCATGGTGTCTTGTCTTGACTTAATGACTTGTCAAATCATGATTTCATCATGACGTAATTTTCAATATGCAGCTCATATGACTCTTCCACATGATAACTTACTGCTGATATAAACAAAAATAATATTTCCAACAATGTCCACAACATAAACAGGAACCACAAATAACAAAGAAAGACAACAGAAGACATTCTGGGTCAAGTGAAACCACATCTGGGAGGCAGCCGCCGGGGCTGGAAGTTGTGGCGCCTCCAGGGTTCTTTCAAAATAAGAGTCTTGTCAAAGTGAGGTCAGGTGCATGTAGAACGTTTCTGTGTGGTAAAAAGGGGCTCTAGTTGTGCAGTGGGATGATGGTGTGTTTGTGTGTGTCCAGATGTGTGTCCAGATGTGTGTCCTACTGAGTCCTGGCCCAGCAGGTCACTATCGTATTCTGGTGAAGAGGTTCAGCACCGACTTGGACTCCTAAAAAAACAAACCAAACAAGGTGGCATGAGTTCATTGGAAACACTAGGCATCAGATGTTCATTATGTATGTGTGTTATGTAGACAGACAGACAGGCAGGCAGACAGGCAGACAGGCAGGCAGACAGACAGATAAAAAATACTTTCATGACCCCTGAGGGAAATTGCATATGTATGTGTGTGTTATGCATTAACTCTACAACTGTCAAATACAAAAATACATAACAATAAAACATTTCAGCACCATCAAGCATGTGAAGTGATTTTTACTAATACAGGAAAATAATGACAATATAAATAAAACATAAAACAGTGAAAAAAGTAAAAGACTATTGTCTCTTTTTCACTCTCATATCCAACTAAGAAATGTTTGGTCTTTCTTACTGAGGACATGGTTTTGTTTGAATGTTTCCATTCTTCATTGAGTGGACCAGCAGAATGAGGTGTACAGAGGTGAGCAGTGTAGTGGTGTATCAGTGTGCACCTTGGTGCAGCGTGTTTTTACTGAACACGTTCCAGAACGCAGCGTCTCGTCTCCGGCTCCTGTGACGATGGCCTCTCCGTCTGGAGACACAGCCTGGGGGGAGGGGGGGGGGATAGGATGGAGGTTTTAATACAATACAATACAATACAATACAGTTAGATTGGAAAAGTTTCCAAATTAGGATCATTCATTTGATTATATTTGCAGTCACAGTGAAACTCACCAGGTACAGTACTCTATAGGAGTGTCCTGTTAACTTGGCCACCTGGGTCAGTGAGGGGTACTTCCACACCAGGATCTGGTTCTGAGAATAGCCATGCGTGCTAACCTGGGGGGAAACAGGGACCGTGTTCTCAAAAATATAGTTTTCTACCCGTGGATATTTAGTAAAGGTATAAATATGTACTATTGAGTCGTTTGAATCCAAAGTGCCTTGCAGATGATTCAGGTACAGGTGATGAAGGAACAGGTAGGGGTTAGGGGGGCATATAGCTCTAGGATGCCTGCAGGTGCACTGCGGACATGGGAGATCAAACCCAGTACCTTTTCACTGGGAGTCAACCCCTGCTAGCCTTTGTGAGTGTGTGTGGGTGTGTGTGTTGGGGCCTCCTCACCAGCTCGTTGGCGTGCTTGGACCAGGCCAGGTTGCAGACCTGTGAGCCGGTGTCGGTGCTCTGCAGCGCCTGGCCCGTCAGCGTGTTCCAGAAGCGCAGGCAGCGGTCGGCCGTGCCGCCGCCCGAGGCCAGCAGGCCGTGCTGGTGGGGCGACCAGGCGATGGCCTTCACCGCCGCCAGGTGCTCGCTGTACTGCTGCATGGGCAGCAGGCTGGAGCTGTTCCACACCAGAAGCTGCACCCAGAGGAGACGGGCCACTTGGCTTTAGTTCATATTGTGTTGGGTCACATCAACACAAAACATCTCCTAGTTTAGCACTTGAAACTGTTAATTCGAAGGGGAGCTCAATGTAAAAACAAACACATTACAGGACAGAGACATCAAGTCACATATTTGACATCTTCTCAATTTCAGATAATGATGAGCAATAATACTGTTGACTATTTAGTCCTTCAGGGCAGTGGTTTACAACCTCTGGGTTGCCAGCCAGAAGTGTGTGACTGAATGGATTTTTATATTCATGCCCACATGCCTTGTCTGATTATCAAGTTTGAATGCTGAACAGGGGAAAGTGACTTGTAGATACAATGTTGAACGTAGATAAAAGTCATTAAGGTATAGTCAGTGGGTTGGATGTCCTCTTGCTATCTGAGTGCCGACCGGTTAGGCTGCGGACGTTAGGGATCGAACTCAGAACCTCCTTCAAGCCACACTACTTTCTTTGTAAACATTAAAAAAAGAAAAGTACTATGTTGCCTAATTTTTATGAATGCCTGACAGATCCATATACGAGAAGTTCATTTTATACGGCCTCATTCATGCAGGGGAGGAAATGAACTTTTTTAACAAGGGCATTTATCCCCCCATGTAACTGTTCATTTCGGACCCTGGTCTTGTGTAACTAAGGTAACGAGCCTGGCCCTCAAACAGAGGGCCTCCCTGACTCCCCCACCTTGTTGTCGTTGCCCCCTGAGGCCAGGTGCTGGTGGTCCGGGGACCACTTGAGCCCACAGACCTCCTGTCGGTGGCCCTGCAGCCTGCGCTCTGCGCTGGGGGGCGTCCGCACGTCACGCTGCAGGATCACACGGTCCCGGCTGCCTGACGACAACTGCTCCCGTTCCATGCCAAGGCACCTACAGGGGGGGGGGGGGGGGGGGGGGGGGTGAGGTGGAGGGGTGTTTAGAGAGGGAGGGGGTGAGGTGGAGGGGTGTTTAGAGAGGGAGGGGGTGAGGTGGAGGGAGTGAGGTGGAGGTGGTGAGGTGGAGGGGGTGAGGTGGAGGGGGGTGAGGTGGAGGGGGTGAGGTGGAGGTGGTGAGGTGGAGGTGGGTGAGGTGGAGGGGGTGAGGTGAGAGGTGGAGGGAGTGAGGTGGAGGTGGAGAGGTGGAGGTGGAGAGGTGGAGGTGGAGAGGTGGAGATGTGTTTAGAGTGGCTGCTGCTGATTTTCCTCAGCGGTTGGTTGCCTGGTAATAATGTACATTTACGTTTACGTTAGCAGACTCTTTTGTCCAAAGTGACTTCAATCAGTACATTTGTGGGGGTTTAACATGTGGACCGTTGGAGGTGGGGATCGAACCGCCAACCCCCGGTTAGTGGACGACCCGCTCTACCCACTGAGCTACTGCCTACGAGGCACTACTAGGGTAGGGTTGTAACACTGCTGTACACAGATGGAATATAAGCATTGAGTATACAATACAAGTATACAATCAAAATTGTGCAGATTGCAGAGTAGTTTACGCATCACAAAGAAAGGAAGTATACAGGTTATTTCTCACGAAAATTCAACCAAAACAAATATGACATCTAAAACAAAAAGGCCAGTTAATGTTTCAAGCATTTGTCTTCCCCTTGGCCGTACTGGTATTAACTGGTATTAACTGGACCTATCTGGTTCATTTGTCTTCCCCTTGGCCGTACTGGTATTAACTGGTATTAACTGGTATTAACTGGACCTATCTGGTTCAGCTTCACTGACCTACGCGTGCCGAGTGACCCTCTAGGCTGGTTAGTTCCTCCCACCAGCAGCATCCCAGATCTGGACGTAGCCTTGTGGGTTCCCACGGCAACCAGGCTCCCCTGCGGGAACCACACGCGCACACACACACACCCACATACTTTTAATGGGACAGCCGAGGCCATAAGACATCTCTCTCTCTCTCTCTCTCTCTCTCTCTCTCTCTCTTCTCGCCTCTCTCTCTCTCTCTCTCTCTCCTTCTCTCTCTCTCTCTCGTCTCTCTCTCTCTCTCTCTCTCTCTCTCTCTCTCTCTCTCTCTCTCTCTTCTCTCTCTCTCTCTCTCCTCTCCTCTCCTCTCTCTCTCCTCTCTCTCTCTCTCTCTCTCTCTCTCTCTCTCTCTCCTCTCTCTCTTCTCTCTCTCTTCTCTCTCTCTCTCTCTCTCTCTCTCTCCTCTCTCTCTCTCTCACCCTCTCGTTCCAGCAAACAGAGGTCACTGAGTCCCCGTCCACTGAGAGGTCACACAGTCTGGTCACCTGTCAGTGTGATCAAACATGAACACGCTTCATTCACAATGTCACAAATAATCAAACTTAGCATACCAACAATCTCACTGTTACAATCAATAACACATTCACACACCAACATTTGCAAGGTGAAGAACAGTCATCAACATTAACAAACGAACATTCACCATATTAAGAATTAGGGATGCACCGATACCACTTTTTTACAAACCGATACGATCATGGGCGTAGGTTTGGTTTGAAATGTGCTGGGGACAGAGACGCATTCGGAAGTGCATTTTCAGAAGTGCTGGGTACAATGACGCGCATTCATTTTTCCCCCTTTCGCGCAGGTCATGTTAATTAATAAAAATGTATACAAAAATGTGATGATGACACACACACACACACACACACACACAGACGCGATGTCTTGACTATGCTCACGCACAGAGCTCTAATACTTTTCATTGGATAATGTGATTCAGATAGGTGCAGTTCATGGCCGTGTCTACCTGCTGAATGTAACCGCTGTGAAACAATCGGGAAATAACGATTCATTTCGCTGATTAACGGCTTTATCGAGACCGGCGCTCGCTCTCTGTTATTGTTACTCTATGTCTCTCTACCAAAGTGCTCTCTCTCTCCGTCTCTCTCTCGTCATTGGACACAAATCAAATTAAATGTTGTTTCTATTTTGTGTAAATTAGGTTAATGCTTTTGTGTTTTCTTGTATTATCAGTTCAAGTTGTTGTACTTGCCTGAGGAAATCGTGGATATTGTAACGTGTTGGGGGGGTGTTTCCCAGAATGCATTGCGACATTCTGGCATTCTGTGTCATTACATGTTATTGCTATTAGATAGGGTTTGGAGGCGAATGTTCAGGACATGTTGGGTTGCATTTCACTGTTTCATTACGTTCACTTTGTTGACTGTTGTTTTTGGGATGAGTCAGGGAGCACCATTACTCAACGCACTATGGCATCTTGCCATACCACTACCACTCCGTTCGTGACGGCGTGTATAGTCCGCTTGTGACCCTGTCATACTACAGCGACTTGTAAGAGTAGAGTTCATCTCTCTTTGCTGAGCTTGATGTAGCTCAGACTGCATTTAATGACGCAGTGGTGAAAGACACCTGTTCGAGTCCCACACGGGGGATTCTTTCATAAAAAGTGGTGGGTACAAAATGACTCATGACGAAAACTGATAGGTACGCGTCCCCACCGTCCCCCCCGTATTCTACGCGCCTGGATATGATACCAATACTTTTATTTGTGTACTTGCCAATACCGAGTACCGATACGGATACTTTCTAGATTTGGTCTCTATGAAAGAAGTGCAATTCATTTGAAGGCAGATTTTATTTTCTCCTCTGAAGATTATGTCAAGCCTTTAGTAAGGCTATACCAAATGAACAGGCTATTCCAAGCCAAAACTAAACAGAGCTTTCTGGTTTTAACAAAAAAGCCTTCAAAGACAAAATGCCATCACATTAGACAAAATGTCAATATAACCAGATAAAGCGAATAACAACAAAAATAATCACAAAAAGTGATCAGAACTATTGCTTAATAAGCACGTTATCACATTTCAGTTATCAAAAGTATCCTTCTTTTAAGTACACAAACCATGTGGCAATATTCCCATGTTTCTTCAGAAAGACTAAACAAATCAACGAACTATGTTGTCAAATGACGTCAACGTGATCTTTCACTTTATCATACACCTTTGGCAACATCACATCGGTGATGTAGAGGCGACTGGGAATCTCATATATGGGCTTTAGCACTTTTAGATGACGGCGAAATCCGACATTATCAACAACTGAAAGTGGCTGGTCATTGAGCGCTATGAAGTGAGTAAGTGCCTCTGTTGTTATTATTGCCCGTGAGTTGTCTTTGGACATTTTCTCTCGCTTTTGCAAGACGTCATAAGGTTGGCTGCTTCGGTCTTACACCGCTAGCATTAGTGAACTCTGTGTACTAAGCACTATGGTGTGTCTTAAGATGTTTTATCAGATTGCTTGTATTAAAAGAAGTACTTTCCTTTCCGCCTCTCGACACCGTAGCATTACAGTCTTACAGTCTGCCGGATGACGCTTTATCTTAAAATATGCCCAAATCGCCGACATGACTTAGCCTACTGTTACGTCTTTTCGCAGCGAACTTTCACACACAAAAGCCTTTGGGAGAATCTCAGAGTTTCTGCTCATTATCTCCCCCGAGTTAGTTAGGTAGGACAACTCATCTCTGCATACGGCCGGTTTGATGTAGGCTACTGGCATAGTGGTATCGGTGTGTGGTATCGACAATTAAAAAACGAATACGAGTACGAGTATTTTAATGAAGTATCGGCCAGATACCCGATACTGGTATCGGTATCGGTGCATCCCTATTAAGAATAATCTCAGGATTGATATGATACCTTAAACCTAAGATAGTATGATTAAGATTGTCTTAATATGATTGTCCTAAGAAGATTAGTTTGTAGTGCATCATAGTGTAAATCAATACACTCACAAGGATCAATGTAGGTAGGAGGTCATTATTGAAAGTGCCCCATGGATTAATCAAAAGCCACATGCGTATTTTCCTTGGTGGTTTCAGTTGATAAGAGTTGAATGACAGATAGATGAAAGTATGTCTCTAAGTATTGCTTGGGAACAGCCCATCATTATTCTGATCTAACCTGGCTGGTGCAAGCACTCCAGAGGTAGACGCAGGCGCCCAGGCCCACACTCAGCAGGTTGCCTGCTGACCAGTCAACCAGGTTCAGGTAGAAGTCGTCCTGCAGCTCTGGGGCGTCCAGCACCTTGAAGGGGATCTTGGAGATCTTGCGAGCCGGCTTGCGTGGGGAGCGCAGGAGCTTGTGGCTGTTGGGGAACCAGGAAGACACATCAGGAGAGTGGAGGAGAAGAGGAACCAGGAAGACACATCAGGAGAGTGGAGGAGAAGGGGAACCAGGAAGACACATCAGGAGAGTGGAGGAGAAGGGGAACCAGGAAGACACATCAGGAGAGTGGAGGAGAAGAGGAACCAGGAAGACACATCAGGAGAGTGGAGGAGAAGGGGAACCAGGAAGACACATCAGGAGAGTGGAGGAGAAGGGGAACCAGGAAGACACATCAGGAGAGTGGAGGAGAAGGGGAACCAGGAAGACACATCAGGAGAGTGGAGGAGAAGGGGAACCAGGAAGACACATCAGGAGAGTGGAGGAGAAGGGGAACCAGGAAGACACATCAGGAGAGTGGAGGAGAAGGGGAACCAGGAAGACACATCAGGAAAACAACAAAAACAGGATGCTAATAGTAAGATTCATGTCATGAAGGAGCAGGTAGGGGGTAGGGCTTCTTGGTCAGAGAAGCCTACAGGTAGACGGTGGACAATGGGGTTTGAACCCAGAAAGTGGCGGCTGTGTGAGTGAAGCGGGCCACACCTCTTGTTGCTGAGTGGAGACAGGGAGTACGGGGACACCTCACTGTCACTGTCGAAAGGCACTCTCCTGGTGTGCACCGTGTACTGGAGGAACACCAGGAAACACAACGACCAACAACAGCCCCGTTCAAACCAAGACTTCATTAGGTTCTGCTGTCAAATAGGTTCACTGAATAGTACTAAAACAAGTGACTGAGTCACATTTGAAATGATTAATGTGCAATATTGCTTCATATTCTATGATTTTTTTTTTTTCAAGTGTAGGCTACAGGTTACTAATCAAATATACAGCATGACGCCCTGATCTACCAGATGTATCCTAGCATCGTAATAATGTCCTGTTCAGTGTTGCTGTGTGTGTTCACTAGATGGAGAGCTCACTCCCATGCGAGATGGAGGAGGGGAGCGCTGGGGGTCTCCTACCCTGAACAGGCTGTGTGAGCTCTGGGACAGGACAGCCTGCCTCCGCTCGTCCACATGGGCCTCCAGCCCCGCCTCCAGCCCCGCCTCCAACCCCACCCCCAGCAGCTCATTCCTCAGCAGGGCAGCGTAGGCCACACTGTCTGGGGAGGTGGAGGAGGAGGTGGAGGAGGAGGGGGAGGTGGAGGTGGAGGGGGAGGAGGAGGAGGGGGAGGAGGAAGAGGGGGAGGGAGGAGAAGGAGGAGGGGGAGGTGGAGGAGGAGGGGGAGGTGGAGGAGGAGCAGGAGGAGGAGGAGGAGGAGGGGGAGGTGGTGGAGGAGGAGGGGGAGGAGCAGGAGGAGGAGGAGGTGGAGGTGGAGGAGGGAGGAGGAGGGGGAGGTGGAGGAGGTGGAGGGAGGAGAAGGAGGAGGAGGAGGGGGAGGTGGAGGTGGAGGAGGAGGAGGAGGGAGGAGGAGCAGGAGGAGGAGGAGGGGGAGGAGGGAGGAGGAGCAGGAGGAGGAGGAGGCAAAAAACAATGAGGAGGATGAGTTTAATTACAACATTTTGGGTGGACTGCAGAAGCATATAGATTGGGGATGATACTAGGTCAAAACATTGAATAGGCCCATCAGGCATTGAATATCACACACTGCACACGTCTAAACTACAAAAAAAACTATTAAGCCCATCTTGGGTAAATAAATAACATCTCACATCTTGTAACTAGCAGGTTCCATAAGACAGTCAATGATGAGGTAAGAGACACAAACACACCAACAAACCACCAAACTGGGACATCTCACCTTTGCCTGACTCTGTGCCGGCATCCTTGGCCTTGTGATTCTGGCTGGGGGAGTGGCAGTTTTCCTGATAACCAGTAATCATAAGTAATAATAAGTATAGTCATTAGAACCATAATAAGTCAGGTAGTAGAGATAAAATCAGTAAAGAGTAGGGAGAGTAGAGAGTAAAGAGTAGGGAGAGTAGAGAGATTCATAAATGCTTACGTTGGCGTAGTGGAAGTTGATACTCCAGTTGCTTCCAGCGCGGGTGGGGATGAACCGGTCACCTGACTTGACCGTGAGGGGACTGCAAGAGGCTCCCCCACACTGACATCACAGACACGTAGTTAGTCCTCCGCAGTTCAAGTAACGCATCATGTCTATTGACATGTGACAACAGCTGACAGTTATAGAGTAGCATAGTATCGCGTGTGTGTGTGTCTGTATTCTTGTTCACAGTAGAATCACAGCTGACCGTAGCACTCACCTTCGTCGGGTGTGTTTCTCTCGGCAGGTTCTGGTGGTTGATTTGCCTCAACAGCCGTCGTTCATACTCCTGGTCCATCTCTCCGGGGGCCACTACTGTCAGACAGCAATGCCCCCTCCTCCTCAGCCCTTTAGACCTTCCCCTCCCTACAGCCGAGAGACCCCCGGAGGACCCCCATCTCTGTAATCAACACACAACTATTAGCTTAGCGTTAGAGAGAGGCAGAGGACCAAGGCAAAGACAAGTATTGTAAAAATGTCTCAGACTCCATGGTTAAATGGCTTGGCTAGCCCTGTGGAACTGGAAGCGACTGGCAAGCATTTGCGTTTCGTTGTTGCTCCTCTTTTAACGACTGAAAGCTAACCGTGGTTTTCACATGAAAGGTCAACAATAGGACCCCGTTAATGCCACCAGGTCATTGAATCCCCCCGGGGAGCGACACGCCGTTGTCATGGTACCGTGATGTGGCCGACAACAAACCAGCAGCAGGCAGCAGGCGGCCCTCAGAGAGCAACAAGACGCTCGTACCTGTCCACCACGAAGCGCAGGAGAGACACTCAACCGTCAATTTCTGTTCAAACAACGACTTGTCTTGAATACTCCTCCGACGGTTCACTTTCAGGTAATGCGAGCGACAGATCAAAACGCCACCGTAACTCATCTGTGTTGTTTATGTCGGGGCAAAGATGGCGACCGAATCAGCTGTGGCAGAGATTCTTGGGATGACTTGTGCTGGCGGTGGAGCGGAGAGACGCAGCAGCGCAGCAGCGCAGCAGCGCCGCGCTGTGGCGGGTGATGACATGACCTCGTGGTTAGTGTGCGTGTTGGACCGCACGGTGTCACTACCGTACAGCGCATGACGTTCACGTATGTCTATGACTATGACTTGTAATGTCATTCATGACTTAACATGAATAACATTACAAAACTTAGGGTGGAATAATTGATGGCTAATATTAATATCAAAGGAAATGTACAGTATAGTGAGAGTCAGTCTTCATAGATACTTATAGGGGAAGCCTATAACTAGAATACTTTTTGCTGTATGACTTGTGTTTTATATTGTGTTTTTAATTGTAGGCCTATATAACAAGAGGAATATACAACTTATCTAAAAGTGTGTACACACACCCACACACACATTGAAGATAAAGAGGGTGAGAGAGAGAGAGAGAGAGAGAGAGAGAGAGAGAGAGAGAGAGAGAGAGAGAGAGAGAGAGAGAGAGAGAGAGAGAGAGAGAGAGAGAGAGAGAGAGAGAGAGAGAGAGGCGAAAACAGGAAGAGCAGGGTACCGGGTGCCAATGTTTTAATGGGGCTGTGTGGGCAGGGCATCATAGTGCTGTCTGATGAGCACGTAGCTGTCTGCCCTCTGTCAGCAGTAAGCATTTACACCCAAACACACATGTGGGTTTACATACACACAGACGTACACACACATGGGTGTACATACACACAGACGTACACACACATGGGTGTACATATACATGAATGTACACACACTTGGGCACACACACACACCGTTATCTTGCTGTCATCACATGCTGCCTTCAGACAGTCACAACACACAGAGCCTCGCAATCTGCTTCTTTCATCAGCTCCTCCACCGACCAACGCGCCACAGAGTGGTGTAGTGTCCTGTCTCCCTCCATCACCTCCACCAGGGCCACAGAGTGGTGTAGTGTCCTGTCTCCCTCCATCACCTCCACCAGGGCCACAGAGTGGTGTAGTGTCCTGTCTCCCTCCATCACCTCCACCAGGGCCACAGAGTGGTGTAGTGTCCTGTCTCCCTCCATCACCTCCACCAGGGCCACAGAGTGGTGTAGTGTCCTGTCTCCCTCCATCACCTCCACCAGGGCCACAGAGTGGTGTAGTGTCCTGTCTCCCTCCATCACCTCCACCAGGGCCACAGAGTGGTGTAGGGTCCTGTCTCCCTCCATCACCTCCTCCACCGCCCATTAGGTTACAGACAGCCGAGCACCGTCCAGGGAAAGGCAGTGGTCCTCATCATTGTAGGGACTCTTAGAGAGGTAGACAGTAGTGCAGCCCACAGGGCACACAGGAACTGTGTCAGATCTTTGTGTCCTCACATCTTTACAGGAATTCAGCGGCAAACAACAATAGCGGCAAACAACTTATCTATCTAAAAGTAATGAAAGACTAGTCTAAGTTCTGCATTGACGGTGTGGTTGAGAATGACTTGGGTGACAGAAGGCAGCAAATGCTAAAGTGAGATCATTTTTCTTCCTTTCTTTTTTTAATTCCCAAAATGTAGGCTAACATTGGCCCTGTTAGCCCGTCGCTGGCACAGTTTAAAGTTTGGCAGTCGAAGGTGCTGCTGCTGTTTATACTGGTCTATAAAGTACTTGTGTGTTATTTAGCTGTGTATTGTTAAGAGAGAAGTCATACTGATGAACGGCTCTTTCACTGTAAGTTACTGTGAATTGTATTAATAAATTATAATTAGAAAGGGAACTGGCATGGTGGTGCAGTGGTTAACACTGTCGCCTCACAGCAAGAGGGTTCTGGGTTCGAATCCACCTGGGACTCGGGACCTTTCTGTGTGGAGTTTGCATGTTCTCCCTGTGCTTGCGTGGGTTATCTCCGGGTACTCCGGCTTCCTCCCACAGACCAAAAACATGCAGGTTGGGGATTAGGTTAATTGGTGTCTCTAAATTGACCATAGGTGTGTATGTGAGTGTGAATGGTTGTCTATATATGTTAGCCCTGTGATAGGCTGGCGACCTGTCCAGGGTGTACCCCGCCTCTCGCCCGTTGCAGCTGGGATTGGCTCCAGCCCCCCCGCGACCCTCGTAGAGGATAAGCGGTTACGATAATGGATGGATGGATGGAGAAAGGGAACTTTTACATGGAAAGGAAGTGTTTTTTGTTTACTCCAGTGTCATAGTAACTGTACCTTCCAAATCAACTTTGTCCACAAGTTGTCCATATGGACGACATGTATGCTGGAATGTTCTGTTTCAATGAGTATGTGGAATGAGTTTTCCTGTCTCTTGCATTATGCCTTTGTTTGCTTCGTTCTGATAGTAATCTAACCTGACGTCACCTGAGCTGCCTTGTTACAAGCTGGTATGTTCGACTATTAAGAGTGTTTTTTTTTTTTTTTTACTACCTATGTTTATTGCTGTGTGCAAATGCTTAAAGGTGAGTGTGTTGAGATTTATTCAGCAAATCAGATAGTTGTGTGGAAACCGCTTATAGTGATCACGGATATAGTAATCATCCGCTTATATGGATCAAAAGGCTTGGGACAGAATCATTTCTATACAAATGCTGTTTAAATCATTTGTTTATAGTGATCAAGAAATCCGCTTTTAGTGTTAATTTTTTGGCATTTTATAAATGAAAACGTGCAAAAACTGTTTTAAAACTACGTGTATTTTAATCTTTACTCTGTGATTCCTTGCTGGACGGCTTCTGCGTCTAGCCGACCTAAAGAGTTGACACCGTGCGCAAAATCCGTGAATCACGGCTTGCAAAAGAAAGTCATTTTCTCTGAATGAAAAACGTAGTCTCCTCGAGGCTTACCACAAATTGCCAAAAACGAGCCAAAGAGATGCTGCAGCGAAAACTTGGGATTCCTCAGGCTACCTTGTGTAGTCTAATTAAACAACGAGAGACGTGTCATGACAGAGTCATGGCCGCTGACGATGGAGAAAGAAAAGGACGGTGCCTGGGAAAAGCCGGTTGAAGCCGGTTTAGTGGATTGATAATGCCCGCTCTCCCAACGCCCCGCTGAGCAGAGCCTTGGTCAGGGAGAAGGCCGGGGCATTGGCAGCCAGCCTCGGAGAGGACGGTTTCAAAGTTTCTGTCGGCTGGTTTGAGTGATTTAGAGTGATAAAAAGAGGGAGAGCATTGTGTTTAAGAAGCTGCACAGGGAGGCTACTGAGGCCGACAAGGTGTCACGCGATGAGCGGCTTGACAACAATGGGTCACGATGAGACAAGAATACAGTGAGGAAAACATCTGGAATGCTGATGAGACTGGGATTTAATTTTCGGGCACTACCTGACGGCACCCTGACCTTCAAATCTGACAAGAAAGGATTACGGCTTTGTTCGCCTGCTCTGCCGCCGGAGAAAAGAAGGAAGTTTTTGTCATTGGAAAAAGTCACAGCCCCCGCTGCTTCAAAGACGAACGTACACTGCCTGTCCGTTACGCAGCTAATTCTTCTGCGTGGATGACTGGGGCTCTCTTTGTGGAGTGGTTGAAGGACTGGGATCGCAAACTGGGCCAAGAGAGGAAGAGTATTCTGCTGCTTGGTGACAACTGTGCAGCCCATAACGTGAAAAACTCAACACTGAGAAACATCTGACTCGAGTTTCTACCAAAGAATACAACCTCCATTCTCCAGCCCTGTGACCAAGGCATCATCAGAACAACCAAAGCTTACTTTCACAAAGAGATGGCCCGCTCCGTACTGCGGCAAATTGATGAGGGGAACAGAGCTGCTGCTGCAGACATTGCAAAGGAAATCAGCCTCTTGGATGCTATTCTTATGCTACGGGATGCCTGGGCTGATGTGGAGGCATCATCAATCAGGAATTGCTGGAGGAAAGGAGTCTGGTCATGTCACCAGAGGAGGAACCAACAACTGTTGATCCACCTGCTGAGATCAGCACTGAAGAGTCTGAGCAGTGGATGGTAAGTGATGACAGCACTCTGGTGTCAGAGCCCGTGAAGGATGAGGATGTCATCGTGGAGGTACAAGAGAGCTTTGGTGTGGGTGGGGACCAGTGAGGGGGGGGGGAGGAGGGGGAGGAGGAGGAAGAGGAGACTGTTGTACCATCCAGAGCTGAGATGAGGAATGCAGTTTGCATTTTAAAGACTGGCCTCCTGCATGTTGGTTTCAAAAACGTTGACCTTTTACATCTTTTTGAAAAAGAAGTGAACTAGGTGTTAGACAAAACGCTGATCCAGGGATCCATGGATACATTTGTGAACTAACTTCTTAATGCGGCACAGCAGAGACACACAAAACGGAGGTACGGTAAATGTTCTTGATACAGTTGTTATTCTCTTTGTTTGTTTGTTTCAAACTTTATTTTCAGACTTTTTTTTTTGTTATGTCTGCGCACTGCGCAGTACAGTACAGTATTTAAACTTGCATGGTGCTTCGCATTTGAAACGACTGTTTGAAATCATAATAAAATTCAGTAAATGCTGAAGCTGTCCGTTTCGTTACATTTTTCTCATTGAAAAACATGAAAAACGATACAAATGGCATTTAGATGACGTTCTGCATAAAAAAATTAAGTGAAATAATAAAGATTTGGTTATAGTAATCAACCGCTTATAGTGATCATATTGACTCCGGACCAACGTGATCACTATTAGGTTACTGCACATATTTCTCTGCCAGAATTTTCTCTTGTTTATAACCCTCATAAATTGGTTGTTGATATATTTTGACAAAGTAGTTACAGTCCTTATTTGCAATGAGTATGTACTTAATTATATTGTGTTTTATTATATTAATATCATTTAATTTGCTTGTGTCATTGTTGCAGACCACAGCCTAAAATAAGGCAACATAACTGGGGAAGTCTGTTTCCGTGTTCTCTAATCAGGACACACAGCCATATTTTGAGTCACTCACCTGATTACTTGGAGACACCATTTCCATTTTATGCTCCTTCAAGCCGGATTAGGGTACCAACAAAGGTATGGAATCTATAAATACAGATGCTTAGGCCCAAGCTGTGCACCACCATGCTTCACAGAGAGAAAGACACCCCCCCGCCTACCCTTGGCTGACGTAGTTGCAACTCCATCTCATCAGGAACAAACCCAGTCCTGGTAACTGGCTCCCTCTCTCAAGGTTCACACAGTGAGCAAACACGGAACTTATTTTAGAGGAGCACCAGCTCCTGGTCTGTACGCTCATCAGCTCATCGACAGACTCCCCACTGTAGTAGTGCTTTATCTTACTAGTGGGCACCCGTACTTACCAGATTGAGGTTTGCAAGTAAAACGTGAAGTACTTACCTGTTGTCCGGCTCCGCTATTATATTACCACATGGTGTCAGAAGTGGTCTACTACTTCTGAAACTGTATCAGACCTTGCCTTTAGACCATACAGTGTAAGCAGAGCTGTATAGCCTTTCTGAGCTACGGCATCGCTATACAAAATAGAGGAAGATGTATAGAGATGAAGCACCGGTTAGCGCGCAGAAGGAAAGTTTCCAAATCAGCGCCCCTGAGAAGTTTGACTGCACAGACAGTAAAGGTTGGCCGAAATGGAGTAGACGTTTTGAGAGATACCGTGTCGCATCGGGATTAAACAAAAAAGACGAAGAATTCCAGGTTAACAGTCTAATCTACTTGATGGGGGATGAAGCGGAGGACATCCTTAACGCATCGAATTTGAGGGATGACGAGAAGCTCGACTATAACAAGGTAAAAAAATGCTTCGAGGACCATTTCGTTGGGAGACACAACGTAATTTTTGAGAGAGCAAAGTTTAATTCTCGTAAGCAAAAGCCAGGGGAAACAGCAGACAGCTTCATAACAACTGTTCATAAGCTAGCGGAGCACTGTGAGTTTGGAACATTGAGAGAAGAGCTAATACGCGATCGCATTGTGGTAGGAATACAGGATATAGCCTTATCAGAAAAACTGCAGCTTGACCCACATCTAACATTGACCACAGCTGTTCAACAAGTAAAACAGAAAGAAACAGTAAAACGGCAACAGTCCCTAATACGTGGCAGTGCTTCACAGATCGACAAAAGCGAGATTGATGCATTATCAAACCAAACTGAAAGAAACATTCCTCAAACATTCAAACGGACAGGGAAAACTGCAAATAAACAGACAGAGCCGGCAGCAAATGCAAAAACGTGCTTTAAATGTGGAAGAGCATCCTCTCACAGCTGGAGAGAATGTCCAGCAAAAGATGCAGAGTGCCGGCAATGCCATAAAAGAGGACATTATGCAGCAGTGTGCCGTCTCAGGAGGCCAGTGCATGAACTTTTAGGACTTTGCTCAAGACAGTCTTTATCTGGGGGAGGTGAAAGGGCACAGATCTGAATGGAG
Source organism: Urophycis tenuis (assembly GCA_036785325.1). Taxonomy (NCBI): domain Eukaryota; kingdom Metazoa; phylum Chordata; class Actinopteri; order Gadiformes; family Phycidae; genus Urophycis; species Urophycis tenuis. Next base: position 590,501 of record JAXIVH010000091.1, on the reverse strand, counting down.
CACAGACATTGTGCTAAATGGGGACTCTATGTCCTTCAAAATAGACACAGGTGCCGCAGTCACTGCAATCCCGACTAAGATGTATAATTTCAGTAGGGATGGGCCTTTGACAACAACAAAGAGAAAACTCTATGGCCCTAGCAACAGATTGCTTAAAGTGGCAGGACAGATAAATTGTAGGCTGGACAGCAATCATGGCTCTGTCACACAACCTGTGTATGTGGTAGACTCACTCGTTAGACCACTACTGGGTCTGCCAGCAATAGAAGCATTACAGCTAGTAGAGCGTATAAATGCTGTGGAGGAGTCAAAGAATGCCTTCAAGGAAAAATTCCCAACTGTGTTCATGGGGCTAGGAAGGCTAGAGGGGAATTACACAATTCGCATCAGAGAAGAAGCTACTCCATATGCTCTCACAACACCACGCAGAGTGCCGATCCCATTAGTGGACAAAGTAAAAGAGGAATTGCAACGGATGGAAGAAATAGGAGTGATTTCAAGGGTAGAGCAGCCCACAGAGTGGTGTGCAGGTATGGTACCTGTCATCAAACCAAATGGAAAAATCAGGATTTGTGTTGACCTCACAAAGCTCAATGAGGCAGTACACAGAGAGCGACATATACTTCCATCTGTAGAGCAGTCACTTGCACAATTAAACGGAGCCACAGTCTTCACAAAATTAGATGCACGTTCAGGATTCTGGCAGATACCATTGGCACCAGAATGCAGATAACTCACCACCTTTATCACACCACTGGGACGGTTCTGTTTCAATGTTTTGCCCTTTGGTATCAATTCCGGACCAGAGCATTTTCAGAGGCGAATATCTCAGCTTCTAGGTGGGCTTGAAGGTGTGATTTGTCATGCCGATGATGTGCTAGTGTGTGGCACTGACGAAACCCAACATGACGAGCGGCTTACAGCAGTCCTGTCCCGTTTTCAGAAAGCTGGTCTGACTCTGAGTGAGAAGTGTTCGTTTGCACAGTCAGAATTAATCTTTGTGGGTCATAAAGTGGGCGCTGCAGGAATTGCACCAGATCCAGAAAAAGTCAGGGCTATCACAGAGATGCCAAGACCACAAAATGTTGGAGACGTAAGGCGTTTCTTGGGCATGGCCACGTACATGGGTAGATTTCTACCACATTTCACGGATACAACGAAGCCACTGCGAGACTTGTTGGCCAAAGAGTCAGAATGGCTATGTGGAAATGTACAGCAGGCAGCATTTGAAAAGATAAAGACAGACCTGGCATCAGACAGAGTATTAGCACAATATAAGCCAAATGCCAAGACTAAGGTGTCAGCAGATGCAAGTCCCTTTGGAATAGGTGGCGTGCTCAGTCAGATGCAAGAAGACAAGGAGTGGCGTCCAGTTGCCTTTATCTCACGCTCTTTATCTGACACAGAACAAAGATATGCGCAAATAGAGAAAGAGGCTCTGGCACTTACATGGGCCTGCGAACGACTCAGCTCATACCTGATAGGTCTTCATTTTACTCTAGAGACAGACCACAAGCCGCTGTTGGTTTTGCTAGGTAGTAAAGCGCTGGAGGATCTGCCACCTAGGATCCAGCGGTTCCGGCTCAGAATGTTAAGGTTCGACTATCATATCATTCATATCCCTGGGAAAGCATTAATTACAGCTGATGCGTTATCAAGAGCTCCGATTGTGCGCAACCTCTCTAAAGAAGAGGAGGAGTTTGAAATGGAAGCACAGGTATTTGTGGATTCAATGTATGAGATGTTACCAGCATCTAAATCAAAACTTGAGCAGATTGCTGAAGAACAGCAAAGAGATACCACCTGTAAGCAGCTGATAGAGAGATGTCAAACAGGGTGGCCTAGACAGGAGGAGCTGCCACAAAAGATCAAGCCTTACTGGATTCATCAAGAGGATTTATACATGGCAAAGGGTCTTTTAATGAAGGGGCAGAGAATTGTGATACCAGAGAACTTACAAGGAGAAATGCTTGCCCGTATACATGAAGGACATATGGGCATGTCCAAATGCAGGGCCAGAGCCCAGCAGGCAGTGTGGTGGCTGGGTTTGAGTAGCCAGATTGCAGAATTAATTGCAAAATGTGAAATCTGCCTGAAAAATCAGCCGCAACGACCTGAGCCGATGATACCGTCCACTTTACCTAAACGGCCATGGCAGAAAGTGGGGGTGGACCTCTTCTTCAAGGAAAATACAACTTACCTTGTCGCTATAGATTATTATTCCAGGTGGATTGAGATTGAAAAAATCCGGGTTACCACATCCAAAGGGGGTAATATCAGCACTGAAAGCCATATTCTCCAGGCATGGGGTGCCAGAACTGTTGATGAGTGACAATGGCCCACAATTTGCATCTTTTGACTTTGCATCCTTTGCTGCAGCCTATGATTTTTCTCATGTGACTAGCAGCCCATACTTCAGCCAAAGCAACGGGGAGGCAGAAAGGGCGGTTAAAACAGCCAAGGCCTTATTGCAGAAAAATGATGACCCCTACAGAGCACTTTTGGCGTACCGGGTCACGCCTCTCCTCCATGGTCCCTCACCGGCTGAACTGTTAATGGGGCGAAAGCTACGCTCCCCACTACCTCAAGCGCCAACCCAGCTGCTGCCACGCTGGCCCAACAGAAAAGCTTTCAAGCAAAAGGATGACAATTTGAAGTTTACTCAGACACAGAACTATAACAGGAGGCACAGAGCCGCTGTCAGGCCAGGACAACCGGTGTGGGTTTCAAATGCAGAGCGACCAGCCACAGTAATTAGAAGAGCAGATACACCACGGTCCTATATCGTGGAAACTGATTCAGAGCAGGAAATGAGAAGGAACAGAGCACACCTGCAACCTCTCCCTGAGCCACCTACACCTGCATTAGAGACTCCGACTTCCTCGGAGGCAAATACCTCTGATGCAGCAGTGCCAGGAAGTACCATATCTCAGGGGGATATCGACAAGGTGCCTCAACAGCGAGACGTCCCAAAACGGCAGATCAAGCAACCTGTATGGCTGAAAGACTTTGTTAAGTGACTTTAAAAAAAAAAAAAAAGGTTATGTGTTAGGTTATGCTTGATTGACTGTCAGTGATGTTTACATATTTACTTTTTTTATTTAAAGTTAAAAAAAAAAAAAAAAAAAACCTTAGATACTGCCCATGTTATTGGGGGTAGGGGAGGAAGTTGATTATATGCAGTTGCATATAATCCGGCTCCGTTATTATATTACCACACCCACTAATGTCCTCGGAGCGATTGAGCCCTGCTCAAAGAGCCAGTGAAGCCGATGGTGCTTGAGGAGGTGCAGTGGCAACATGAAGAGGACCAACAACCTGACATTGAATGTCAGTGACTCCACACTAACAAGCTCAACAGATATAAGATGAGGCCCATAGAGTTTAAGAATCATTACCCACACAACTGGGACAACAGCATGATCGTCTCCTTCAGATGACCGAGAGGCTGATTATGCCATTATCTCCCAGGTTACAATCTGAGATCTGAGGATGTACACCATGATCATGCAAACTCTACAGAACAAGTATAGCCAACCCCAAATGCTCTTCCAGAGTGAACTAGGCAGCATTATGAATGCTTCAGCGTTCAATCTCCACGTTTGGGGACTGAACGGTTTGATATTTTTGCAGGTCTATCCAATTGCTAGTGGGCATGCTGAAGACTCTGGACAGAACAGCTACAAATTAAGATGTGGATCCTGTGTCGACCGACAATAAAACAAGATGCCCCCTAGCTACCATGTTGGATTTGTAGAACACTACCTGAATCAGGGAATTCTTTGAACAGGCACAGAGAAAACCAACACCTTACCTGACTGTGGGTCTCGACAACCGATGAAATCCCAGGCGAAGCACATAACAGGCAGAGCTGCAGCTCTCGACAACTTTGAAGCTCCCAAGCCGACAAAGAAACACCAACATGCTCTTTCAATTAACCAATGGAGAAATCTGCTTTTTTTCACAAGAACTCTTCCTGAAAACTGATCTTCCTGAAACTGAAACTGAACACAGATTGTGAAGTGGATAATGGATGGACAGCAGTTTTGGAAGAGTGGCTGATCTCACAAGCCTGATGCTTGCACCCTCAAGTGGCCCTGCAACATCTGCAAAGGGTGCTGCACACCTAGAAAAGTGTGCTCACAATGACTGTTCCCACTAAAGCCTGCGGCCTACTGGTTAGGGCTTCGGATTTGTAACCGGAGGGTGGCCGGTTCGAACCCCAACCAGTGCGAACTGGCTGAAGTGCCCTTGAGCAAGGCACCTAACCCCTCACTGCTCCCCGAGCGCCGCTGTTGCAGGCAGCTCACTGCATCAGGTTTAAGTGTGTGCTTCACCTCACTGTGTGCCTCACCATCACTGTGTTCTGAGTGTTTCACTAATTCATGATTGGGTTAAATGCAGAAGACCAAATTTCCCTCATGGGATCAAATGAGTAATTCTTCTTCTTCTACAAAAGTGTACTTGGACAGATCAAACAGGTCCCTAAAAGTGATGATAATGGTTTAAAGTCCTTCTTCACATTGGAGACCTAGAGTCCTAGAGATGTATGCCGTACTTGACGACGGCTCAGAGCAAAGCATCATCTTGCCACTAGCTGGTCAACACCTGAACCTCACCTCAGAGTCTGAAACACTCACCCTTTCACCAAGATGCAGTACAGCTCCAAGGTGCTTTGGTTACTTTTTACGTATCCTCCCTACCGAAACCTTTAAAGAAGTCTCATATACTGTACGTCAGGCATTCACATCCGATAAACTAGGTTGTCGAATGTGAACACTCCTCTCCAGGGATGACTCTCCAACTCTACAACCTATCTCTACCTCCTTTGTACAATGGCCAACATCTTCTGCCTTTCAGTTGACATGTCTTACCTTCTGACACCTATGAGTGTGTTGGGGCCTGCCAGAAGAAGAAGAAGAATTACTCTTTTGATCCCGTGAGGGAAATTTGGTCTCTGCATTTAACCCAATCATGAATTAGTGGAAATACACTCAGCACACAGTGATGGTGAGGCACACAATGAGGTGAAGCACACTAATCCCGAGGCAGTGAGCTGCCAACAGCGGTGCTCGGGGAGCAGTGAGGGGTTAGGTGCCTTGCTCACAGGCACTTCAGCCGTTCGTACTGGTCGGGGTTCGAACCGGCAACAAGTCCGAAGCCCTAACCAGTAGGCTGCGGCTGCCCCTACAAGGACCTATTGGACCTATTGCAGTACACACCAAGCTTGGCTGGTGTGGCACATAGGCATATAACCCGCTCGAAGCAGTAACAGGAAGCCTTTAAAAACCTACTCCAGACATCCACTGTCAGAGTCAATGGTGTTGGCATACATATATTTGCAACACTGCTGCTTCGGCGACCCAACACCACAACCCTCCAGGCTCCTATTGAAGCAGTGTTGACAATGTCTCCCAAGCACAGAGTGGAGACTTGCCAAAGACCCACACTGTATCGAGGTGTTCGGCTAGAGAAGGAACAGATGTAACAGTGGTGCCTCCTGAGATAGCTAAAGCAACCCCAGAATCCTAATAAATACCTCACCATATTTTAAGGCACAATGGCAAAAACAGGATAGTCTTTACATGTTTTTTCCAGTGTAATTGGCGGTCCCTCAACACCCTTCTCCTACCTGGACCAACCTTTGACCCATCCCCGCTAGGAATCCTCATGCGATAGCATCAGTATCCTGTTGCAGTGAGCAGTGACTTCAATGGTATGTTTCAACAGATACATTTTGCCAGCTGACAAGCAACTCTCCATGCCTCGATTGGAGCTGAGTTCTGCTCTCACTGGCACTCAACTAGCCAGTTTTCTTCAAAGTGAACTGGCAGAGATTCAAAACATTAACTATGCTAGCATATGTGGATACTGTGAACAACACAGTGGTTGATATCACACGGGGCAAAACCTTAAAGGAGCTATTTTGACCAGATCGTTAGCACCAAGGCCCTGAGTTCCTATATTACACTGAAGATCATTTGCCGATTAGCCCTTCAGCCTATCTGGAACCAGAGGATGACAAACTTAACAAATCAGCTTTCTGTGGACATGTCAATCCCTGTCCTTAACTTCCCGATGTCAGTATATTCTCCACATGGAAAGACCTTGTTTAGGCAACTACACAATCCCTACATGGGTCGGCCGATCTAAGCTCTAGCTCACCTAGCGATGCAGCTGAATACATCGAAGCAGACTTTGCACTCCCAAGTATGATAAGGAGACAGGACTCCTCAATGTAAAAGAGACTGCTTGGAGCTGAGCAGCTACAGTCGGATTCTATCCATCCGATTGTGTTAGATCCCAAACATTCTTTGACAAAGCTAATCATCCAGGATGATTAGACGCTCTGGCTGAACTGCGTCTCTGATTTTGGATCCTGTGGGGGAAGGAAGCAATCAAGTAGGATCAGACCTTCTGTACCTAAGATGGCAGACTTGCCACCAGCTTGTCTGTGCCAGTATAAGCCACTTCTAGAGAGACAGTGATGCCTTTTTGATGTCAGTGTTTCATTGCCAGAAGAGGCAAACTGTTTGAGCTACTCTTCGATAATGGGACGTTTGTTGGTGGCTACGTGGGGCGAGGAGGCCATGGCTCCTTGCCTAAAAAACAGGTGGAAAAACAAATCATGTTTTGTTTCAATCCACCTAGCCCTCCCTACTTTGGTGGAGTGTGGGAGAGATGAGTACATTCTGTGAAGACTACTCTCAAGGTTGTACTTAAGGAGGAGACAGTGACCGAAACTGTGCTCTGAGAATGCTAAGCCTCTCTGCTATGTCTCTTCAGAGGTAGCATATCAGGCCTAGTATTTTATTGATGGAATGCTACGATTCATCACTCAGGTCATTTATGACTCTAGGAACACTGTAGGAAATCCTAGATGGAGGCATAGCCAAGCCCTTGTCAGCCATTTCTGGTCCAGATTGGCAGAAGAGGTGGACAGACAGGAAACACTTCCTGTGAACCATGTGGTGCTCATTGTTGATCCTCAATTCTCGCAGGCACTTAGGCCAGTTGGTTTGGTAACACATTACCCTGGAGCGGACAGACGCATCCGGACTGCTGGACCTACATCCAAGCAGTAGCTTCCCTAGGCCGGGGATCCACCTAGTAGCCAAGAGAGCTAGGCTGTGTTAGAAAGCATGTCATTAGTTGCATTATACATTTGTTTGCTTCATTGCGATAGTAATCTAACCTAGTTTTCAGTCTTCGTTTGTTGGTATGAATTTTTTTCTCTCTCCTGTTTCACCTTTCACCTCGACCACCTGTACTACTTTAGTTTACTTTAGTGTATTGCTGTGTGTGAATGCTAAAATGGGAGTGTGCTGATATTTATTTAGCAAATCAGATAGTAGTCTGATTAGTTGGTGACTCTGCACATATTTCTCTATCATCTCTATCATATATATAACCCTCTATATATAACCCCCTATAAGATAAGATAAGATAAGATATTCCTTTATTAATCCCCCTTAGGAGAAATTCACAATGACCAGCCGTACAAGAGGATAGAGGGTTGCGATAAAAACCTGACTATAGACAATAAACAATACATACATTTACCTAAACAAGATTAAATTATATGTGAGCTCTTAGAATCAGATCAGGTGAAAAAATGAGAACCTATATACATACATAGTAATCATCATTGAGATGGACAGTGCAGTAGGTAGATACATAGTAGTCATCATTGAGATGGACGGTGCAGTTGGTAGATAAACATACTTGTAGTCAATATATAGTATATATATATATAGTATAGTATAGTAGCATAGTATATATAAACCCCATATATAACCCTCTATATATAATCCTCTATATATAACCCCCTAACCCTCATTGTGAGCAGTATGCTAGTGGTAAATTGGTTGTTGATATGTTGAAATGTTGACTGGTAATTACAGTCCTTATTTGAATATGTATGTACTTAATTGTATTGTGTTTTATTATCTTAATATAATTTCCTTTGCTTGTAGCATTGTAGCAGACCACAGCCTAATATGAAGCAACATAACTGGGGAAGTCTGTTTCTATGTTCTCTAAACAGGACACATCTCAAATAGATCATGAGCTTGTGTGTCTAAAATGTCTTCATATTTTTTCCCCAAGATAATTGTGGATATTTTACATTGTTGATAATATGTGATATCTTTATTAAGAGTGGGATAATATATATTGATGCTGATAATAATAATAATAATAATAATAATAATAATAATAATAATAATAATTATTATTATTATTATTATTATTATTATTTGGAGGCACCTTTCAGGACACCCAAGGACACTTTACAGTGCAGGAGAATATAAAAACAATATTGATTTAACGATTTAACTATTTAATATATAATATTAAATAGTTAAATCGTTGAAAGAGTCAGTCATGGCAAGAAATGACTAGCATAAATAAAACAAGACGAGACATATGGTGGGTAGAATACATGTGTGTGAGGGGAGAATAAAACAGTAAGACTGTGGATATGAACCAAGTGGACACTTTACTAAACATTACAGTGAAAAGGCCAGCTTGAACAGGTGAGTTTTGAGCAGTGGACACTATACTGAACATTACAGTGAATAGGCCAGATTGAACAGGTGAGTATTGAGGTGGGATTTGAATGCTGTTATGGCTTCAGACTGTCCAATATGTGGGGTCAGTGAGTTCCAGAGCCTGGGGGCAGTTCGGCTGAAAGCTCTAGCACCCATGGTGCTGAGGTGTAATGGGGGGGTGAGCAGAAGACCAGCAGAAGATGAACACAGGGAAGGAGAAGGGCTGTAGTCCTGGAGGAGGTCAGAAAGATAGATGGGGGCTAAGTTGTGGAGGACTTTGAAGGTGACCATGAGGTTTTTATAGTCAATTCTATATTAAACTGGAAGCCAGTGTAGTCGAATGAGAATAGGAGTGATGTGGTTGGATGATTTGGTGTGGATGATGATCCGGGCGGCAGAGTTCTGAATGATGTGAAGCCTGTTAAGCTTGGCTGAGAAAGGTACAGGGAAGCCATCAATGATGATGATTGTGGCAATGGTGTTTTGCGCTTTGGAGAAGGTGGTTTTGGAGCCAATGAGCAGGGCCTCCGTCTTGCTGCCATTGAGCTTCAGAAAGTTCCTGCTCATCCAGCTCCTGATGTCCTGGAGGCAGGTGGTGAGGGAGGAAGGGCAGTGGTTGGTTTGGTAGAGATATAACTGTGTATCGTCAGCATAGCAATGACAATGGACACCATGGTGACGGAGGATTGAGCCCAGGGGAAGGAGGTAAATAATGAAAAGGAGAGGACCTAGTGCTGACCCCTGGTGCTGACCCCAGTGGAACAGCAGAACACCCTTGACTTGTGGTTCCTCAGTTGGACATACTGTTGTCTGTCGGTGAGGTATGATGAGAACCAAGCAAGTACCATGCCAGCGATTCCAATGTCAGCCAGACGCTCCAGGAGTAGTGGGTGGGAGATGGTGTCAAAGGCAGCAGTGAGGTCGAGGAGGATGAGGATGGTAAGTAATCCAGAGTCAGCTGCACGGAGGAGGTCGTTGGTGATTTTAACCAGGGCTGTTTCAGTGCTGTGTTTAGGGCAGAAACCAGATTGGAAGGGTTCATGGAGGTTGTTTAAGTCAAGGTGAGACTGAAGTTGAGCAGCAACCACCCTCTCAAGGGTTTTAGAAATGAAGGGAAGGTTGGAGATGGGCCTGTACTGGTTCAGGTCAGCTGGGTTGCACAAGGTTTTTTGAGGGGTTTTGTAATTGCCGCCATTTTGAGAGTAGGGGGTACAGTTCCAGAAGTGAGGGAGGAGTTAATTATTTGACATACTCTTATACTGATATACAAGATATACTGATAATATTGCTGGATACACAGGCCACAGTGACCTTTCTAACACACCACACAGCATGACTCTACTGACGAGGCTTTTACTCATTCTATGGATATATTATCTAACTGCTCCCACACACTATGCAGACAGAGCAGTCCGTTTCACTCACCTGCGACAAGCAGCACAGAGAAAGAACAAGGCAGACAGAGGAGAGACTACTTATGACCATGGTTAGCACGGTTTGCTTTGATGATGATTTGTAACTGTGGTGGTGGTGGGGGGGGGGGGCATATATCCTGTTATTGTCCAAATCCTGTGTTTCATTGTGGATATGCCAGAGAAACACACACACACACACACACACACACACACACACACACGTAAAAATAATCACAAAAGAACTTACAGAACTTAAGACATAACTGTCTTATCTCATATTTTCGAGAGTCATCATTCTTTATCTTGTGAAAGGCAGAGTCGCCGCTGTGATGGAACTGTCTTGCCCACCTGTCTGGACAGTTTCTCTCTGTAGCTGTTGAACCCTGACCTCAACAACCTACAACCTTTCCCGGATACGTCCACTAAATTGTACTACCCTGGAATGCCCCCTCTAAGTTGCTCTTCCTCTCTCTGTCTTCTCTCTCTCTCTCTCTCCATATCTGATGGTCGCCGTGCCAACCAAAGCAAGCATGGAGCAGAAACTCCAGGATGACCTTTGTTTTCATCACAACGATGCAACAGAGGAGACCGTTTGTTTTTCTCCACTGCTTGCCCCCCGCTCCCTTTGTTTCTCTCGCTCGGGGGCCTGGGTGTGTGTGTGTGTGTGTGTGTGTGTGTGTGTGTGTGTGAGAGAGAGAGAGAGAGAGAGAGAGAGAGAGAGAGAGAGAGAGAGAGAGAGAGAGAGAGAGAGAGAGAGAGAGAGAGAGAGAGAGAGAGAGAGAGAGAGAGAGAGAGAGAGAGAGAGAGAGAGAGAGAGATTGGGATGAGAGAAGATAAGAGAGAGTGGGATGAGGTTAGGGGTTAGGGAGAGAGTTTGGAAGGAGTGAGAGAGTGCAGGCTCTAATTCAACCTCTCCAGTGCAGCCTCTAATGCAGCCTCTCTCCTCAGCTGCTGCTGTTGTACAGCCTCTCTGTTGTACAGCCTCTCTGTTGTACAGCCTCTCTGTTGTATAGCCTCTCTGTTGTACAGCCTCTCTATTGTACAGCCTCTCTGTTATACAGCCTCTCTATTGTACAGCCTCTCTGTTATACAGCCTCTCTATTGTACAGCCTCTCTGTTGTACAGCCTCTCTGTTATACAGCCTCTCTGTTGTACAGCCTCTCTGTTATACAGCCTCTCTGTTATACAGCCTCTCTGTTATACAGCCTCTCTGTTGTACAGCCTCTCTATTGTACAGCCTCTCCCCTAGGTAGGTTTAGTAGTGCTGACGTCAATTTGTAGACCAGACCAAAGGACATCTGCTGTTGGTGAGGAGTTTGAAATCCCCTGCTGCCCATCAGCAGCCCAGAACAATGTGGGCGTCCATGGTGAACACAGGAGCCACGTGTTTGTGTGTGTTTACAGTCAACAGGGGCCTTGAATTTCGCTGAGCTGAGAGGAGGAGAAAATGCATAAGGGTTCATCCTTCAATGGTAATTGTTGGTGACCTCCTGTATAAACAGCAGTGCTGAATGTATGTCTGCATGCATGTAGTCAAATACAGGGGCATTCAAAATGGTTAGGTGATATAGTAATGTAAAACATGTTATGTAAAACCCTATGTGAAATTAGAAGATGGTGTTGAGTTGGTAAATAGGGTAAAGGGTAAGTAAACTCCAAAATAATGTTTTTCAGTTGAACATGGTTAAATGGTAACATTGGCAAACATTGAAGAACATAGCCAGGGATATTGCTTGACTTAACTTTAAACTTCGACTTCAACTTAGATATAGCCAATATGAAGCAGCAATTGCAAAGGTTTAAGTCAACATCATTACTTGACACTTTTATCTGATCAGAGTTTACTTGTGGAAGCTGTGGTATTTCGCTGGTCCTGGTTGATAACAGCTAACAAGCTGTTGTAGCATGGTTGATAACAATCTGTTAGCATATGTCAGATCCTTGATCCATTAATCTGAGACACCCATCGTCATGGGAGAGAGACAAACATGAACAGCCCTACTTGGTAGCACGTAGCTAGCGCCTACCTACAAACTACAGAAAACACAAGAGAAAACACTGCGTAGTTGAGATAGTGTTGATGCTGTCAACCATAACACACCATGCTGTTGCTTCTTTTATTCAGTGTTCAGGACTGGCCAACTAGAATGACCACTAGCAGGCTGCAAGATCAGTGGGAGGGGGTAGTCTTTATCTAGCTGTATTTACTTTGGGCCCTGATGATTTAAATAGAATGAAAAGATGTGAGATAGTCTCCTGCTGTTTTGGATATACTGGTATCTGATAATGACCATGGCACAACAGCACCACGGCCACTGTTACATGAACAATGGAAAACAACTGAACCTCTCTGCATGTCGTAGGCCTAATGGAAGTATCTCAAGGATTTTGACAAAATATGAACATATGAATGTATTTATTAAAATGTTTAAGATTGCTCTGTAAACCTTGTAATATTATTTAGTATTGGTTGGTTTCGTGTGAGTAGAATGTTAGGTAGAGTATTACACAGTGAAGAAGACTCTGACACACAAGAGGTATTTCATTTCATGCCAATTTTAATATATTAAAGAAAAAAACCCAGCTGAAAATGAATATGTTACAATTGAGTGGGGGTAAAATACTCAGTTGGAAACCATGTTTTATATTTCATAAACCCGATGTACAATGAGAGGTCACCGTACACAATATACTGCCATTATATAATATCATATTATATAACATACTAGCCTCAGGCTGCAGTAGCATGTAGGAAACATATATGAGAAATATGTTCTGCCAAGCATCTCCCAAACTGAGATATTGGGTGGGCGGGTGTCCAGATCTGTGTTTAAAGTCTTTCTTTAGAGGGAATTTTGTGAGAAATTCAGACAGTTGAGATTCAAAGTTTGTTTAAAATAACAAAAACAAAATGTATAACATAATCATTTCAGGTTACAGTCTGAGCTAAAAAAAAAAGGAGATAGAAATAATTGGGTTGGGCCACCAGAGATTCTCAGTCAGTTGGTGGAGCATATAAATAATAGCAAATGTACATCAATCAATAGCAATATTCTATCCTTTCCAAGTAAAAGGTAATAAATATACTGTTACAAACAACTAAGGTCAGCCACAACGAGGCTGGGTGCAAGACGATTATTGTGTGAAATGTACACACACAAACACACAGTCATACAAACATACACACACATTATCGGCATATGAGAAGTGTCATCATATTTCAATGCTATTCTGATGACGTACCTTCAAGGTAGTGTGGAGGGAACTGCAACCAGCTGCAGACCTGCCTGCTTTATTCAAAGTGCTAAATAGATAATAAAATAGATTACAAAATAAAAGCCTATCCATGGTGTCATCGCTGACATCTTTTTTTTTATGTATGCACATACATTTTTGGCTTAAGCTGGGCTCATTGGGTGAGATTCTATGGTGGTTCTAATTCCTCCCACAGAGTCTGGCAGGATAACATTGGTAATTGTTGAATTGGATGTTTAGTATAACCAATTAAGATGACTTGGGAGCTATCCAAATTTGGCAGTGAATT